>OZ012737.1:474013224-474460455 GCA_963859935.3 Lathyrus sativus | reverse complement strand
AAATTTCTTGTGTTTAAATGAGGAAACTTGTTCTAGAAAGGTTAATATTATAAATTCACCAATAGTTATTTTTTCTCTTGAGTGAATATATCTTCCTTTGAAAGTGTTTGTTTGGGTTCAAAGATAAATTCATTAAAAGCTTTGTTTGGGGGATTTAATATTAAGTCATCGTTTGGTTCGTGAGTTGAGTTACTTAAGGAAAAACTCTCATTTCAAGTTCTTGAAGATAGTTACTGAAGAATCTTCTCATCAGTTCTTAAGCACAGTCCGGTTAAAAGCTCAGTTGGTATGAGCTCAGCATGGTGTAAAATCTAGGTTCAGTTTGTGGTCAGCATGTGTAAAACTCTAGTTTGGTTCGGTGGATAGCTAGTTCAAAACTCCACATTGGTTTGAGATAAGTTCGTATAAAACTTCGATTTAGCTTCGGAACTAGCCGCTTAAAGCTCTATTCGTATTTGTAAGAAAGACTAACTGCTTATGTCCATTGTTTGCTGTTTGATTGGAAGTTAATCTAAAACTTCATTTATCCTTGTATAAGGGGGTTCGTGAGCTTAACCTTCTCAAATATCGTAAGCATTAGTCAATGATCTCAAGATAAATTCTTCGGGAGAGGATCGGGTCACTTTATTTAGACCAAACCCCTATAAATCTCGGTGTCATCTATTTTTCCCTTATCTTTTACTTTCTGCATATTTTCTCTACTTTGATTTTCCGCTGCACTATTCAAAAAAAATTTGAAATGATTTTGAACTCTAATTTAAAAAATAATTATATTTTAAATTGTCGATTTTTAAATCCCCTCAATTTATCTCCCTCTTGTGTGTGAAGTCATGTGTTCAACAATAAGTGTTGCCGATATTTTCTCGGATTAGCTCCCAAATAAGTAACCATCATGTCTAGTGCCTCAGGCTTCTTGGCTCTAGAATAGTTTAATACTTTTCCCTAAATTGGAAGATATATGAGGCATGAGACATCATCAAGTGTGATGGACATCTCACTGATCAAAAGATCAAATGATGATGTCTTTGCGTGTCATCCCTCCACTAAAGCATACAATAAGCCATGATTAATATAACCATATATATATATATATATATATATATATATATATATATATATATATATATATATATATATATATATATATATATATATATATATATATATATATATATATATATATATATATATATATATATTCCTGCATAAATCATATAACTCAGATAGTTGTATGAGATCCTAAAACTAAACTACCATTCTACTGCGACTAATACATTTTAATATATCATAGTACTACAAAAAATAAATACATTGTCAAACAATTCAAATATTATAACACAAATGTTTAAAAGATTAATTAAAATATTTATGTTACATCTATGTCGCACACGTGCCTAATAACATGGTATGGATAGAAAGGAAGCAATGAAAGGTACGATGGACCTCCTGCGAAGCCCTTTGTGGCAGTAGGAGGTTATGGGAAAGTGGTGCTTCTAGAGCAGCAGCAGACACGTGAGACCGGGAAGACGATGTCAGAGACACATGAACCCGTGAAGACGGTCTCTCACCAACAAACAAAAAAAAATCTTTCTAACTATAGATCATGAGGGTCTAGCTTTCTCCTTGCAAAATAAAGCGTGTTTGGACACTCTACCATGTCTCAATATTTTTTGGTTGTCAATAATTTTTATGAAATCAAACAAGTATAGTATAGAGATGTCATAACATAAAAACATAAACAAACCAAGCTAAATAAAAAATCAGATAGCATGCTATTCCGAATTCTAATCTTCAAACTAACTGTTCATATTATACAATTCAGACTACAATAAGACGGAAGTACGAACTAGAGAACATAACATGTGAACCCTAAGCTCTAGTGCTAAAAAACTTAATGCAAGACAATTCAGGACAAACACAGATGACATATCTATTACATTTAAGTCTAAAGTATCATACCTATAAACTATTTAGGTATGACATGCATGTTAAAATCAAAAAGAAAAGAGAATGAGCGAGCAAATTACAAATGCAATGGAGAAGAACTTCAGATACGTGCAATGTAGTGGAGTAGAGTTGTGATGAGTTTCAATACAATGAATAGAAGTTCTAAGAAGACTTGAAAATGATATGACAAGTTATGTAAACGCAAATGAGGATCTACCTCTTCGTTTTCTTATTTTATTTTTGCAAAAATGAGATTACACATGAGTGTCTCAAGTTTAATCTTTATAAGTTACTGTATGGATTCTAAAGTCCTTAAGTTTCTTAAATTTTATCTTTGTTGTGTTTTAAAGATGGTTTATTGTATATTAAGTGTGTCAAGATTTTAAAATTCATATTTAAAGATTATTTTTTAAATTCCATTAAAGTGTGGAATAACTTACCAGGTGTATTGAACAAGCTCATTCTTGATAAAACTTTGCAATTTGGCCAACAATTGAAAAAAATATTTGACATAGACGATAACTATTTTAAATTCGAAAATTTTTTTACTCCACCTTTATACTTTTTCACAAACCCTTAGTGAAAACTCAAAAATACCTCAATTTTTCGAGATGCATTTCCGAACGCACCTATTTTCCATAAAACTGAACGCAAACGAGTGAATCACACCTATTATACTTAATTTCGGATACACCATACTTTTTTACAGAAAAAAGGTATTTTCGGATATATATATATATATATATATATATATATATATATATATATATATATATATATATATATATATATATATATATATATATATATATATATATATATATATATATATATATATATATATATATATATATATATATATATATATATATATATATATATATATATATATATATATATATATATATATATATATATATATATATATATATATATATATATATATCTGTGTGTGTGTATGCGCGCGCGCGTGCGCGTGCGCGTGCGTGTGCGTGTGCGTGTGTGTGTGTCCGAATAGGTAGACTTAATAGTCGTGCATCAACAATGCAACAAATATCTAAATACCAACTATGTTCTTATTGAGAAAAACAATGTGTGTGTGTGTGTGAAATATTTTATTGTATTTTTTTTTAATTTAGTATGGGGTGTATCCGAATAGGTAGACTTAATAGTCGTGCATCAACAATGCAACAAATATCTAAATACCAACTATGTTCTTATTGAGAAAAACAATGTGTGTGTGTGTGGAATATTTTATTGTATTTTTTTTTTTAATTTAGTATGGGGTGTATCCGAATAGGTAGACTTAATAGTCGTGCATCAACAATGCAACAAATATCTAAATACCAACTATGTTCTTATTGAGAAAAGCAATTGAAAAATAAAAAAATAATTAAAATAAAATTATAAAAATATGGAATTATCACTAAAAATCAAATAAAATTAAATCAAGAGTCTATAAAATTTTTTCGTTTTTTTTTTTAAAATATGAAAACAGAAAATAAATCAAATAAAATAGAAAACGGTAAATTTTGATTCAAAGTCAATTTTTTAAAAAATAGAGTTTTTTACGCTAAGTCGTGCAAAATCCGAGGATACGATTCCTATGATTCTAATATTGGTTAAAACCGATAGATTCCCAAAAGGCAGCAATTTTAATGAAAAACATGTAGCAAATGAGGTTAGAGAATGAGGTTAGAGATTTTTTCAGAGATACATCTCCGAATTCATCTTAAAAAATTCCGGTGATGCATCTGTGAATCAATTTTTGACAAAAACAAGAACACTACTTGATTTACGAAGAATGAGATAATTTAAGGCGTATCTAAAGATGCTTCTCCAAAAATTTCAAAAGACATTTTTAAATTTCCAGAGGTATCAACCACACCATAAGGGTGGAAAAAAATGACCTTAAAATATTAATAGAATTAATGTTGTGAGTGAGAAAGATTAACACATAGACCATAATAAACTCGGACACCAACTTAATTAAACAAAACTCAAACCAAATATCATTTAAAAGAATCAAACTCTTTACCACTTAAACCATAAGTCTGTTGATTCCAATTAACCACCCCTTTTCCTTTGCTTACACAACAAAGCAGAACAAATTTTTATATTTGCAATGTTTCTCTAACTACATCAACCTTACTTTGAATCATAGTCATTCAAATGAAAAGTTTTCATATTTACATCCAAGTAAAAAAATCACAAAGACACTCGGGGCAAAACATTTAGAAGCACTCATGTCATAAATTCGCAGCATCTACAAACACGAAAAGAACAAGTCACTGGTTGTTCTTCTGAGGAACTGAATCAGCAATGGCAACAAGCTTCTTCTCAAGCTCTGGCTTGTTGGCTCCTACAAGTTTGTCGAGCTGTTGTCCATCTTTAAGAAAGAAGAAAGTTGGTGTCGCTTTTATGTCCCACGAAGTGCTGAAATCCTGTAACGAACACAACCATGTTCAATCAAATGTGACATGATTGTAAGAAATAAGGTTGACACTACTTACAGTTAGCTCATCGACGTCAACTAATAAGAACATCATAGATGTGTATTTCTCAGACATCTCGCAGTAATATGGCGCAATCACCTTGCAAGGACCGCACCATACTGCGCTGAAATTCGCAATCACCTGTGGAACATGAAGCTTTAGTATTAGGCAGAGTAGAGTCATGTGAAAGAAAAGAGGCACATAGGCAGCCGGTTTTATTGTCCCGCAAAATATTAAAAGGTAAAAGTGAAACTTACGATTTTGCCGTCCTTCTTTGCTTCTTCCAGCTTCTGGTCCCAGGATTCTTTGGTGGTAATAAGTGCTACGTTGCCAGCAGCAAACTCCACATGTTGATCGGAATCATTATCCTTATCCTGATTCTACAAGCGTTAAAAACACGACACTTTTGTTTCATAAGATTTATCAATAAATGATGAAGATTAATGGATTATAAAGCAAACATTAAGTGCTACAATACACCGAAACACGTTATCCGTTGTTCCATGTTTTTCCTTTCAGAAGCCTGAAAGAAGCACAAACTTCTAGTTGCAGATTAAGTATTGCCGCATCAAACTGAATTAATGGGGTTTTCATAGGTCAAAATTCAAAATCACTGCAAAAAAACTCTCATTTCTTGTTCTTACATAGTTTCCATTTGTTCGGCATTCTGTTATATCTGTTTCTCTAATCATTCTTTTACCATCACCGTTTAATTTATCTGCTACCGGCTGCTTACGATTCAGTTCACATAAGCACACTGAAGACGTAAAAGGTAATCTCTGGATGCGGCTCGCAAATAAGTGACTTTTGGCCACAAATAGAACATATAGAGTAAAAGACTATCAATTCAAACTTCAAAGTTACGACATCAGTTCTTCCTTATCCGTTGATTCCACGAAAGGAAAAAAACATGCTAGTCGCTATAGAGTGTGCTTATCTTATCAGTACAATTTTCGGAGAGAACAGGAGAAAGCCCTTAGACTTTCAACTTTTAGTTATCATAATAGTGTAAGTTTTATGTATCAAATATTCTCACCTTAGCCAAGCAATTCCCCATATGATTGTTTGAAAGCCGCTAACTCGTAAACTTTAACGAAAAGAACCCTCAGAAACAGCAGAACAAATTCCCTGATATCCACCAAAACAAAAGAGAAATTGGCAAAAACAACAGCCAAATCAGAGATTGATGGACCAATACACATGTACATCATGTAACAATAAATTAGCGCATTTCGAGTCGATATAAACAGCAGAAGAAGAAGAAAAAAAATGCACTCAAATAAATGTTCACTTAACCAAATATCAGAAAATATTTCCTTATAAACATTCTAGGACTTTTTCACTATGAAGCACAGACACCTTGTCCGGACACAAAACCGACATTGACACGGTAATGATTTGAAAAAAAATGAATAAATTATACGTAGTCACAAGTGTCGGTGTCAGACGGACACCTCTTTTTTCAGAGGTGCCAATGCTCTTATACAAGAACCCTATATGAAACAATTATTTTACTAGACTTTACTTAACTCTTAAGAATTTCAGATTACCAGAGTCCTAAAGACCTAAAAAGAAAATCCTACAAAGAATGCCTTAAGAAAAAACATAAACACAAACAACTGAATTTGTGACAAGAAAATTGCTTTGGTTGATCAGAAACAAGAAAGGAAAGAGTAGGGTTCATTGATTAGAAACAAAAGCAACAAATCAATAATCTATGAAATCAGCTAATTTACAATACTAACATGATTTCAACATCTGAAATCAAAGTTCCAAACTTTCCATCAACATAATTGCAACAAAATTAAACAAATCATTGAAGGAAGAGAAGGATGAAAAACATACCAATTGAAGCGATTAAGGAAAGTGAAATTAGACACACAGAGACAGTGAACCTCGTAATTGAAGAAGATAAAGGAGCTATTGAGGTTTTCGTGAATAACAACAATTGTGCCAAAACACAACAATAATTAAATTTTTTACTGAAAAATAGGTTCTTGCAACATAAGGTATTGTGGTTAATGAAGTTTTGGTTTTCTTGTTTGTCGGGGTATCTTATCCTGTACTGTATGGTATATATACACATAGTAGTAGAGTACTAACTCCTCAACAATGGTAAAGATTGAGTCAAAAGTAAATAGAATAACAACTATGGTAAAATAAAAAAAACAAGTTCTTGTCAAAAAGATTGAATAAATAAAATGGGTCAAATTTAGTAAATAATAATAAGAAATGATTGTTTTAAATAAAAATCAAACAAATAAATAATAGTCATTTATAAATATAAAATATTCTTTATATGTTAGTAAAACATTTTTATAAAAGAAAAACGAATTTTTTTCCCTAGAAGTTTCAAGGGAAGCATGGTTTGGTCAATTAATTTGGTTGATGGAGGTGTTGGGAAAGTGCTCACACGCCACTTGTGAATGCCCTCTCACTCATGAGTTGCCAACTAAGAAAAGTAAATAACCAATCGATGAGAAACTTGAGAGAATGAGAAGCTAGAATTTAGCAACTTAAGTGAGTGGTGTAATTTCTCCTATAAATATAAAAAATTTGTGTGTGTATATATATATATATATATATATATATATATATATATATATATATATATATATATATATATATATATATATATATATATATATATATATATATATATATATATATATATATATATATATATATATATATATATATATATATATATATATATATATATATATATATATATATATATATATATATATATATATATATATATATTGATCTGACCTGATCAGAAGGGGATCACGGGCTGGCCACACGCTGTTGGACTGCTACCTGTTCACCGGTGATGAGGAGGAAAAAAGGAAGGTGTACCTGCAAGACACTCTGATGCCAAAGTAAGGAATTGGGCAGAGTGAGAGCAAAGTACAGAAATGGGGTAAGAAGTGAATTATCTGACCCTCTTGAGGAAGAGGGTATTTATAGAGAGACCTCAGCGCTGGGTCAACGGTTACTTGTGTTGGGCAGGATGGTCAGGCCCAACCCAGGTGACTGCTAGGGCTTACGTGGCGTAGTGAAGACCAGGACGTGGTCTTCGCCCTAGTCCAACTGTCCTGTGGTCTCCAGAAAGTGGGTTTGACCTGCTCTTTCGGAGGTGGGCAGTTGGGGATGGCGTGTCCCCGCGGAGGGGAGCACGTGGAGAACGTGCGCATGGCACGTTGTTCTCCCCGCGGAGGGGAGCTCGCGGGGTCCCCCGATAGCACGTTGTTCTCCCCGCTGAGGAGAGCACCCGAGGGCGGGGGAGACATATCATCCTGCTCGTTGGTATGGGGATTCTGCCCGTGCAGGGCTGCTCTGCCCGACTAGGGAAGAGCGCCAAGGGCATTTGGAAGCACACCGTCCTGTTCGGCGGGAGCATGCCCTGCCCGTCGAGGGGGTCGCGTGTCCGGCCAGCCTACTCAAATCATATTGGGCCTTGGTTGTGCATTATTGGGCTGGGCCGCGAGGTGAGACTTGGCCCAGGCCAGAACAGGAGCCCCCCAAGTCGAAGCTCTTCGGCGGGAGAGTGAGAACTTGAGATCGTTGTTTCGGGGAAGGAGATAGCGAGGTGTGCGGCCCGCAGGCTTGTGTTCGGTGAAGCGCGCGTGCGCGAGGGTCTCTTCATGTAGCCGGGTGCGCGGGGCAGAGGCATTTGAAAGGGTGCGACTGTCAGCCTACCGCCACGTGTCACGCATCGAGTGGGTGTGAGGGCGGCTACCCTAGGGTACTCAAAGGCCTAGTGCCGCTTCGAGTTCCGCATCAGGTTATAAATATGGGGGTCCCCGTGCACTTTTTACTTTTCACATTGCTTTCTCACCTGCGAAGCTCTGTAATTCCTCTCCGTCCGCCGTTGCTGAGAATCGCCGCCGCGCCGTTAGTTTCGCATCTCGTCTCTCGTCATCTATAAAGTGAGTTTTCTTCTTCTCTTCTTTTATTTCTGTCGTTTAATTTGGGTTGGTGGTCGGGGCATGATGAAGGCCCCGAGGAGAGATGTGAGTTTCCTCCGTATCTGGTGGATTTTGGGTTGTTTAGATGAATGCCCCGGGGAGGATTGGTTGCTCCGATGAATACTCTGGGGATGGGTGCTCCCTCCGATGAAGCCCCCGGGGAGTGGCGATAGGTCAGCTTTAAACGCCCTGAGAAAAAGTGGCGAGGAGTGCCCCTCGGGGCCTTCCCGGGCGTTCGTCTTTTGTTCGCGTGCCCGTCGTCGTCGCCCTTTCACTTGACCTGCGGTGGAAGGGTGGATTTGATCTTGGCTATCGAATTCACCGTTATCCTCTGCTTTTCAGGTGTACATGTCGGCCTTGATACCGGGGACGATGGTCGAAGACAACGAGCCCGAGATCCCAGATTTTGACGAGCAGGTTCTCCCCGTCGAGGAGTGGGTGGCCGAAGCGCCTATATCCACCCCTTCTTGCTTCGCGCTTGATGTGTCTGGTGCCTATGCCACTGTGGAGGACCGGGAGGAGGGGGATCCGCAGGATTGGCAGGTGTACCGTCCCAAAGAACATCATCGCATCTCCCTATGCACGAGTTCTATTTTAAAGAGGCCCAGCTCAGACTGCCCTTCTCCGATTTTCACTTGGGCCTTTTCGATTGGCTGCATCTGGCTCCATCCCAGCTGCATCCCAAAGCGCTGGCTTTTATCCGTGTGTTCGAGCTGGTGTGCAGCTTTCTCCAGGTCGAAGCCACGGTGCCTTTATTTTTCCGCATTTTTCATCTGCAACGGCAGGCGGTGAACGGCCGGTAGGGTTGGGTCTCGTTCAAACAACTGACCACGCTCTTTAAGACGTATAGCGACTCTGTCCGGGACTTCAAGAGCCGATTCTTCCTCGTGAGGCCGATCACACGGGAAGGGTCGGACTCCCTTTTTGCCGAGGGCGAGCGAGTGGTGGACGGCCAGCGGTTTGTCGCGTGGCTCCCGAAGGTACATTTGTTGTGGACCCCGGAGCATTTTAACCGGGGGACCAACCGTTACATAGTGCGGGCTGGGACCCTTGATGCGGGGGACATGGCCGCCTGCATGAAAATAGTGGGGTTTGTGCAGGGTCTGCCGCCGTCGAGACTTGTGACGCCTGATGGTCGGTATATTCTCGACGCCGAGGGGAATGTGCGGACGAAGAAAAGGTTGATCAATACGAAAACCCTGCTCAGGTGTGCCTCGGAGGCGGACGCTCTTTCTTACCTAGGTGGGGTTGCTCCCCTTTCTGGTGACTCTTTCGTTTTGTCTATCACTGACTTCTTTCTTATGTTTTTTTTTGCTGCGAACATGTCTTCCGTCGAAGAGCGGGTGAAGAAGTTGCGCGCCTCGAGGGTGGTCGGGGTCCCGAAGACGCGGGTGAGCCAATTGGTCGGGCAGGAAGTTGTGGTCCAGGGTGGTCAGAGTTCGTCTTCGTCTCCCCAGGAGAGTCAGTCTCCTTCGTCTCAGGGAACTGCGAAGAGGCCAAGAACCGAGGAGCCCAGTGGCCTGATTGATCTGACGACTGGTTCATCCGAGGAGGGTTACATCGTCCCGCCGTGCCACCAACACCCGGGTTATTTTCACGGGGCCCGGTCTCCCACTATCTCTGCCGGTGAAGTGAAGGTTGTCCAGGATGCCGATCGAGAGTCCCGTCATCGCATCTTGGCGGAGGATTTGGGTGCGATGATACGGACCTTTACCCCTGAGTGAGGAGGGCTGCTCTGCCTTCGAGTTGACCAAGTTGTGGGGAGATCTCACCTTCATGCAGTCGCGCCTGGCCAAACTCACCGAGGAGCTGGAGAAGAGTCAGAAGGACGCTGCTGACCAGCGCAAGCGGGCGGAAGGTGTCGAGGGGAAGGCGACGTCGGTCAAGGAGAAATTGGGGGCGACGGAGGGCGAGGTGCAAGCGCTGACGGTTCGCCTGGAGGTTCTGGATAGCGCCCTCCGTCCGGCCGAGGATGAGACTGAGGAAGACATGCGGATGATTACACGTGCTGATTTGATATCCCAGATTCGGGTGCTGGAGAGCGATTGCCTGGACGCTGTCGAGGTCGGGTTCAAGAGTGTTGTTGCGCAGCTCTAAATCGTTAACCCTGGCACCGCTCTGGTCGTTGACGGGATTGGGCCCTATCATGAAATTGTTGATGGGAAGGTGGTCGACTCGGAGCTCTTCGTCCCCGATGCCGTCGCCATGGATGCTGAGAAGGAGGGCGAGGATGTGTAGATTTTCCCGGGCCTGCGTGCTCGTAGTTTTCTGGGCCTGCGTGCCGATGTTTTGTAATTTTCTTTAAAGTGTTTTGTTTGGACGGGTCTGCGTGCCCTTGATGATGTAACATAACTACTGGGCTGGTGCCCTTTTATAATTCTCGAGATTTTTCAAAGTGTGCGCTCGGTTTCTTTTTTTGCATGTTTGCTTATGCTCGTTTTATTTCTGCACGTATTTGTATGCTCGAAATGTATGTATGCTTGGAATGCATGTTTAGTATGCCTTTGGGCCTGTTTGGGGTGGTAGCTCGACTATGATTGTTTTCGGATGTGTGGGGAACTGGCCGGCTGGTCGACTTTGTTGCCTGACCGGATCGGGGGTAGTTATCCCTGTGGCATGAACGTCCCATCGCGAACTGGGTATCCTGCCGGTGTTGGTACAGCGGCGGGGAATCTCGATCGAGGTGTTCCTCGCCGAGCAAGGCCTTCTGCCCGCGCACACAAGAGGCGGGGCTTGCTTTTGCTCTGGTCGTTAGGAGACGCGAGGAGGTGCGGTGGTACCATGTGGCTCCCCTAGTGGTCACGACGGCTGGCCGGCGCGGGCAGTGTTTAACTGTAGTACCGCTTAAGTTTCTCGGCATTCCATGGTCGAGCTAGTTGTTCCCCGTGTAGGTTTTCGAGGTAGTAGGCCCGGTGCTCCGTTTTGTCACGGACACGGTATGGACCATCCCAATTTGCGGCTAGTTTACCTTTGTGTGAGTCCTTCTGGTTTCTGCGCAAGACTAAATCGCCGATTTGGAAGTTGCGTTTCAGGACTTTGTTATCGTGGCGAAGTGCCACCTATTGTTTTAGTCGGGCTTCCCGAAGGGCTGCTCCTGATCGAATCTCCTCGACGAGGTCGAGCTCCTCACGTAAGGCGTCGTCGTTGTCTTCGGTGTCGAGGGGAGCTTCAGTTCGTCTAGATGGTTCGCGTATCTCGACCGGGATCACTGCTTCGGTTCCACACGTGAGGCGGAATGGGGTCTCCCCCGTGGTTGAGTGAGGTGTAGTTCGGTATGCCCAGAGGATGCTGTGGAGTTCCTCGACCCATGCCATCTTGGCGTCGCCGAGTCGTCGTTTTAGTCCCCTGAGTATGACCCTGTTCGCGAATTCCGCCTGGCCGTTTGTCTGGGGATGTTCGACCGAGGTGAAATGGTGTTTGGTTCCGAGCTTGGTACGAAGTCTCGGAAGTTTTTGTCTGTGAAATGCGTGCCATTGTCTGTGACGATGGCGAGCGGGACCCCGAATCTTGCGAGGATATTTCATTTGTAAAATCGAAGTATGTTGTGGGCCGTGATTTTGGCTAGGGCTTCGGCCTCAATCCATTTGGTGAAGTAGTCCACGCCCACGATGAGATACTTGTTCTGATAGGAGCCTAGGGTGAAGGGGCAGAGGATGTCCATCCCCCACCAGGCGAATGGCCACGGGGAGGAGAGGGATTTGAGTTCGGTCGGTGAAGCGAGGTGCATGTCCCCGTGTCTTTGATATTTGTCACATTGCTTGACGTGCTCCCTCGCGTCTGTTTGCATCGAAGGCCAACAGTATCCTGCTCGTAAGGCCTTTCTCGCCAGGGATCGTCCTCCGAGGTGTTGCGCGTTGATGCCCTCGTGGATCTCCTCTAGGACGGTTGCGGCCTGGGAGTTGTCGATGCATTTGAGGAGTGGGATCACGAAGCCCCTGCGATATAGTTTGCCCTCGAGGAGGACGTACGAGCAGGCTCGTCGCTTGGTTGCGCTTGCCTCTTTAGGGTCGGCTGGTAGGCGGCCTACGCTGAGGTAGGCGTATAGCGGTGTCATCCAACAGTCGGTATCTCCTATTGCGTTGATGTCGAGCGGGGTGTTGGCCGCTTTGGTGCTTGGTTGCGATAGAACTTCTTGGATGACCGACTCGTGGCCGCCTCGCTTTTTGGTGCTCGCTAATTTTGAGAGAATATCGGCTCGGGTGTTCTGTTTGCGCGGGACGTGTTGAACCTCCGCAGAGTCAAAACTTTGTAGCTTTTCGGTGATGAGTGCCAAGTATTCTGCGAGGTTGTCGTTTTTCGCTTGATATTCTCCTCGTACTTGTGAGGCGACCAGCTGGGAATCTGTGTAGATTTTAATTTCTTTGGCCCCGAGGTCTGATGCCAGGCGAAGTCGGGAAGGTCAGCGTGAGGGAAACCTCTATGATGGTGCCCTCTTCGTTGTCGAGGATGATACCTGCTCCGCTGCCCGTGGAGTTGGAGAATCCGTCCACGAAAACGGTCCATACGTGGCTCCCCGTGGTAGGGTCTGGTGAGGAGGTCATCTCGGCAACAAAATCGGCCAGGGCTTGGGCTTTGATGACTTTCCGGCCTTCGTAGACGATGTCAAACTCAGATAGCTCTAACGACCATTTCAGCATGCATCCAACCATGTCGGGCCGGCCGAGGAGCTGGCGGATGGGCTGATTGGTGCGGAGCACGATGGTATGTGCTAGGAAGTAATGTCGGAGCCGTCGTGCAGCAGTGATGAGGGCTAGGGCGACTTTTTCGATCAGCTGATACCGGACTTCGGGACCGTGGAGGGCTTTGCTCGTGAAGTAGATTGGCTTTTTCCCCTCTTCGGTTTCTCTAATGAGAACGGCGCTGACGGCCTCGTTAGCTACGACCAGGTATAAGTATAGGGTTTCGCCCATCACGGGTCGTGTCAGCACCGATGGTTCGGACAGGACGCGTTTGAGGTGGCGGAGGGCTTGCTCGCATTCCTCTGTCCATTCGAACATGGTCTCCTTTCTGAGTAATTTGAAGAAAGGGAGGGCGTGCTGTGCAGACTTAACGATGAACCGGGAAAGTGAGGCGAGCACGTCGTTGAGGGATTGGATGGACTTCTTCATGGTGGGTGTGGTGATTTCCGAAAAGGCGTGGCACTTGTCCGGATTTTCCTTGATCCCACGCTCGGTCAGGTAGTAGCCGAGGAATTTTCCTGCGCGGACACCGAAGGTGCATTTTTCCAGGTTGAAGCGCATTCGGCAGTTCCTCGCTGTGTCGAAGACCTTTCTGAGATGGGCCATGTGGTCAACTTCTGTGCAGGATTTGACGATCATGTCTTCCATGTACACTTCGAGCATGTCACTGATTTCTCCCCGGAAGACGTTGTTCATCATCCGTTGGTACGTGGCGCCGACGTTCTTTAGGCCGAAGGGCATTACGTTGTAGTAATAGTTGCCCGAAGCTGTCATGAAGGTCGTGCTCTATTTTTCGTGCACGGCCATCGGGATCTGGTTGTACCCCGAGTATGCGTCCATGAAGGACAAGAGCTTGAAGCCCGCGGAGTTGTCGACGAGTTTGTCGATGTTGGGGAGAGGGTAGGCGTCCTTAGGACATCCCCGGTTGAGATCGGTATAGACAACACACATGCGCCATTTTCCATTATTCTTTTTAACGAGTACAACATTGGACAGCCAGGTTGAATACCGGACTTCCGAAATAAAATTTGCCTCTAGGAGGTCTTTTACAGCTTTTTCAGTCGTCGTTGACTTTTCGGGGGACTGGCTACGCCTACGTTGCACTACGGCCTTCGTGGTCGGGCTGATGGACAGCTGATGGAAGGCGACCTCGGGGTCGAGTATGGGCATTTCTGCGGCGCTCCAGGCGAAGAGGTCGGCGTTCTCGCGGAGACAGGCCTGTAGCTGTTTCTTCGCTAAGTCTGGGAGTCCGGCTCCGATTTTCACGGTTTTGCTCTTGTCGTCCCCGAGTGTGATGATCTCGAATTCACCGTCCGGGATGGGGCGTGCCGGGTGGGTGGACTTCCCATTGGATTGGTTGGCTTCGCTGATCCTTATTTCGTGGTCGTGCTCCTCGGTGAAGTGGTTGTCGAGGTCCACGGATCCGACGAGCTCCTTTGGTTCGCTCTTCGGCGTCATAATTGGGGTTGCCTTCTTAGTTGCTGGAGCGATGGTGCCCAAACCTTTCAGCGTGGCCTCGAAGCACCTCCGGGCAGCCTCGATGTCCCCGTTCAGGGTCACCATGTCCCCCCGTTTCGTGTAGTACTTCATCTTTAGGTGGACGGTGGAAGGCACCGCGGTGACTTCTGCTATCGTCGTTCTGCCCAGGATACAGTTGTAGAGGGATGGGCACTCGATGACTAAGAAACAGATGCTGATCTCCCTGGCCGTTTCTTCTTCCCCGAACGTGACTTTCAGCTCCACGTACCCCCAAGGTCTCGTCGTTGTCCCGTTGAACCCCTGAAGGTCGGAGCCTACTTAAGGGGACAGGTTGGATTCGTCGAGTTGGAGGGTCGTGAAGAGGTGGGTGTACATGATGTCCACCGAGCTGCCTCCGTCGACGAGGATGCGTCTGACATCGAAGTTCGCCATCCGCGCCCGTATCAGCAGGGGAATGTTGGAGTTGGGGGAGCCTCCAGGGAGTTCCTCGAGGTAGAATGTGATCGGGTTGGATTGACTGTGAAATTTTTCGAGCGTGCCCATCTTACCGGAGTTGCTTGTGATAAGCTCTTCGAATTTTCTTTTCACCGATCCTACGGACAGGTTCCTTGTGGCGCCGCCCGAGATGACCCTGGCTCTAGCAAAGTATTCCCACCGACTGGTTGGCCGTACTGGCTCGACGGGTAAGTCGGGGCCGTCGGGGAGGCCGGACTCTCTGTCCGCGAACCAGTCCTCGGGGCGGCTGACACACAGTGCGACCTGGAGTCCGTTGTCGCCATCATAAGAGGGGAGCTCTTTGACTTTCTTGGCCTCGGGGGATTCTTGCCTCGGGGCCTCCCCCTCTGGGTGTATCTCTTTAGGTGGCCGTCCTTAATCAGGATTTCGATCGCGTCCTTGAGATGGATGTAGTCTTCCGTCATGTGCCTGTGGCTCCTATGGAATCGGCAGTATTTCGACTTGTCCACATTAGGTTTGGGGGGTGTCGGCCTGGGGAAGCGGACACCTCCCTGGGAAAATTCGGTTTTGGCGCACTCGGCCAGTATGCGCTCGCGGGAAGCGACTAAGGCCGTGTATTCCGTGAATCAGCCAGCGGGGCCGCGCTGTTCGCGTTGTTCGCGGGGGAGATCTTCCCGACGGCGGTCACCTCAACGCCGGTGGCTTGAGGCTCCGTCATCTTGGTGCCCGCGGGGGCCTCCCTGTCTCGGGTGTCTCGTGCGAAGTTGGCTGCTTGGGTTTCCTCGAACCGGATATAATACGCGGCTCTGTCGAGGAAATCCTGCAGGGAAGCTGGTCCGTGTATGCCCACGGCCTCGTAGAACTTGGAGTCGTGGCGTAGACCCTGCTCCATTAGGTAACGCTTCATCTTGTCTGACGTCGTTACCTGCACTGCTTCCCGTGTGAATCTTTCAATTTACTTTCGGAGAGGCTCGTCGGGGGCTTGGATTATGGCGTCGAGGGCGGCTTCTGTCTTCGGGTGGCGTCGGGACGCTGTGAAGTGTTTTGTGAACAGGTCCTTCAAGACCCTCCACGATGTAATCGATTCGGGCTCCAGACTTTTGTACCATGTCATGGCGCCTTTCCTTAGGGTCGTCGGGAATAGCCTGCACTTGATAGCTCCTCGGACGTTTTAGTAATCGAGCATGGCCTCAATGTCTTCCAGATGATCGTCCTGGTCGGAGGTACCGTCGTACGTCGAGAGCGTCGGGGGCTTCTCCATCCCGTGGGGGATGGGGGCGGCCATGATTTCCTGAGACAAATGGGCCTTGTAGTCGTCTTCGTTGATGAGAGAGGGCGATCGAGAGGGAGATAGGCCATTTGGTATAGGCACCTGGTTTCGGGTCCTCGGCTTCCTGACCGAGGGTTCGACGCGCGGAGGCCTGGTCGGGATTGCTGCCCCGTTCTGCCGCCTCCCGCGAACTTGTCTCGTCGGGGATCTTGTCTGCTCCCGCACTACTTCCGTCCAGGGCCTCTCCAGCCGAGGTCGTCGATTTCTGGGTTAAGGCGAGGGACTCCTCGAGTCCCAATTCTGGTCCTCCTGCGGAGGGGACCTTGGGGGGACCTCCCGCTCCAGCGCTCCAATTCGTGCGTTCTGGTGAAACAATAGTTGGTTCGTCTGGTTGATGGCCGCAAAGAGGGCGGCCACCGTTAGGTCCGCTCCAGCCGGGACGGGAACGGGTTGGAACGCCGCTGGGCTTTGGGACTGGTGGTCAGCCTGGTGTGCCGGCTCTGCAGACGACGGAGACGCAGTCTGGCCGTCTCTTTCGTCGGTCTCTGCTGGTCGGGAAGTCTCCGTTGGCTTTCCGCCGTTCGCTGGGGCATTGATCATGAAGTCTTGCATGGTATCTCGCGGTGTGGGCTAGCCATGATCGTGGAGTATTGGTGAAACTTTGGTTCTCCGCTCAGAGTAATGGGGAAGTTTTCGTTCCCACAGACGGTGCCACTGATCTGACCTGATCAAAAGGGGATCACGGGATGGCCATGCGCTGTTGGACTGCTACCTATTCACCGGTGATGAGGAGGAAAAAAGGGGGGTGTACCTGCAAGACACTCTAATGCCAAAGTAAGGAATTGGGCAGAGTGAGAGCAAAGTACAGAAATGGGGTAAGAAGTGAATTACCTGACCCTCTTGAGGAAGAGGTGTTGCACCCCAAAATTTGACCAACAATTATTTATTCATTGAGTGTTTGAAAGTTGATACCTTCATCAGAAAGTTCAAGAGATCCTCAGAGGAGTGGGTTGAAACCAGGGTTGTGTGCTTCATAGCTTGAGAGTTGTGGGTGCTCCTCAGATGATTCTGAGACTTTGAGAATGAACTTTATGTTTTGAGAAAGCCTATGGGATGTCTTGAAAGCCATCATGAAGTCCATAGAAGTCATTGTGCAAGAGTTCAGAAGATTCAACCATGAATGGTAGAATTAGGGTTTTGACTGGGTCAACCCTAGGATAACTGAAAATTTGGAGAAGGTTGAGACCTAATCCAAGGGCCATGAGATCATGGAATGATGCATAGAGATGTTATGAAGATGATTCCTAGACCAACTCATCATGATTGAGGAGTTTGAGAAGTTTCAAGTCAGGGTTTCCAAGGATTGTCAGTGAAAAAACCCTAATTTGATCCCTATCTTCCAAGCAGTTTTAGCTCTAGATGTGATTGATATCTCATCTTCCCCACAACATGAATGTTTTAGATCTTGTCCTTAGCTTTAATTTGAGTTGTGGAAGTCCTTGATAGGATGTGCAGAGCTCAAGTTATGGTTTTGACAAATTACAGGTCAGCTGAGGTGTGTGAATCTGGGTCCTTGAAAGTCACCCAACTTGCAGACAGCTTTTGCCCTAGTAGGATGATTCCTATGATCTCTTGGTCAACATGAATGTTGGAGGGCATCTTCTTAGCTTTAATTTGAATGGTAGAAGTCCTTGATAGGATTTGTGGAACTCAACTTATGGTTTGAACAAGACAGGGGTATTTTGGTCATTTATCAGTTATAGGTCATTTTAAGCAAAGGCCATATCTCCTATTTCCAAGCCTCAAATGGAAAAACTCAAAACATGAAAGTTGTTCAAAATGGGATTTTAAGTTTAGAAAGAAGGTCATGAATTGTTGGAAAAGCTTGTAGCAAGGATTTCCAAAGTTTGGTAAAAATGAACTAAAAATGGCTTATAAGTTGAAAAAGTTGAAATTGGAAATTGGTTTGGAAGATCTAGGAATCCAAAATATGTCATCCAATATATCATTTTGATTGGAAACATCATTTTAAAAGCAATGGTTTAGCCACATTTTTGAGTTTAGGCTTAAAAATTGGAGTTGCTTTGTAAATTTGTTACTTGCACTTTAAGGCATCAAAAGGAAAGATGGGAAAATGCTACATAAGGACTTGTAAGGCTTTGTTTTCATTTTACCATATCATTTGAGGAGAAATTAAGTGAGATTGCATGGTGTATCATGATATAGCATGAGATTTACTAAATATGGCAAATTCAAATTATCATTGCATGAGAAGTTCTAGAAGCTTCATGGAAGGTTCTACAAACTTCCACACACTTCTATTCTCATCTATATAAGCCCTAGAGTGACTCCATGCATTGGTTAGAGATTTGTAGAGCTTGCATACTATACTTTGATTCCTTCACCCCAAAAGTGCATTTTCATTTCAAACTCCATTGAAACTTCATCAATCACTACAATTCTGATTATCATCATCATCTACAAGCAACATTGAGTATTTGGCAAGAAAAATCAAGGAGAATTCGTGGCTGGTTCATGAGATCACAAGCTTCACTCCAACTTGCATGAAGGATCGGCTAGGTTGATTCAAGAGGTGTGAGCAAAAACTACTGCAAACAGAAGCACATAGAGCCATTGAAGATCATTCCAAGAGAGCACCAAGGCTTGAATTGGAAAAGAAACACCATAGCCATCATCACTTGCAAGGTATGCGTTTTCTCTTGAATCTCTTTATTTATTCTGTTTTAGGGTTGGTTGTTAGGATAAACACGATAGAGACCAATTAGGGAGGTGTTATGATTAGTTTGAAAGCATTACATGTAGGTTTGTGTTATGGCCATTTCTGTTTTGAGTTCAAGAACTCGTGCCTTAGTGTACTATAACCTTAGTTTTATAGTGTAGGATAATCACCATGAAGTGTAGATCATTCTAGGTTAGTTTCAGCCAAGATCATGATCATGCAAACCAAAGGAAAGTAATGGTGTCCAAGACTTCCACGCTCCATATTTTTTTCTAGAGTGAGTATTAAGAAAATCCGTGACCACAGTCTTGTAGAGGGCAAGGAGAGGAGTGAGTTTGGTTTTTGTATCGAGGGAAATGGTTGCGAGATGAGAGAGCTATGGAGGATGGAAAATTCGCGTATGGAAGTTGCTTCGTGAAACCCTAACAGGCCCAAGGTAGGGGACGCAATCGTCACCCTTGATTCATGTTGGAAAGTTGACTAGTTCACTTCATCCAGCGGTCCAGATTGAACAGCAAATTGGAGGGAGAGTTTAAAAATTGAAACTCACCGTTTTGGTAAGTGAGTCCGTGTGGGCTTATCCCAATTTCTACTTGCACCCCACCATATTCTGGCCCACCAAGAATTGAACTGGCGCGTTTTGCTTCTAGCACCCCCTCCCCTTTAATTGATTTCTTCTTTTTTTTTAATTCCTTTAATATTTTCTTGCACTTTAAAAATTCATAAAAAATAGAAATTTAAACATTTTTTAATCCTTGTTTTTTCTATGTGTCCATGAATTTGTCTAGAAAAATATAAATAAATAAAATGTCCATTTTATTTTCTTTTCATATTTTTAATAGATTTTTCTTTTAAATAGCTTTTAAATATGTCTAGTTTGGTATCCAATTTTGTGGAATTTGTTTTAGGACTTTCCCTTAGGATTTTTAACTCATTCTTTTTGGTGTGATTAGATAGTGAATCATAGTTCCCCATAGGATTTAATTCTTGATTTTTAGATTAAAATTTGATTAGTTTAGTTAGGTTAGCATTAGGGTGCCTAATTAGGGTTTATGTTATGCATAGGCAAGGAAATTCATTTTCTTTAGATAGTTTTGTCTTGATTTTTGGGTAGGGGCATATGTGGATGTTATGGGTAGATGTTATAGACCCTTGAGAATAATTGATAAATTTTTCCCCTTGTGTTAGTATTTTTAGGTATTTTCTGAAGTTGCCTGATGATTTTGTCTGCCCTGTGGTTATCTGTTCATCTCTGGGGTTTATTTTGGGGAATTTGTTGTGGGGCTTATGTTGTTTTGAAGATCTTGTTGAAGAACATGATGGAAGAGAAGATTGTAGATCAAGACTCAGAGACCCAGTGCTTGGCTTGTTCCCTGTCTGTGAGGTTTGAGATCCTGAAGTTTGAAGGAAGTTCATGGTACTTTCCTGAGGAAGGCACTATGAATGACTTTCATTCTTTCTTCTCACCTCTTTCTTAAGTATCCAATGATGTTGGAGCCAACTTGTGAGTTTAATTTCTCCTGAGAAGGAATGTAAACTGATCACCTATTGTTGAGCCACATGGGATACAACTCCTAAGTGGAAGCCTCCTAGTACTTTCCTGAGGAAGGTCCTATGGGTCTATTCATTTAGTTCCATTAGTTTATCTAGGATTTCTTAAGTATCCAATGATGTTGGAGCCAACTTGTGAGTTTAATTTCTCCTGAGGAGGAATGTAAACTGATCACCTGTTGTTGAGCCACATGGGATATAACTCCTAAGTGGAAGCCTCCTAGTACTTTCCTGAGGAAGGTCCTATGAGTCTGTTCATTTAGTTCCACTAGTTCAGATAGGATTTCCTAAGTATCCAGTGATGTTGGAGCCTGCTTGTGAGTTTAATTTCTCCTGAGGAGGAATGTAAACTGATCACAGTGGTTGAGCCACATAGGATATGACTCCTGAGTATACACCTCCTAGTGCTTTCCTGAGGAAGACACTATGAGTCTGCTTACTTAGATCCCTTTCTTTGGTAGGCTTGTTATGAAGCTTGAAGACTGGGATTGATGTCTTTTGGTTAGGTTTTGCTTTAGGGCTTTGCTTATATTTGATCAGGATTCTGTGTTAGGGTTAGGATTAGAGAGTAGATTCTTTCTTTCTCAAGCCTGTGTTTTGTTTGCCTGATGGCACTTCATTCCTTTTATCTGGTTATTGCTTGATAGCATGTGGGTTATTTTTCAGTATGATTACTGTTATTTCATGACTGGCTTGAGGTTGAGATGATCTTGTGGAGGCTGAAGCCCCACACACATTTCCTCCCTCACTTGCATTGCATGCATTTTACTGTTAAAGCTGATGCTTTTGTCTGTTTTGGTGTATCATTGACATGATCCCTTAGGACTCTCATTTCCTTTGATAAGGATTTGATGATAGACTTTTAGGTTGAAACCTATGCATGACAACATCTAGGAGTTCCCTGTTCAAACCTCAACCATAGGATGAATCCATGGCATGATAACAGTAGGACTTGGTAGTCTCCCTCCTAGTTGGGCCTGCTCTCTTCCCATCTCGAAGCAGTTTAAAATACAGTAATCATGAATGATTTCTTTCGTACGTTACGAGCCTTAAGCTATCTGAGGTGGGATGTTTAGTATGGTACCCTTTGGGTGACATGCGACGCATTCACTCTCAGGTCATAGTCTCTAGTGCGGTTGAAATCGCAAACATAATAAAAAAAACACTTCTTTCAGGAGATAACCCGTAGTTTCCCGAACTACGTTTGCTCTGATCTTTCATATCAGATGAAAGTACGTAGGCATAGGATGCGACGTCCTAGCGAGCAACCTTTCCCCCATAACCCGTAGTTGGCCGAACTACGTTGACTCTGATTTCTCATTCTCTGATGAGAATACGTAGGCATAACGCGCGATGCTTTGCCGAGTCATTTTTCTTTTCTTTTTCAGCCAGCCTTGATAGGTAGATAGATTATAACCAACCCGTCCAAGTAAACAAGCAAGCGAGGATCCCGTCGAGTACGACGGACGTGAGGGGTGCTAATACCTTCCCCTTGCGTAATCGACTCCCGAACCCAGACAATGGTTGCGATGACCTTGTCTTACCCTTTTCGTCAGGTTTTTCCGATCGTTTCCTTTCCCGCTCTGAGGGATAAATAACGAAAGGTGGCGACTCTTCTGTCATGCCGGCACCTTATTTTCGCGCAAGCGACAGCTGGCGACTCTGCTGGGGACTGTAGCATCTAGGGACTTTTCCCATCCCTTATGCTGGGACCGTTTCCCATCCCTTACGCGAGTCAATCCTATCGTTTGTGTGTTTGCTTGTTGGGTTGCGTTTATTTATCGCATTTTTACTTCCCGCACTTTACTTCCCGCATTTTATTTCCAGTTTGATATGATTATCTGTGCTGCTGTGGGAGAGGGATGTTACTGTGAGTGAAAAGCCAGACCTGGGCTTGAGTACACACCTAGATATAGTTGCGGAGAAGTAGTAGACGAACCTGTCTGCTGAGCAGGCACAATTCCCTACGAAAATCTGCGCTCAGACGAGATTCTTGCAGAGGTGCTCCTTTCCGGTCCTGAGGATCTGAGGGGAGTCCAGACGTGAGGATTTTCGACTCTGGGGACCGATCATTTGGAAGTCAGCTAAGTGAGGCCTCTTCATGACTTGATGATGCCACTCCTTCTGGGAATCGTATCGTCACTCATGAAAGTCTGTGACGCTGATGACCGCATAGGATGTTGTACCTTTGTCCGTGGATTAGGTCCATACCTGTGAGTGGGGTCGGGATATTGCAGGAAACTTATACCTTCAGACCACCTGGTTTTCTTGACAGTGAATCAGTTATGTTGGGTTCTCAGTTGCGGATATGTTCTTGATAGAGCAAGGGTTTGATCAGAGGATCTTATCATCGGGTGCATGTCTGTTCTTGATAAAGCAGGTTTCGGTCAGAGTATTGTTATCAGAGGTTTGTCCTAGATGGAGCAGATTTTTGAGTGGGGTCTGAAGATCTCATCCGCAGTTGTTGTTTGTTCTTGATAGGGCAAATTTTTGAGTGGGGTCTGAAGATCTCATCGGCAGCTGTGTGTTTGTTCTTGATAGGGCAGATTTTGAGTGGGGTCTGAAGATCTCATCAGCAGCTGTGTGTTTGTTCTTGATAAGGCAGATCTTGATTTGGGGGTCTGAAGACTTCATTAACAGATGTTCCTTGATCTTGCATCTCGGGTCCTTATTATCAGGCACTTACTCTTGACAGAGCAGAATTTTGATCTCGATCCTATCAGATGGTTATTCTTAGCAGATCAGATTAGTAGTCTTACACCGGGGTTTCCTTCTCATCAGTGACTGTTGATACCGAATCTCCACAGCAGCCACCTGGATATATTATTGCATGCCTGCATTTTGCATTAGCTCGCATATTCATGTTTGCATTCCATTAGCATGTGTCTGTGTTGTAGGCGCGTTTCGTACCCTGATTCTGGTGTCCCGAGCAATATGATATATTTTCTTCCATGAATGGATCCAGTCTTATCACTGCATTGACACTATGTTGGCACGTTGACACCAGAATTAGGGGTGATCTCCTAAACGTACAGACACCCATGACATTAGCATAATTCATCTTGCATAACAGAAGCCGGGACTTGTCTTCTAACCCTTTGTGTTTGTAGGTTTGACTCAGAATCGAGCAGCTCAGACTAATGGAGCAGGTACAAGCTGAGTTGGGGAAAATCCGAAGCCAGTTGGGGCAGGTCATGAATGACATACAGGCAGTGCGTCTGGACCAGCAAGTACTCAGAGAAGAGAATCAGCAGCTGCAGAACCAGTTGAGCTTCCTCATGGGAGTGGTGAGAAGTATGCTAAATAAGGAGAGTGGTCAAGCACCCAAGGAGGAAACCAAAGTGCTTCCCCCATTGCCGTCATTGCCACCCGTGCTGAAGCCAAATGGACCTCGTGGATCCTCTACACAGCATGAAGCTCGAGGCCTGTCTCGTCAGCAGCCGCGCCAGGCATCTCAGAATAACCCTGAAGGTTATGGTCAAAAGAAGAAGCTACTTAATAGAGTTGTGGACCCACTACCTGTGAGTTATGCCCAGCTGTTGCCACTGTTGGTTTAGAACCGTGTTCTCAAGCTTCGGACCTCGGATCCACCAGATGACGTGTCACCAGACGTTGATCTCAACATACATTGTGATTTCCACTCAGGAGCACCGGGGCACCATGTTGAAACATGTAAGGCTCTCAAGAATAAGATTCAGGACCTGATCGACTCGAGGACAATTAGGCTTGTGCCGGGCGGCATGAGAGCATCGGGAAAGTTCATCCCGTATCCTGCAGAAGAGGTGAATGATTCCATTCCTTTGCCTGAAGCTGATAAAGATCTCGAATACGTCCCACGACCTTTGGTGACTGCATCGCCTCGCTCGCAGTTTCTACCTGGATCGAGCTCAAGGACGCAAGCGCCTAAACAAGGGACCATTGCCACTCAGAAACGACGACCTCTTGCTTCTTGGAGGAAGGAATACCAGCACCAGGATCACAAGAGACCTCGCAACCACGTGGAACAAAGGAATGCTTCTTTCCATCCAGTGCCTGTGTCGTATAGCCAGATTCTTCCACTGTTGATTCAGAATTCCTTTGTGGAACCGAAAGCTCTCAAGCCCGTGCCAGAGCCTTACCCTCCAGGGTACAATCCTCATGTTCAGTGCGGTTACCATGGTGGATCTCCGGGGCATTCAACTGAAGATTGCAAGGCTTTCCAGGCGAAAGTGCAACAATTGATCGACCAAGGGTGTATTTCCTTCCCAGGAGGAGTTTTGGTTGTGCGTGACAACCTCTCAGCTGTTTGAGCTCGCAGATTCAGAGGGTTATATCCAGAAGCCAGTTATCCAGACAGGCATACGTCCTCAACATTGGCAGTCCTCGGACTTTTTACCATTTTGCATTTGTAGTTTCTTTTCTGTTAGTTACTACTTGCTGTTAAACATTGTATGTTTCGAATGGTAATATTAATAAAGTGACTATGCATTTTTCTGAATTAGTTATGTCGTTGTCACTCATTCACTGCATTGCACTGACACTTGCATTTTATTCACCCCACTTTATCACTATGATTAGCAATGAGCGGAGGGAGGATGATGAAACTGAATACTCATAGCCAATGATCGTATTGATTTCAGATAAAACCTTGCCGATGACGTATAAGGCATTGTTTCAAATCCCTAAACACCGGAGAAATAAGGAAGAGAATCCCTTGTTAACCACTTCGAGCCGAGAAGTAGGAGTTTCTTTCGGATTTTTAAACCCTCATATCGTAACCCGGGGCAGGGTAGTTGTCAGTTAGCTTGATCGAGCGTTCAAGTCTTATAGAGGAGTGTTGTCCTTCGAGAACCAATCACATCATATTCCTCTCCAGAGGTCGTACCTCATCAACCACAATGGTTAAACCTCACCAATCAGGAGTGAGACAGTTACAAGTCTTTCGAAGCAATCAAGACAACCAGTGTCGCACGACTTGTTCCAAAAGAAAAAGGAATAAGAAAGCCCGCTAAGTAAAAAAGAAAAGCTAGAAAGCAAATACTTAGGCAAAAATCAGGGCATCCCGCTGGACTTCAAAAGAAAGAATCGAAAAGAACTCAAAAGGAGTCAGTCCAGGCAAAAATTAGGGAATCAAAACAAAAGAATGAAAAAGAAAGGATTATAAAAAAGAAAAATCCTCGAACAAGGACGAAGTCGTGTAGACACAGACGCCGAAAACGAAAAAGGAGTAACTGTCACTCCGAAACACCTTGTGAGTTCTTTAACCAGTTGTTCCCAAATGTTCAACATACCTCTCGAAGAGGCGAGCGCTCGACCTAAGTTAGCTGGACTTTAGGATCGGAGAACATCACGTAGAAGGGGTGGGTACAAATCATAATTTGAGCCAAATATCCTTTGTTTCACGAACCGTGAACCCGACCACGATACAACCCTCAAAAGACCTAATTGAGGCAGGGTTCATTCCGAATGCGCATTACGATAAGGTTGAGTAACCTGACTCCTTCATGATTTGCTAATCATATCCTTATTGCATTTTTCACTGATTACATCAGCACTACGTTTGAACTCTTTGGTTCATTCGTCACTCACTAGCATGACACGTAAATGAGTGACAGTACAACATTTTTCGAAATTTGCATGAACACTGCGTTAAAATTACTATTCGTGAATAAACAATTTTGGTTGCAGGTTAGTAGCTGATATGAAGGAACTTCAACAGGGAATAGTCAATCAGGACTGAATCGTCAGAGGTCTGGGTCAGAATGGTATGCTGTGAAACCCTGTGAATCTGGGGCATCGACTTCCAGTGAGTTTGGAACCGGTTATTCTGAGGACAAGTCCCGGAGCATCAGTTGATTATGGGGCGGTTTATGCAAGAAGCGGTTGATCGGAAGTGAGTCTTCTCGAGACCCAATCAGGGGCAGTTATCCAAAATTCTTGCAATTTAAGGGCAGATCCCTCCAGTGTTCGATCAGAGCATGTTGAGTCGCTCATCGCTCGTTCAGGGGCAAACTACTTCAGAGATATTGAAGCCGACCATGCTGAGAGTTGATTAGTTGAGGATGAATCCTCCCGTTGTGCAGATGCTGGGGCAAGCCCTCTGAAGATTGTCTTGTTGCCAGTTGTTTTCGGCTCAGAATGAATTATTCCCAAAGGTCGGATTGGGGCAAGTTGAATTGCGTTGGGGCAAGTTGTTCAAATGAGTTTGTTCACCCTAGCAAGAATTGAGTATCGGGGAATCGTGTCATTACCCCGCCAAAACCTGAACCTTCTGAAGAAGCCTTGCGGTCATTGGATTGCTATCCTCCAGCCTAACCTGTTACTTGGCTCCATGATTGGTGGCCTGTATTCCCTGTGTTGACGCTGTTGAACCAGGATTGTTTCTCAGCAGAGATGTACGGTTTGAAGTTGTTTTCCCCTGCAGCAGTCAACGGAAGATCATTTCCCCAGACAGAGTCCAATTGATATTGGCGTGTCCACGTTCTCCTCAGCAGGATGATTCCTCTATCTGAGTAGTTCTTTCTCCTTGACAGGAGAATTCCCCTTCGGCATTTATTTTGCGGACGCGATCGCATCATTGTGCAAGACTGCATAACATTTAACACTGCATAGCATTTAACACTGCACGTTGCATAGCATTGTGCATGATTGCATGGCATTTAGCATAAACGCATATCATTCCCACCGTGTGGGGCATAGCGCAGAAACATATGCATCATAAGCATGATCTAGGTTACTATCATTCTTGTTTTACAGGCGTTCCACCAAGAGACCAGTTGCTCAGGGCGATTCCTGATATGCTCCCCAACGAGGTCACTTTCTCAGGATGATTCTTAAAGACCCCGGTGTAATCCCCACGGTCGCGCGCTCAAGATGATTTTTGAGATCCCCAGCGAATTCTTCAGTTCGAGATGATTCTCGAATCCCTCAGCAGGGCCATTTGCTTAAGATGTTTCTTAAGACCTCAGTGCAGCTTCCCGAGTTGTTTGCTTAGGATGATTCTTGAGCTCCCCAGTAGCGTCCCCAGCAAGAGTTGCCCAGGAAGATTCCTGGAATACCCAGCAGAATGAAGTCTCCAGAATGGTTATCGGTTCAGGATGATTCTTGAAGGCGCTCGACGGAGCTGTTTGTTCAAGATGATTCTTGAAGTCCTTAGCGGCGTGATATGTCTGCTCCAACAGTGATGTCTAATCCGAAGATTGACTTCGTAAACGCCTGAAGGCGGCACCAGAAGGTTCCTGTGAGCTCAGATGTCCTTGTTGATGAATCAACGTGTGGCTGAAGACAAGGTTCCAAATTTTGTATTCAAGATGATCCGTGTTGGCCTGAATGCCAAGTCAGTTGTCCTGAGGTGATGATTGATCGCGATCAAGTGAATAGTGTTTCTTCTGACTGAAGTCGAAGATGTTTCTCCAGCTGAAGCGGAGTTTTGCCTGAAGGCAAAATGTTTGAATCCCCGTAGAGTCATGAATGGCTCAGGATACCATTTCTTTGACTGAAGTCACAGATTTCCTAAGCTGAAGCGAAGGTGCCTAAGGGCAAGGTTATCCCCAAGGTCATGAATGACCTAGGATTCATTTTTCGGACTGAAGGCCGAAATATATCCCTGACTGAAGTCACGGATGCTCTATAGCAGAGGTGGAGTTGCCTGAAGGCAGATCCATGTATCCTTGAAGGCCAAGGACCATTTCTTTAGACTGAAGTCGAAAATGCCTCCTGCAGAGTTGCCGACGGGCAAAGTTTACATCCTTGAAGGCCAAGGATGTTTTTTCTAGCTGAAGCTGGAATAGCCGACGGGCAGGGTTTCATCTTTCTTCAGAGGAACTTGAAGATTCTCCAGCGGATCTGGAGTGGCCAGGGGCCAGGGTTCCATCTATCTTCAGAAATACTTGAAGATTTTTTCTAGCTGAAGCTGGAAATGGCCAGGGGCCAGGGTTTCATATATCTTTAATGTTGAAGTTCTACGGCGGGCAGTGTGCAGCAGTATTCCGATGTTCGTTATGGTTCTGAGGGTGAACCCCAGATCAGAGTGTGCTCGGTTAAGTCTCTCATTCCCAGCGGAGTAGTTTCAAATACGCAAGTATACCTTTTGTTCCATTTACCAGGGGTGAACCCCAGGTCAGAGTTGTTCAGTGTTGCAGTTGTCCGGCGGCGAGGTTGGATATTTGTTCGACGGCGAGGTTGAACGTTTGGATTTGACGGCGAGGTCAGATCATGTTTGTTCGACGGCGAGGTTGAACGTTTGGATTTGACGGCGAGGTCAGATCATGTTTGTTCGACGGCGAGGTTGAACGTTTGGATTTGACGGCGAGGTCAGATCATGTTTGTTCAATGGCGAGGTTGAACGTTTGGATTTGACGGCGAGGTCAGATCATGTTTTGTCCGGCGGCGAGGTTGGATGTTTGTTCGACGGCGAGGTTGAACGTTTGGATCTGACGGCGAGGTCAGATCATCATTTGTCCGGCGGCGAGGTTGGATGTTTGTTCGACGGCGAGGTTGAACGTTTGGATTTGACGGCGAGGTCAGATCACGTTTGTTCGACGGCGAGGTTGAACGTTTGGATTTGACGGCGAGGTCAGATCATGTTTGTTCGACGGCGAGGTTGGATGTTTGTTTGACGGAGAGGTCAGACTCTTTAAATCCCCAGTAGAGATGATGTTTGTACGACGGCGATGTCCAGTGTCTCCAAGTGATGTGTGTTTCCGACGGCGATGTCAGATTCAGTTCTCCAGCGGCGAGGTTGGGTGTTGTAGTTGTCTGAAGGCAATATCAGAAGAAGTTAATATGGATGACTGACGGCGATGTCAGATCAGTATGTCTCCAGATAGTTGTCGTGCAGCTATTATTCCAGTGTTCGACAAGTTGAGCAGTTGGCAAATTTTCGGGTTTACCGGTATTCAACCGTCTCGTACCTTGATTGGCTGAGAGCCGTTCGCTTCTCACCCAGTCAGGTTCAAGCCGTTTGAATAGGGGCAGCTGTTGCACCCCAAAATTTGACCAACAATTATTTATTCATTGAGTGTTTGAAAGTTGATACCTTCATCAGAAAGTTCAAGAGATCCTCAGAGGAGTGGGTTGAAACCAGGGTTGTGTGCTTCATAGCTTGAGAGTTGTGGGTGCTCCTCAGATGATTCTGAGACTTTGAGAATGAACTTGATGTTTTTAGAAAGCCTATGGGATGTCTTGAAAGCCATCATGAAGTCCAGAGAAGTCATTGTGCAAGAGTTCAGAAGATTCAACCATGAATGGTAGAATTAGGGTTTTGACTGGGTCAACCCTAGGATAACTGAAAATTTGGAGAAGGTTGAGACCTAATCCAAGGGCCATGAGATCATGGAATGATGCATAGAGATGTTATGAAGATGATTCCTAGACCAACTCATCATGATTGAGGAGTTTGAGAAGTTTCAAGTCAGGGTTTCCAAGGATTGTCAGTGAAAAAACCCTAATTTGATCCCTATCTTCCAAGCAGTTTTAGCTCTAGATGTGATTGATATCTCATCTTCCCCACAACATGAATGTTTTAGATCTTGTCCTTAGCTTTAATTTGAGTTGTGGAAGTCCTTGATAGGATGTGCAGAGCTCAAGTTATGGTTTTGACAAATTACAGGTCAGCTGAGGTGTGTGAATCTGGGTCCTTGAAAGTCACCCAACTTGCAGACAGCTTTTGCCCTAGTAGGATGATTCCTATGATCTCTTGGTCAACATGAATGTTGGAGGGCATCTTCTTAGCTTTAATTTGAGTGGTAGAAGTCCTTGATAGGATTTGTGGAACTCAACTTATGGTTTGAACAAGACAGGGGTATTTTGGTCATTTGTCAGTTATAGGTCATTTTAAGCAAAGGCCATATCTCCTATTTCCAAGCCTCAAATGGAAAAACGCAAAACATGAAAGTTGTTCAAAATGAGATTTTAAGTCTAGAAAGAAGGTCATGAATTGTTGGAAAAGCTTGTAGCAAGGATTTCCAAAGTTTGGTAAAAATGAACTAAAAATGGCTTATAAGTTGAAAAAGTTGAAATTGGAAATTGGTTTGGAAGATCTAGGAATCCAAAATAGGTCATCCAATATATCATTTTGATTGGAAACATCATTTTAAAAGCAATGATTTAGCCACATTTTTGAGTTTAGGCTTAAAAATTGGAGTTGCTTTGTAAATTTGTTACTTGCACTTTAAGGCATCAAAAGGAAAGATGGGAAAATGCTACATAAGGACTTGTAAGGCTTTGTTTTCATTTTACCATATCATTTGAGGAGAAATTAAGTGAGATTGCATGGTGTATCATGATATAGCATGAGATTTACTAAATATGGCAAATTCAAATTATCATTGCATGAGAAGTTCTAGAAGCTTCATGGAAGGTTCTACAAACTTCCACACACTTCTATTCTCATCTATATAAGCCCTAGAGTGACTCCATGCATTGGTTAGAGATTTGTAGAGCTTGCATACTATACTTTGATTCCTTCACCCCAAAAGTGCATTTTCATTTCAAACTCCATTGAAACTTCATCAATCACTACAATTCTGATTATCATCATCTACAAGCAACATTGAGTATTTGGCAAGAAAAATCAAGGAGAATTCGTGGCTGGTTCATGAGATCACAAGCTTCACTCCAACTTGCATGAAGGATCGGCTAGGTTGATTCAAGAGGTGTGAGCAAAAACTACTGCAAACAGAAGCACATAGAGCCATTGAAGATCATTCCAAGAGAGCACCAAGGCTTGAATTGGAAAAGAAACACCATAGCCATCATCACTTGCAAGGTATGCGTTTTCTCTTGAATCTCTTTATTTATTCTGTTTTAGGGTTGGTTGTTAGGATAAACACGATAGAGACCAATTAGGGAGGTGTTATGATTAGTTTGAAAGCATTACATGTAGGTTTGTGTTATGGCCATTTCTGTTTTGAGTTCAAGAACTCGTGCCTTAGTGTACTATAACCTTAGTTTTATAGTGTAGGATAATCACCATGAAGTGTAGATCATTCTAGGTTAGTTTCAGCCAAGATCATGATCATGCAAACCAGAGGAAAGTAATGGTGTCCAAGACTTCCACGCTCCATATTTTTTTCTAGAGTGAGTATTAAGAAAATCCGTGACCACAGTCTTGTAGAGGGCAAGGAGAGGAGTGAGTTTGGTTTTTGTATCGAGGGAAATGGTTGCGAGATGAGAGAGCTATGGAGGATGGAAAATTCGCGTATGGAAGTTGCTTCGTGAAACCCTAACAGGCCCAAGGTAGGGGACGCAATCGTCACCCTTGATTCATGTTGGAAAGTTGACTAGTTCACTTCATCCAGCGGTCCAGATTGAACAACAAATTGGAGGGAGAGTTTAAAAATTGAAACTCACCGTTTTGGTAAGTGAGTCCGTGTGGGCTTATCCCAATTTCTACTTGCACCCCACCATATTCTGGCCCACCAAGAATTGAACTGGCGCGTTTTGCTTCTAGCACCCCCCTCCCCTTTAATTGATTTCTTCTTTTTTTTAATTCCTTTAATATTTTCTTGCACTTTAAAAATTCATAAAAAATAGAAATTTAAACATTTTTTAATCCTTGTTTTTTCTATGTGTCCATGAATTTGTCTAGAAAAATATAAATAAATAAAATGTCCATTTTATTTTCTTTTCATATTTTTAATAGATTTTTCTTTTAAATAGCTTTTAAATATGTCTAGTTTGGTATCCAATTTTGTGGAATTTGTTTTAGGACTTTCCCTTAGGATTTTTAACTCATTCTTTTTGGTGTGATTATATAGTGAATCATAGTTCCCCATAGGATTTAATTCTTTATTTTTAGATTAAAATTTGATTAGTTTAGTTAGGTTAGCATTAGGGTGCCTAATTAGGGTTTATGTTATGCATAGGCAAGGAAATTCATTTTCTTTAGATAGTTTTGTCTTGATTTTTGGGTAGGGGCATATGTGGATGTTATGGGTAGATGTTATAGACCCTTGAGAATAATTGATAGATTTTTCCCCTTGTGTTAGTATTTTTAGGTATTTTCTGAAGTTGCCTGATGATTTTGTCTGCCCTGTGGTTATCTGTTCATCTCTGGGGTTAATTTTGGGGAATTTATTGTGGGGCTTATGTTGTTTTGAAGATCTTGTTGAAGAGCATGATGGAAGAGAAGATTGTAGATCAAGACTCAGAGACCCAGAGCTTGGCTTGTTCCCTGTCTGTGAGGTTTGAGATCCTGAAGTTTGAAGGAAGTTCATGGTACTTTCCTGAGGAAGGCACTATGAATGACTTTCATTCTTTCTTCTCACCTCTTTCTTAAGTATCCAATGATGTTGGAGCCAACTTGTGAGTTTAATTTCTCCTGAGGAAGAATTTAAACTGATCACCTGTTGTTGAGCCACATGGGATACAACTCCTAAGTGGAAGCCTCCTAGTACTTTCCTGAGGAAGGTCCTATGGGTCTATTCATTTAGTTCCATTAGTTTATCTAGGATTTCTTAAGTATCCAATGATGTTGGAGCCAACTTGTGAGTTTAATTTCTCCTGAGGAGGAATGTAAACTGATCACCTATTGTTGAGCCACATGGGATACAACTCCTAAGTGGAAGCCTCCTAGTACTTTCCTGAGGAAGGTCCTATGAGTCTGTTCATTTAGTTCCACTAGTTCAGATAGGATTTCCTAAGTATCCAGTGATGTTGGAGCCTGCTTGTGAGTTTAATTTCTCCTGAGGAGGAATGTAAACTGATCACAGTGGTTGAGCCACATAGGATATGACTCCTGAGTATACACCTCCTAGTGCTTTCCTGAGGAAGACACTATGAGTCTGCTTACTTAGCTCCCTTTCTTTGGTAGGCTTGTTCGGAAGCTTGAAGACTGGGATTGATGTCTTTTGGTTAGGTTTTGCTTTAGGGCTTTGCTTAGATTTGATCAGGATTCTGTGTTAGGGTTAGGATTAGAGAGTAGATTCTTTCTTTCTCAAGCCTGTGTTTTGTTTGCCTGATGGCACTTCATTCCTTTTATCTGGTTATTGCTTGATAGCATGTGGGTTATTTTTCAGTATGATTACTGTTATTTCATGACTGGCTTGAGGTTGAGATGAGCTTGTGGAGGCTGAAGCCCCACACACATTTCCTCCCTCACTTGCATTGCATGCATTTTACTGTTAAAGCTGATGCTTTTGTCTGTTTTGGTGTATCATTGACATGATCCCTTAGGACTCTCATTTCCTTTGATAAGGATTTGATGATAGACTTTTAGGTTGAAACCTATGCATGACAACATCTAGGAGTTCCCTGTTCAAACCTCAACCATAGGATGAATCCATGGCATGATAACAGTAGGACTTGGTAGTCTCCCTCCTAGTTGGGCCTGCTCTCTTCCCATCTCGAAGCAGTTTAAAATACAGTAATCATGAATGATTTCTTTCGTACGTTACGAGCCTTAAGCTATCTGAGGTGGGATGTTTAGTATGGTACCCTTTGGGTGACATGCGACGCATTCACTCTCAGGTCATAGTCTCTAGTGCGGTTGAAATCGCAAACATAATAAAAAAACACTTCTTTCAGGAGATAACCCGTAGTTTCCCGAACTACGTTTGCTCTGATCTTTCATATCAGATGAAAGTACGTAGGCATAGGATGCGACGTCCTAGCGAGCAACCTTTCCCCCATAACCCGTAGTTGGCCGAACTACGTTGACTCTGATTTCTGATTCTCTGATGAGAATACGTAGGCATAACGCGCGATGCTTTGCCGAGTCATTTTTCTTTTCTTTTTCAGCCAGCCTTGATAGGTAGATAGATTATAACCAACCCGTCCAAGTAAACAAGCAAGCGAGGATCCCGTCGAGTACGACGGACGTGAGGGGTGCTAATACCTTCCCCTTGCGTAACCGACTCCCGAACCCAGACAATGGTTGCGATGACCTTGTCTTACCCTTTTCGTCAGGTTTTTCCGATCGTTTCCTTTCCCGCTCTGAGGGATAAATAACGAAAGGTGGTGACTCTTCTGTCATGCCGGCACCTTATTTTCGCGCAAGCGACAAGAGGGTATTTATAGAGAGACCCCAACACTGGGCCAACGGTCACTTGTGTTGGGCTGGATGGCCAGGCCCAACCCAGGTGACTGCTAGGGCTTACGTGGCGTAGTGAAGACCAGGACGTGGTCCTCGCCCTAGTCCAACTGTCCCGTGGTCTCCGGAAAGTGGGTTTGACCTGCTCTTTCGGAGGTGGGCAATTGGGGGATGACGTGTCCCCGCGTAAGGGAGCGCGTGGAGAACGTGCGCATGGCACGTTGTTCTCCCCGTGGAGGGGAGCTCGCGGGGTCCCTCGAGAGCACGTTGTTCTCCCCGCGGAGGAGAGCACCCGAGGGTGGGAGAGACATATTGTCCTGCTCGTTGGTATGGGGATTTTGCACGTGGAGAGATGCTCTGCCCGACTAGGGAAGAGCGCCGAGGGCATTTGGAAGCACGTCGTCCTGTTCGGCGGGAGCATGCCCTGCCCGTCGAGGGGGTCGCATGCCCGGCCAGCCTACTCAAATCATATTGGGCCTTGGCTGTGCGTTATTGGGTTGGGCCGCGAGGTGAGACCGGGCCCAGGCCATAACATATATATTAATATTCTTTTAAAATCTGATTAGGACACTAATTTTGTATCTCTAATTGTAATTCTAACAATTCTAATTATTACATTTCAATATTTATTTTAAACATCACGATATGTTTCTTGATATTAACGATTTTTACGGCTAATGCACTGCACAACTTTGACTATTTTCTCTTTCAATATTTTTGAACGTATCAATGATAAAGAAACAATTATCATGACTTTTGAATTTTGCTCCCAATTTTAAAAGACATACTTTCTATATTCTAAAAAATTTCAATATAAACCTTGCATTATATCTACTCCATTTAAAGTCTTCTTTCATATGCAATTTGATAACAATCATCTGAAACGACTTCGACCAGTTTGCAGAGGTACCTTACAATTTTGTGTGGTTCTTAGATTCAAAGGTAAAAAATTTACATTTTCTTATACTCAATAGATACATCCATATTTGTGAAACGGTTTTTAGATTCTTCTAATTCACCATTCGATACATTCATTTTCAATCTTTGATATATGAAATGGTTCAATCGATTAATCTGTTTTTCAATAATTGATTTCTAAAACGTTTTTGTAACTCTTCTTAATCTTTGATTTATGAAATTAGGGTTAAATTCTTGTTAATCTCTAAAATTAATAAGCTCTTTGATTTGGGAAATTAGAATTTTTATTCATTACTACTGTTTTTCTGACACTTTTTATAACTTAGTTTATGCTTAGATTTGGGAAGTTGGTGCTTTATTGATTCTTCTAATAATAGCTATGAATGATATCATCAATTTTGATTACGTTTTGTAAGATATTGGATCGAACTCTAGTATTGTCGATAGAGATTTAACATGTCGCCAAAGTTTGCTCACATGTTATTGTCAAAGACCTACATGTTGTAGTCGAAATGTGTTCTAGTATGTAGTTGTCGAATTGGGTCTTGTGTTAAGGATCCAATTGTTTAAGTTAGCTTGTAATGGGTCATTAGTTTAGTATGTTAGGTTTTATTATAAATAACATACTAGTCTCTCATCTTAAGTGTGGCAAATCCTAATTAGGGTGAGAGGGTTATATGTTATTCTTGAGTACTTGTAATCTGATTTAAAGAGAAAGTAAAGAATAACACTTATAACCAATCCTTGTTGTTCTTCTTGTTTTTTCATTAACCTTAACCCTTGTGCATTTCTTGATCATAAAGAAACGGTTTATACTTTGTTTCAAGACATCGTTTTCACAACAAATTGGTATGGTGAGCATGGAGAAAGATGAATTTAATAAAGTATGAGATTGAAAAGTTCATCGGAGTGAACGGCTTCAGTTTGTGGCGCTTGAAGATGAAAGCCCTACTAGTTCAGCAAGGTTGTTTGGAAGCGTTGAAGGGAGAGGCAACCATGAACGTTGCGTTAACGGAAACTGAAAAGATGGCCATGATAGAGAAAGGCCACAACGCAATATTGTTGAGCCTTGGTGATAAGTTTCTCCAACAGGTATCAAAGGAGACTAAGGCATCGGGGTTATGGTTGAAACATGAAAATTTGTACATGACCAGATCTCTGGTGAATCGACTCTATCTGAAGCAAGCTTTATATTCATTCAAGATGAGTGAAGACAAAGTGTTGGCTGAGCAGTTAGATATGGTCAACAAGATGATTCTTGATCTTGAAAATATTGATGTGAAGATCGATGATGAAGATCAAACACTATTGTTATTGTGCGCTTTGCCTAGAACACATGTTCACTTCAAAGAAACTCTCTTGTATGGAAGGGAGTCCCTGAGCTTTGAAGAAGTTCAATCAACCTTGTATTCTAAGGACTTGAACAAACGAAAGGAGCATAAACCTTCGATGGTTGGTGAAGATTTGTCCGTTAAGGGAAAATTCTTGCGAAAGGATGGTAAGTTCGACAAGAAGAAAAGTAAAAGTCAATAGAAGTCTTATAGTGGTGAGACACCTAGTATTCGATGATATCACTGTAAGATGGAGGGTCATATAAGAAAGGTGTTCCCTGAACGCCTGAAAGATCATTGAGGTAAGGATAATGGCAACGCAGCCACTGTTCAAGATGACTTTGACTCATCTAATATCCTTGTGGTTTCAAGCAACGAATCAAGAAAAAAGTGGATTATGGATTCAGGTTAGACTTGGCACATGACTCAAAACTGAAAATTGTTCGAGGAGCTATGTGATCAAGATGGTGGATCAGTGCTGCTGGGAAATAACAAAGCTTGCAAAATTGCAGGTATTGGATCTATGAGATTCAAGCTCCACGATGAGTCAATAAGATTATTGAGTGAAGTCAGGTATGTACCTGATTTGAAGATAAATTTGATTTCTCTTGGTGAATTCGACAAGAAGGGATATGTGATATGTTTCTCAAGGAGAGAAAAGTATCCTAAGAGTCATGAAGGGGTCGAAAGAAAGTCTTGAGGCTGAAGTTATAAGTGGTTCAACAAATGTTGCATCCACGAAACCTTTGTCGAAGATAGAAATTTGGCACATGAGATTAGGCCATGTTAGTGAAAGGGGTCTGGTCGAATTGGGGAAACAAAATCTGCTTGGTGGAGATAAAGTTGAAAAGCTGAAAATTTGTGAACCCTGTGTACTTGGAAAAACTTGCAGAGTGAAGTTCAACAAAGGCAAACAAAGAACACATGGATCCTTTGATTACATCCATGCTGATCTTTGGGGGCCTGCAAGGTGTCCATCATATTCAGGAGAAAGGAATTTTGGTTGATAATTATTCTAGAAAGTTATGGGTATTCATCCAGAAGACTAAGGATGAAAATTTTGAGAATTTCAAAGGTTGGAAGACTCTGGTCGAAAATCAGACTGGCAGAAAATTCAAAAGGTTGAGAACCGACAATGACCTTGAATTTTGCAATTAGGAGTTCGACAGCTTTTGTGTTGCCTCAGATATTGCAAGACACAAAACTACTACAAGTACTCCACAACAAAATGGTTTGGTGGAAAAGTTTAATCGAATTATTTTGGAAAGAGTTAGATGCATATTGACTAGTGTTGGATTAAAGAAGGTGTTTTGGACTGAGCCTGTTTCGACAACAACATATTTAATAAAGAGATGTCCTTCAACTGCGTTAGATATGAAGACACCTGAAGAAGTTTGGTCAGAACATCCACTAGATCTCGACAAACTGAGAGTATTTAGATGTGTGGCCTATGCTCATATTAGGCAAGAAAAGGTCGAACCTAGAGCTCTAAAATACATGTTCATGGGATATCTCGAAGGAGTCAAAGCTTATAGGTTATGGTGCCTAGAGCCACGTCACAGGAGGTGTATCACCAATCGAGATGGAGTTTTTAATGAAGCTGAGATTGTCTTCAAGAAAACTGATGATGCTAATGAATAGCTGGAACATGGAAAGATTCCTGTTGAGGTGGAGCATGTTGATGTTGAATTGCGTATCCTAGATGAAGTCGAAGAAGAAGCAGAAGCTGTTGTTAAAGATGAGGATATTGATAATGACTACCTGCTAGCAAGAGGCAAGTCTAGGAGAGTTATCAAGCTACCTCAGAGACGTGTGTATGCATATCTTATAGCTTATTCCTTAATCTCTACAAGTGAGTTTCTAGACGAAAAACCTATAGACTATAAGGAAGCTATGAGGAGTCGAAATAAGACTGGATGGCTAAAGGTCATGGATGATGAGATGAAATCTCTTCATGATAACAACATCTGGGAACTGATCAAGAAACCTGTTGGAGCCAGGTTAGTCAGCTGTAAGTGTATTTTCAAAGTTAAGGAAGGAATTGAAGGAGTGACGTCGAAGAGATACAAGCAAGATTGGTCGCTAGGGGTTTCACTCAGAAAGAATGTGTCGACTTCAATGATGTTTTCTCTATTGTTGTGAAGCACATGTCCATTCGAATGTTGCTTGCCACGGTGGCACAATTCGACCTTGAACTAGAATAGATGGATGTGAAGATTGCATTTTTGTATGGTGATCTAGATGAAACAATTCTGATGAGGCAACCTGAAGGGTACGTTGAAAGAGGAAAGGAAGATCATGTGTGCAAGTTGAAGAGATCTTTATATGGACTGAAACAATCTCCTAGATAGTGGAATAAGAGATTCAACAAGTTCATGACACGCATAAGTTTCATTAGAAGTCAATTCGACCATTGTGTTTACTTTAGATTTCGACCTGGTAATTCATTTGTTATTTTGCTTTATGTGGATGATATAATAATAACAAGCAACACTGTCAAAGATGTAATGAGGGTAAAAGTTGAACTCAATAAAGAGTCGACATACCAATTGCAAATGTTTCCACTGCATGCAGTTGATAAAGTTGCATGAAGAAAGCTAGTTTATTTCTTAAGGTTATAGAGTTTGTTCCATGGTAGAGATTTGTGAGATATTGGATCGAACTCTAGTATTGTCGACATAGGTTTAACATGTCGTCGAAGTTTGCTCACATGTTGTTGTCGAAGACCTACATGCTGTAGTTGAAATGTGTTCTAGTATGTAGTTGTCGAATTGGGTCTTGTGTTAAGGATCTAATTATTTAAGTTAGCTTGTACCCTAAATTAGCTTGTAATGGGTAATTGTTAAAAACCCCATTAGTTTAGTATGTTAGGTTTTATTATAAATAACATACTAGTCTTTCATCTTAAGTGTGATAAATTCTAATTAGGGTGAGAGGGTTATTTGTTATTCTTGAATACTTGTAATCTAATTTAAAGAGAAAGTAAAGAATAACAATTATAACCAATTCTTGTTGTTCTTCTTGTTTCTTTTTCTCGTTAACCCTAACCCTTATGTGTTTCTTGATCATAAAAAAATTATTTATGCTTTGTTTCAAGACATCGTTTTTCACAACACATTTGTACGTTGTCTTACAAAATTTGGTGTTATGATTCTTACAATAAACTAATCTACTCCAAAAAAAATTATTTCTATTTTAATGTCTAATATTGTTTCTCACTCAACTCATCTTCAAACTCTTGCAGTATCATGGTTGAACAAATCTTCATAGTGAAAGATATTAGAATGTAAATTCACTTCATGTAAGTGCTTAAGCTTAGATTTTTTATTTGTTTTGCACATACCTCAGTTTTATTACTTTTTGATAATAACTTAAGTTGTTATTCAACATGAATTTATTTAGTGCTTCAGACATGCTGAATGTTATTTTTAATTAACCATGTTACCAATGCATATGGATATAAGAGTCTCATCATTACAATTCATTTTTCAAAGACTTTCAATTAACTGATAAGCCATTTATTTTGTTTGAGAAGCAAATAACTGCAACTACTGTGTGAATTAATTTCATGTGGTTACGCAATCATTGTCCAAAGAAAAGAGAAAAATTGGACTTATACATAAAAAGTTTGACCAACATATAAGAGACTCCCATGAGGAATATTTGAACATCACATTATTTATAACTACTGTTTCTTTTTATTTAATATAAGAATCTTTAAAATCAGAAAATTCTGCAAATTTATTTATTATATAAAAAAATTCTATTAATTATTATTAACGCTATTATTAAAATTGGATTAAAAAAAAAGTAAATTTTAGGTATCGGACCATTTTGTATACTTATATATTTAATATCGTTTTATCTGTAAACTCTGAGATGGTTGATGGATAATAGAAACAAGAAAATTAGTACATAACTATGATAATAAAATATTTAATAAAAAAATTTGAGATATTAATATTAAAATTTAGAATAATAAAAATATTTTTATCTCACGGATCACTATCAACACGCTACCTATTTTTTTCTGTATCTCACGGATCTTTGTGGCTATTTAATATAATTGAGTTTATTTGATAATTGTTTATAATTCATTTTATAACTAAATAAATTATTTCAAATTTATAATTATATCTAAATACATTTTATTGTAATTTTTTATATCAAATATCTCATTACAATTATATAAATTAATTATAATTTAAATAAATTCACTCATTTAATAATGATATATATTTTATTTATCAAATAAAATACTTTATTTCTCATTTAGTGTACGAAGGTTTATAATAGTTTGTGTATGTTATTTAAGTGTTTAAATATTTGTTTTAACATAAGTTATTTTATTGTTCTGTTAGTAGTTTCAAATTTGATGTCGAAGTTAATGTTTATGTTTCTCTAATCATATAATCTAAGTAGTATCGAAAGTTTCATAACAGAAAAATAAAATGATATACATTTTGCTTCGAAATTGCACATTCAAATATAAAAAACAAATAATTTGACAACATCACAAAATATTGGATGTAGCGTGACCCGCGCGTTCGCACGGGTCCTTTACTAGTATTATAAGTAATAATTTTTTTTTTTTAATTTGCAATTACATATATACAAACAAGAATTATAATTTAAAAAATGTCAAAAGAATATGTTTAACAGTTTAAAAAATTAACTATTAATTTTTTATTATTATTATATTAGTATATTATATCACGAGAAATATTTAAAAAAAAATTGTTGTGGTTAGAAGTTGAATTTTTTTATTTAATAATTTTTAAATTAAAATTGTTGATTCAAGTATGGTTAAGACTCATATATGATTAGAAATTGTTGAATTACTTTTTAACTTGATTTTAAAATAATTTTAAACTAAAAACCAAAATATATTGTTAAAATGTGGTGAGTTGCCTTTTTCACTTCATTTTAAAATATATTTTTTTCAATAAAACTAGAAATTAAAAATATAAGTTTTAAAACTTTTACCTTTGTTTTTAACTTTAAAACATTACTATTAATAAGAGGCACCACTCTCATTATCATCAACCATCACTTTTATCATCAATCAATTTATTTACCTCTTACCACCATCGACCATTATTTGAATCATCATTAGCCACCACAACGACCACAACTTCAACTGTTGATGACTACCACTGCATCCACGTTTGATCATCAATCTAACCATCGAATATCACTCTAACCAATCATCTAACCACCACCATCGATTATTACTTTGAACAATACCCCGACCATCTAAAGTTATCACTTTGACCACCACCATCGAACATTACTCTATCCACCACCATGGACTACTAATTTGACCACCACCAGCCACCATCATCAACTACCACTCTAACCACCACTTATTACACTTTTGACCATCACCGACTAATACTTTCACTATCACTTATCATGATGGTTATCACTAACCACTACTTTGACCATGTCTTATCACGATAACCACAATTACTTTGATCACCACTTATCACTACTTTGGCATATGTTTCCTAACAATCATCACTAAATTACTATTAATAAATATATTATTTATTTGTTGTATTTTAATTATTTTTAAATCTTTTTTATTATGAGGAAAATAAAAAACAACAAATAAGACAAAGGCATTCGCTGTTGATACACCCCGTTAGTATCTGAAAGAAGAATAATATTTGAAAGTTATATATGATTTGACTAAATTTTGGTAAAACATGATGTTGCACAAGATGTTCCAACAAGAAGAAATCTACTGAAGAAAGACATGTCAGTCAAGATGTCCTAGTATTATGGACTCGACATCCTGATCTGGTGCAGCAGATTTGTTGCAGATCTGGTCCAATATTTAATGAGCAATCAGAACATGGGTCAAGGGAAGATTAAACAGAGACTTCGAAGCCCATGAACAACTGAAGGCTATAAAAGGAACACCAGGATCTAGGATAGAATAAGAATTCTTATTAAGACTTTTGTAAAAGTAGAAAATAAGGGTTTAGGATTTTGAGAGTCGTTTACTTTCTTGTGTTGTAAGTCACCCTTTGTATCGGTTGATACATTGTGGTAGACATAGTTTTTAAGTATTCAGAAACATGTAGGTAATGAATTGTATATTTTCTTGGATGAAGCTTTTAAGAAAATCCATGCATGGTTCTTAGTCAAGACTCTTGACTGAATATTGTATTGGGAGATGTGTCTTTCAATTGAACAGTTTGATACAGTCACCGGAGGTTGTGATTGTTAGATATCATTGAGGTGATTTAGGAATTGAGATGGGTTTCTCTTATCTAGATTGTGATTTCTAGATAGAATTGTATTGGGTAGGGATTAAGTGAGGAGTTGTAAACGGGAGAGTTTAGCTCTAAATTAATACTACTAATAGTGAATTCATTACTGGCTTGGTAGCCCCTAGATGTAGGTGATTTGCACCGAACTAAGTCATCATATCTTGTGTTATTTCTTTCATTTTGTTATGTTAATTCAGTTTGTATTTATACTCTGAAGTACATATTTTGATAGATGTTGAAACATCTATCATGACATTGTTTTGACCTTGAAGGTTCAGAGTGTTCTTGATTTTAAGAGAACAAATGTTATGTCCTTATTCTGTTTTTAGCATAGATCAATGTCTCGACATCTCTTAGAACATATGTGATCTGCTTGCCAGAATTTCAATATTCAATTGTGGGGGATGAGCAATCCAAATCTAGAGAGATTCAACATTAGTAGTACCAAATTTGGCCGACCAATCAGCATATTCGTTTCCTTATCTCGATGTATGAGAAGGGAAACTGCCCAATGGCGCGTAGTGAACTTTTAAATGAAAGTGTGTAACATTGCATAAGGATGAAATTCATTTGTTGAGTATTCATAATCAGACCTAAAGTTGCTTGAGAGTCAGATTACATGATGATAGATTTGTAACAAGCTTCCAAGCCAATTCAAACCCTCTGCAAATAGCTGACAGATCGATTACTAAATTAGAAGTTTTACCACATGATAAAAAAATGAATCCACTACCCTATATCATTTCTCAATAGACCTTCATATCCCGCATTACCACGATTACTAAGAAAAGAGTAATCCATATTGACTTTAATATAGCTTTCAGGAGGGGGTGCCAGCGAACTTGACGAATCACGTGCTTCTTTTTTGAAGAAGCAGGAGCATGGACCATGGAGAAATGATACGAGTATATATTGTTGACTAAAGCCCAATCACATTTTTTCACATTTTTTCACATTTTTAAAAATCTCTTCATTCCTATTTCGCCAAATCTTAAAGCAAGCTATTATAAACATAGAACCCAACTTAATAGTGGTGTGGTGCTTATCAGTATTATACTTTTATATTCTTATCCTAATGTAACTAGATAAGTTTAGTGTACAGCTGGCATATTATTATTGGTTCACACTTGTATATATACTAATATCATAATTGTATTAAGTCAGTTAGATGAATAATAACAAACTTTTGCCTTTCCATTACTTCTTCTTTCTGTTACTGCTTCTTCTTCTTTCTGCTATGGCATCATCGCACATTATCGACATGGTATCAGAGCTTCAAAAGCTCTGGTAGCCATTGTTCTTTCTTCTGCAATCTTTGTTCATCTCCTTTGTGAGTTCTTTCTGTTTTTCATCGTTCATTTTTTTTCCAGATCGCTTTCATTTTTTCTGTTTTTCAATGGCGCACCAGAGCTACGCCGATTTCGCAACTAATTTTGCAAATCCCTACTATCTTCATTCGAACGAGAATCCAGCTCTTGTTCTTGTTACGCCTTTGCTCGCTAATAAAAATTACCATACCTGGGCTCGATCGATGCACATTTCGCTTATCTCCAAGAACAAGGAGAAGTTCATTGATGGAACTCTAACCAAGCCACCTGTTTCGGATCCGATGTATGCACCATGGATCCGTTGTAATACCATGGTTCTTGCGTGGATTCAACGATCAATTTCGGAACCAATAATGAAGTATGTTTTATGGATTGATACAACATTTGGCGTATGGAAGAATTTTCAAATTAAGTTTTCTCAAGGCGACATATTCTGCATATCTGACATTCAAGAAGACTTGTACAAATTCTGCCAAGGTACTCTTGACGTCTCTAACTATTTTACACAATTGAAGGTTATGTGGGACGAATTGGAGAACTATCGACCGATTCCGTTTTGTTCTTGCGCAATTCCCTATTGTTGCGGTGCCATAGCGTCTGTTAAACAGTATAGGGAACAAGATTATGTAATTCGTTTTCTCAAAGGATTATCTGAAAAATTTGCTCACTCAAAATCTTAGATTGTGATGATGAATTTGTTGCCTGATATTGACAAGGCCTTCTCGCTTGTGATTCAACAAAAACGAGAAATGGATAGCTCTGCATCAAGTGTTGTGGCCCCTACAGGTGATCGCGACTTTCTATGTCTAATACAACCTAACTGCAAGTGCACAGTCTATCGCGTAGTAATAATAGATATCGATCCCACAGGGACTCGTAATCAAACTAGTGTTCTCGGGAGTTACTATGTTTAGCTAGGTAGAATATGTTTAAGGGAATAATATTATCATTAAAGGGAAACTAAGACTGTTACTTAGATTATAATTAATTGAATCGATATGCAGTAATTGTGTTCTTCAGGGATTTTACAAGTTACCGGTGTATGAAATAATTTTCAGAGTTTATTTAAGCAGAAAATGGTGATTTGAAGACTCTCGCCTCACGATGGTTATTGACGCAAATCATAATTCTAAGGGCCAAACGTACACTTTCGTATCCCATTCGGGGTTAAAATTATTTTTTGGAAATCTCTAAGTTCTAATTCATTTTAAAGTGCTTTCGCTGTTATTAAAATGAGTGACTAGTGTTTACTATCTGATCTTGCCGCAGTTTTCGCTTGTTGGTTCGTATCTTAATTAATTTCCCACTTTCGTGGCAAAACTACTTTTAAATAAGTTCTCGCTTTCGCGACGAAGTTTATTCAGTAAATTAATTTTAAACACTCAGACCATAAATTACTTTTGAAAATAGAATTTTCAACCAGTTATTATCAAATCCCTTTGGAATTATTACTACATATCGATTACTTAAATTTAGCTAGACATGGATTTGGGAAAGGTAAAATATAAATAAAAACAATAAATAATAGCATGCATCATAATAAAACTGGAATTACGATTGAAATGAGAAACCTGTAAATATTCCAATTGGCCTTTGGGCAGATCCTCCACAGATGTTGGCAGGATTCTGGTCTTTGTGCCAATTTAATCGTACAGCGGAAATAGGAATTACAGAAAGAATAAAAGGAATGCAGAAAAAGAAAGGAGAAACAAATAAGAATATAAAAACTGGAAAGGTTTGCTCTGGAAATAAATTGGGCAGCACTTCGTTGTATGAATGCGGCTCCCTTTTCTGAGGTCCCCTTCTTCCCTTTTTATAGAAATGGAATTCTAACGGTTATAATTGGAGAGGGTGGACTTTGAGGCAGAAAAATCAGGGAGTAGTGGTCCACTCTTTGGGACTTGGAACTGCTTCTTTTACGTGAAACTGAAGTGGGGCGTTTTTGTCTGCATGACGGTCGTCACCCGTGTGACGGTCGTCATGGAGCTATGACGGTCGTCACAGCAGCAAAAACAGCATTTTGCGCTTTTCATGATGTTTTCATCCTTTTTTCGTCCATATTTCATCTGAGATTGCTTCTTTTCTTCATGTGGCCTTGTTTAGACGTGATCATTAAATACCTGCAAAACATCAGACAAATAACACGGAAATAACCCGAAATCGGATCGAAAACAGTTAAACTTCAGTTAAATTATGCATCAAAATATATATACGATTTCGTGTTATCAACAGGTTCCACTGAAGAAACCTTTGCATTACATGTTCAAGCTCTGGAAGGGAACCATTCTGGTAGACAAGGTTCCAACAGATACCGTGCTAAGTCTCAGGGTTCAGCTTCTGCAAAAGGTTCTAACAGAGTTTGTACTCACTGTGGTCGGACGAACCATACCATTGAAACTTTTTTCAGCAAGCATGGATACCCACCAGGTTACAGATATAAATCCAAGGCTCAAGGGTCTGCACCATCTTCATCAACTACAATCCTAGTATATATGGATGATATAGTCATTGCAGGCAATTCCATGGCTGAAATTCAGCATGTGAAGATTGTTCTAGACAAGAAATTCAGGATCAAGGACCTTGGCCAACTTAGATTTTTCTTAGGGTTTGAGATAGCTCGATCCACCAAAGGTATCTTTATGAACCAAAGGAAGTATACTCTTGAGCTTTTGGACGACACATGTTTCCTTGCAGCCAAACCATCTTTCATTCCCTTTGATCCTAACCTCAAACTCTCTCCTACTGATGGTGCACCTGTTACTGACCCTACTGTCTACAGGCGTCTAATTGAGAGATTAATCTATTTGACCAACACTAGACCCGATATCTCCTTTGCAGTACAACATCTCAGCCAGTTTGTTTCAAAACCCCTTGAGTCACACTATCAAGCTGCTACTAAAGTGCTGAGATTCTTGAAATCATCCCCTGCTAGAGGTATAATGTTTTCAGCTTCTAGTTCTCTAAAACTTTATGCTTTTGCTGATTCTGATTGGGTCAGATGTCCCACTACTAGAAAATCAGTTACTGGCTTTTGTGTCATACTTGGTTCTTCTCTTCTTTGCTGGAAATCCAAGAAGCAAAACACTGTGTCCAGATCTTTCATTGAAGCTGAATACAGAGCTTTAGCATCTCTCACTTGTGAAATACAATGGCTGCAATACCTCTTTCAGGATTTCAAGATTACCTTCTCTCAACTGGCATCGGTGTATTGTGATAGCAAGTCTGTTATCTATTTGACTCATAATTCGACTTTTCATGAGCGTAGCAAGCATATTGAGTTGGATTGCAATGTGGTTCGAGAAAAGATAACCTCCAAATTAATTCACTTGCTGTCTGTTTCTTCTTCAGCTCAGTTAACTGATGCTTTCACAAAACCACTGCATTCTCCAGCTTTTTCTTATATTATGACCAAGTTAGGACTCTGCAACTTACACAATCCAACTTGAGGGGGCATATCAGTATTATACTTTTATATTCTTATCCTAATGTAACTAGATAAGTTTAGTGTACAGCTGACATATTATTATTGGTTCACACTTGTATATATATTGATATCATAATTGTATTAAGTCAGTTAGATGAATAATAACAAACTTTTGCCTTTTCATTACTTCTTCTTCTCTCTGTTATGTTACTGCTTCTTCTTCTTTCTGCTATGACATCATCGCACATTATCGAAAGTGCTTGAACCAACTCTGACAATCTTACATGTAAAAATCATTAGGATAAGTGGGATGAAAATACCTTTAAATAAATATTGCACTAGAATAATCAGAAAGAATATACATGTCACTTTCCATATTCTCACCAGACCTATGATATGGAGGTTGATGGTAAGATGATGTAGACCTCAGAAGGCTTTGGTAGGAAGACAACCTTGCAGTAGCCAACATAAATACATTAGGTTTTTGATAATTGGTAACCGCCAAAAAGTGTGGAAGCTCTATCCAACCTCCAGTAACCATACTTGGCCAAATATACACTATTAAAGAATCTGCTCCAAATAAATTATGAGATGTGTCATGATCATAGTAATGCTACGTATACAATTTTGTTAAAAGAAGATTTATATGTAAAAAGATCTAGTCATTCTCTCCCAAAATTTTAATTTATTTTTATTAACTTATAGTTTTTACAAACTCATTCAAATAGATTATAATTTACTTTTATTTAATTTTATTTTTGTTGTCATAATTAAAAAAATTATTAAATTTATGTTTTTTATATTATTTTTTATGTATAATTTTATAAATTTATTTGTACAGATAAATTAGCTAACTTAAATTTATTAACATCTAACTTTATTTGGTGGTATGGTATATCTTCTCATGTAGTGCTTGATTTCAATTGAAATAAGTTTGAACTCGGATACCAACGAAACTCATTTAGCACATTAACAACTTAACCTCAAATCATAATATATGCATTATTTTTAAACTCGTATACAAGTCTAGGATATATAAGATGCTTCAAATTTCTAGCTGTATTTCTTATACTTATATGACAAAGTTAAAAGGGAAAAAATAATGTATTTTCTCTAAATGGATAAGACCAAATAAATCTCTATCACCTGGCAGAAAGATCAGCTGAGATTTTTCAAAGCGTTTTAAATAGAATATTAATATTAGAGATATTTTTCCAAAATCTATGATTTTTTATACATATATATCTGCTAAGAATATTTGAGAATGTGACAGAACAAAGAGGAAAAAATAAAGGTGTAATGGGTTTCACGTGGTTTTATTGAAGGTTAGGCAATAGTGCTTCCCACGTCTCATATATACGCAAACAAAGAAATAAAATGAAGCAGAGGAGGGAAACTTTCATTATTGACTTGTGTTTTGGATGGTCAAAAGTTCAATAAAACCAATCCAATGTAATTCAAATTTAGTCCAAATAAATCAATTATGTTCCTTCTGTCGTATCTGATTGAACAATTTTTGTAAAGTTAACTAAAATACACACTATTAATATGTTCTCAAAATTATCTTTTTAAAGAATTATCCCTAAAAATATTTGAAGTCGTATGAATTAGAATTACGAACTATCTAAATGATTTTAGACAAAATTATATTGTTTAACAGATCAGCCTCCTCCGTGAGAAGTGAAAAATCAAAGTTTCTGGAATTTTACGGAATGAATTCTCCTAAATTTAAAGGAAGCCTTAATCTGTTATTGGTGCATGACTGACTTAGGAGTATGGAAAGGATATTTCGAGTGACTCTTTCTAGTGAAGAAGACAAAATAACATTTGTCACTCATATTCTAAGAAGACCCACAACAAGATGGTGGATGAGTTCCTCAACTCGTATGACTATTTGGGGTATTCTAAAGGATTGAGAGGATTTCAAATCGGCGTTGTTGGATAAGTATGTTTCTGATAGTCCGAGGGCTCAGAAAGAAGTAGAATTTCAGTAACTTCGTCAAGGGTTTATGTTAGCGGCTGAGTTCGGAGAAAAGTTTGAGGACATGGTGGCATATTCTAGCCAAGCTTTATATGCCCCTAGTAAAAATTGGAAGATCGACTCGTTTAAATTTGGCCTCCAAATAGAGATTAAGCATAATATAGCTCACCAACGGTTTGACCGTATACGTCATTGACAATAGTTTGAAGAAGATTTAGGCTGAAACGAAGCAAGCAAGTCAGACTCAAAGAAATTTTGGTATACTTAATCAAAAATTGAATCCAGAGGGAAGCAAGTTCAAGGTACAAGACTAGTGCAACCCCCCCCCCCCCCTCCCCCCCACCCCACCCCCCCACACACAATGTAACACTTGTAAGAAGTTACACTTTGGGAAATGCAAGATTTGAATGTGAAAGTGTTATCACTGTCAAGAGATGGTTCATATAAAAAAGGATTGTCCAAACCCAAGGACTTAGCAACATGAGGAGGATCAGGTGGAGCAGGTAAAGGTTACACCTTGGATACCAGGAACACCAAAGATAATGGTGACTTGATTATAGGTACATGTTATATGCATGGTCAACCCCTATTTGTTCTTTTTTTTTTATTACGGAGTATCACAGTCCGCCATTTCGACTAAGTGTGTGAAAAGACTTAGGTTATAGGTGATCCCACTACCGTCACCGATGGTAGTCACATCCACGACTGATAATAATGTAAAAACTCAATGGGTATGCAAGAATTTCCCAATCACTATTAATGATCGTGTTTTATGGATCGACCTGATATGCCTGCCTTTGAAGAGGATAGAGGTGGTGTTGGGGATGGATTAGCTCTATGCTAATTTGGTATACATTGGTTGCAAAGAAATGTCTATATTTATACCTGCTGAAGCAACTACCACAGATGACGTAATGTCCACGCTTTTAAAAGGTACAATTAGCATGATAAATTGTCTTTATGAACAAGAAAAGGATTTTCTCTTGATTCTAACCATGGATTCAGATGAAAGAAAAGACACTTCGTTAATTCCAGTAGTCTGTGAATTTCGTGATGTGTTTATGGAAGATGTCATTTCTTTACCTCTTAAAGAGAAGTTGAATTCTCCATAGACCTAGTTCTCTCAATCGCGTCTGAGTGAACATTATATTGTAAAATCAAAAGGGCATTTTCATAAAGCTATACGGCTAAATGACATGCACGCGCACACACACAAACACACACGCACTCCACACCCATGCACGCGCGCGCGCGCACACACACACACACACACACACACACACACACACAAACACACAAAAACATATATGCACACACAAATACATAGACACAAACACACACTCACTCGCACGCGCGCACACACACACACACACACACACACACACACACACTAAAAACACACACACACACACACACTAAAAACATGTTTTCTAGCCTATTTTTAATAAAGAATTATCCTTAAAAATGTTTTGAAGTCGTGTCTATTGAATCATGAACTGTCTGATTGATTTTGGATAAAATTTGTATTGTCCAATTGATTAGGTTAGTGTGAAAACTTTCCTTAATCTCACACCTCAATCTCTCTCTAAAAATATTTTTTAACTTCATCTTACTTATATTTAGTCGTAGAGCTTTCTAGAAATTTATTTTGATTAGTGAGACATCATTGTAATTCTGGAAGGTAGTCTTGTAAATTCACCAAGGAACAATATTTTGACCTTGGTTGAATAATTTATCCATAAATGGGTTTTTTTGGGTTTTAAGATAAAATCTTCAAAAGCTTTCATTTGTGGATTTAATTACTAAGTCCTTGGTTTGATTTAAAAGTTCATCAGACTCAGAAACTTTCTTCAGTTCGAGATCAGCCCGTTAAAAAATATCACATTGGTTTGTGGTTATCCTGATAAAATTTCAGTTCACTTCATAAGCTCAGATGGTTAAAAACTTGCTGAGGTTGGAGATAAGTCCGTTTTAAAATCTCATAGGTCCATAGTTATCCCATCAAAACCTTAGTTTGATTTGTGAGTTCAACCCAGATAAAAAGCTCACCTAGGTTTGAGATAAACTCGTGCAAAATCTTGATTTAGCTTGTGGTCTAACCGCTTCAAGTTGTTGTTTGGAAAGAAGACTAAGTGTCTCCCTCCGTTGATCACTGTTTGGTTTGAGTTTAGCCAGAAACATCATTTTCCTTGTATAAGGGGTTTCAAGAATTCAACCTACTAAAATCTCTTAGATTTACTAGAAACTCTCAAGAACAAATCTTAGGAGAGGATAAGATCTTTTCTTTTTTACTTAACCTATATAATACATGGTGTTATCTCTCTATCTTTTAACTCTTTATTTTTCGCATTTTATTTTTCCCTACTAATTCTAAAATATTTTTGAAATGAATTTTAACTTTGAAAATGATCTAAATTTTTTTCAAACTGCCATTTTTTAAACCAACAATTCACCCCTTCTTGTTTGTGGATTCATATGTTCAACAAGTGGCATCAAAGTCTAACTCTCATTTAAGGATTAATCGTCTCAGGAAGAAGATGACGTCAAGAAATTTTTTAAACAAGAGATCTTTTCTAAATACACCTCCACCATTTAATGGTGCTAGGTTTTAAAGATTGAGCTATATTTAAAATATTTATTCAAAGTAGTAGTTTTTAATTGTGAGAAATTATAATCAACGGTTTGTTTGTCCCTTCTCACCAAATAGAAGAAGAAGTAGTAGATAAACATGGTTCTCTTTTGACCATAGAAGAAAAGAGAAATTTTTAAATAGAGTTCAAAGCCAAAAACTTTATAGTAATGAATTTAGATGCGATAAACTTTTTTATATCTATATTGTAAAACCACCAAGGAAATATGTGATACTCTTGAAGTAATATATGAAGTTTCTCCAAGTCTCGAACAAGAGGAAATGAACACACAATGCGAAGAAGATGAATATATTATTCATTAATGTTTTTTTACTAGAAATCATATTGGAGAGTTTGTCACTAATCAATATCTAATAATTAAGAATTGGAAACACAATCCAATTCGTAAATCAAAATATGGAAATGTTTTTAAATTTCTAGAAAAATCTAAGAAGTGGGAAATCATTAAAAAAATTGAATAAACAAGTTCAATTACTTAAATGTGAAGGTACAACCTCAAAAATAGAAGAATCATCAATTTCGTCGAACTCATATCAAAAAAATCCCATGGCTTCCATCGAAATAACATACTCAGTAGTTGAACAGTCTTCGGAAGATTCAAAATCAAATGAAGGAACCTCGTTTCTAAGAGACATTGAAGAAGAAGTATTGTCTAGTGGAATCTTCGAAATAATATGAGACAGAGCAGTCATAAACAAAGAAGAGTAAACCTTGTGGAAAATCATAGAAGATTCATCTTCAAAAGAAGAAGATTAAGTTTGCTTAAAGGCATCCTACGAGAATGATGATTATGAGAAATTATGAATACCAAAGGTGAAACCCTAGTACGTTTTACATGGATACTTTATGGCTTAAAGCTTTAATGATATCAAAATATAGTTGTACAGAGAGTATACTTTCAAGTATAGAGTATTTTAAGTCTCTGATCCAAGAATAGTTGATGATGATGGATATCAACGATAGTGGTCAAAGCAAATTTTTACGTTGAGGATGTCTCAATATTTCTGATCCTCACTGATCACCTAACCTTATAGTAGGTTGAGTGGATACGCTTGTGATGGACATATCCAACTCATTGTTTAAACCTACTCTCGTGTCCAATAATTCACATAGAAGAACACACCATAATATGTTGGTGATTCCTTTTAAGAGAATTTTTATCAAGACTTCTTGATATTTGAGGTAGTACATTATTTTTTGAAATGATCGAAAAACTCTAATTAATTCTTTAAAATAATATATTTAATTGTGATCATCAAATAAAATTATTTTGCTAACAAAATATATGAGTTTTAAAGTATTTATAGTGAGGAAGTGTAAATAAAGATAACATGGGGTGCACAAAAGTAGTAGACAAAAAAACACCAAATAAGGTTGAATGTCATAAGCTCAACTGATTAGCACACCACTTTTGGAATGACTTTGATATTATTTTTAATATGCATAATCGCCATTAATGGTTTGCAAGAATTACACACTGAAATCATTAGAAAACATGTTATAAATAAGTATTCATCTCTCACTCTTTTGCATTGCTTATATTTTCTCTCTCAAATTGTATGAGTGTGAGATTATTCTCTCAAAATCATCATGGCTCCTAAAAGGCTAAACTTGTCCTTCATCCCCCTGTTTGATTCCTTCACCACTCAATAACAAGAAGTGAGATTCATCCAAGATTTTTTCGTTAAAACCCTTCTAAGAATTCTGACATTGGATTTAGAAGCCTTAAAGAATGCTAATTATTTAAGACTTTTGAAGAACTAAACCTGTCCACCTTCCTCTGATTCCCCTCAAGAAATGTGTACCGGTAATTTATTAAAATGTTCTTCTCAAATATCTACTTCAGTAATGGAATAGTCCATTCTGAAGTGAAAAGGCATAAGATATCTCTTTCACTTAAAAAGTTTGCAAACTTCCTAAATCTTCCTCATGAAGATACCCTCCTAAATCCCAAAGATAAAGGATATAACTCCAACCACAAGATTGTTGTATCTTCCCTAATGAAGAGCACGTCTCCCTTTATACTAAATATATTCATTGCTGGTTACATCTGCCCCGATAGTCATATGATCCATTGTATAACCAATCACATACTTTTTCCAAGAAAGAGGAACTTTGGCCTCATAACTGAATTCGATGTTAAAGTTATATGGGTGATAGAGAACAAAATCAAGGCGAATTGGGCAAAGCAAGTAATCCAATATACTATTAGAAACAAGACATAAAGATTATGACTACCATATGGTAATATGATCACAATGATCCTGGAATGCATTAGATTCAATTTTAGGGGAAAATCATGTAGAAGATGTAAAAGAAATTAGGAAAATCAGTGTTGACAACGACGAGATATAAAATCAACGATGGAAAAGTGAATGAAAAGCCCTTAAATGAAAAAATAAGGAAGATGGACAATCAATAATCACTTATAGATCTAGAGGAGTATGATTACATTATCCCTCAACAACCTTCAAATGAATACCTATTCAAAGTTATAATAAAAAAGCTTGATGTGACAAAATACAATATCGATTTCATAACTCTTCACTTTGTTAAAGATACAATATTACTACTTGTCGCGATGCAAAAATACTCGGGCGTAAAGCACGCTTAGAATATAAATAAAACAAAGTCACCAGCAAATTTTATTTATTCCCGAAGAGGGAAAGGGGAAATGTCGATAAAACCCACGAAAAATAAAAAGAAACTGGTTGTCGCAACTAGATCGGGTTTGGGAGTCAGTTATGCAAGGAGAATGTATTAGCACCCCTCACATATGTTGTACTCAATAGGACCCATTTAGTTAATTTCTTGTAAGAGTGTTAGTGTGATATTAGTTTGCAATCTTCTACCTATCGAGTGAGAAAAGATAAAAGAAGAACATGTTTTATTAAATGGGTGCTTTTTATTAAAGGGATGATTATTATTAAAGGATGATTTTTAGTAAGGGATGATTTTTATTAAGGGGTGTCTGACAAGATTTCAAAATCCTACTCCTACGTATTTTCAGGTGCTATGAAGAACTCAAGGCTACGTAGTTCTACTAAGAATTACTTGGTTGATTGCTTTTAAGAAGTAATCCTTTAGACATATTGAGTGATTAAACATTTACTTACTGCTCGTTCTTGGAGACGAAAGTATTTGTTTGTTTCACATCAATATGGATAAAACATACTCATTTCTAAAAATGTTTTTGAAGTTGCACAAGGGCGGACAACAAGTTTGATGGGTTAATAAGATCTTTGCAGGAGGTGAGTAAACATTTGAGTAGAGGTGTGCACCAAACGCATATTTAAGCGAGATTCACATGGATGCGCTTTCCTTGTCCTTTTATTCTAAACTTAGTCAATAGATTTTTGATTTGAAAGACTAATAGTCGTTTGGAATCCAACGTGCTTCGACTATTAAGGGATCTAAAAGACGTGCCTCTCTTGGTTGTCTTTCAAATATTATTACAAAACAAAACAAAAAGAAAAAGTTTGCATCACCAACTTAGTGTTGGATCAAGTGTTGCAAGTTGATTATGAAAATAGTTTGGATGTGTCGGTAGAGATGCTCAAATTTGCAATCAACTTGGATTTAATTTGGGAAAAAGACCCGACGTTGGATTGAGTGTTTGTTTTTGTTCTTTTCTGAAATGTGTTGATTTTAATCTTTGAATTAACAATCAACTAATACAATAAAACAATAAAGAAAAGCAGTAAAATTATTACATATTTATGGAGATAGGGGGTACAATTTGTCATATGGAAATATACAATCCCGTAATTAACATTGCAAGTTTAATAAACAAGTATAAATAACAATGAAATCAATGCAAAATACATATGAGGAAGACAAGAGATTGAAAATAAATCAGTATTTTAAACTATTGAGATTTAGCGCTATGTAAGCAATTGTAAAGCGATTCATGTAGGAATTACTCTAATTGAGATCGGACAATAAAACTCTATGTGTTTAAACAATTTCTGAAATTAAATTGAATTTTAATTTCGAAACTGCAACGCATCTATGAAAAACTTATGCTTTCCAAAAGACATTTTTTAAAGGTAAATAAAATAACAAACAATCTAAAAAATTTAGTGATATGTTAAACAATCATAGAATGATTCATGTGAGAATCACTCTATCTGAAGCCTGTCAACAAAATTTTATGTGTTTAAGCAATTTCTGAAGTTACATTGAATTTTTAACTTCGAAATTGCAACGCATCTAAAAACCGATAGGACAATAAATCAATTTTTTTTAATAATTTAAAATTCTAATCAATAAATAACAATAAAAATAATAATAAATTATTATTATTATTATTATTATTATTATTATTATTATTATTATTATTATTATAGTAAAATAATAAATAATAAAAATAAGTAATAATAACAGTTATAATAATAATTATCGATAACCAATAATAACAATAATTATTATAAATGAAAACAATAAATCAATAATAATAAATAAAAGTAAAATAATAATCAATAATAAAAATTTTAAAAAATAATAAACAATAATAATAATAATAATAATAATAATAATAATTAGTAGTAACAATAATATTCAATGATAAAAATTAACAATAATAGTAAATAAAAAATAGTAAATAACAACCACAACAACGATAACAATAATAATAATAATAATAATAATAATAATAATAATAATAATAATAATAATAATAATAATAATAATAATAATAATAATAATAATAATAATAATAATAATAATAATAATAATAATAATAATAATAATAATAATAATAATAATAATAATAATAATAATAATAATAATAGAAAAAATTATTAAAAAAACAAATAAAAAAAATATATACGAAAAAAAGAGTTGGAGGGAGTTTTGTGAAGAAAACAAATATTCTTATTCCTTGTTCGTCCGTTTGCAACAACAAACACAACCTCTCTTTTTATTTAAAGGCAAAACCAACCCATCATTATCAAAAATACAAACTCATTCTAAACTCTAATTCTTAAAATAATTTAGAACAACAAAAGTGAAATAGATAAATGTTGACTTTTGTTACTAAAATGAGGGCAAGGAGTTGAATCTAATTGGCTTTTTAGCATCAACGGTCTCACTTCTTTTTCATTTTTCAACCAACAAAATACATGAGAGAGAGTCTTCAACATAGTTGGTGTGGTTCATGCATCATTTTACTTTGATATTTGTTTTGGAAACAATATGAGAGCTTAACATTGGTAGTTGAATTGGGTTCTTTTTTATTTCCTTTTGTTTCTCTTCCACCCTTTTTAATAAGAAAACTGAGACTAGTTTCTAAATTAGAGAGAGGTTCGCGTTGAAGGGTGTACCGCCGCTGATGTTTTTGTGATTCTGCCTTGCATTTCATTCATAAGTTAACAGATATATTGTCTGTGTTTTAGGGTTAATAATTTAGTTAAACCGAAAATTCCCTTTAAGTATTTTAAAAGATTAAAATAAGTTAAACAAATTACAACAAATAAAATTTATATGTCTTAAAATAAACAAAATAAAATTAAGCTTTGCCCGGAAGAAAAATTCATGATGTGACAAGTAAAAGATACCGATGTCTTGTGAATGCATTGAATTGTTAATCGAATATTATGAATAGACAATCAGATGCAAATGAATTGTTCTTGGACCATTTGCTGTTGATTCTCCATTACAATTAAAACTTTACAATGACTCAGATGACGAAAATACTCTTGACGGTCATTCTATGAACCTCTGAACCATGGTGTAATGGAATGAACGATGCATTGAGATTGAGAAATTAAGTCTTTTGACTTCTTAATCAAACAAAATGACTGAACGAATATCAACAAGACCAGATGAAATGTCAGAACTCTTGACTTTTCATCTAAACTCTGACGAATGCTTACACTAAAAGAAATGCATGACAAAAATGAACGATAACATTATGCAGATGCAATTAAAACACAGGGTAAATTTAGGGTATGACACTACTTTAAGAATCCAGACCTATTCTTAAATGATCATTTTGATATAGAATAGTCTCACCTATGTGCTATATTTTTCTTTCAATGTGTTTCTTTCTATTATTTCAAATTCCATAATTTCTCGCTTTTTGTACTTTGAATTTTAGAAATTTCAATTAATAAAGTGTGATGTCTTCTATTCCTAAATGTTTATATGATTATGTTTGCATATTTAATGCTCGCAATACATTTTTATCCGTCTTTTTTATTTTGACAAAGAGGGAGAAGTATACTCTGTGTGGAGTAGAGTATACTCTCTACTCAATTGAGGGGGAGTTTATACATTCCAAATATACTTTTATTTCTTTTACCACCTCCTTAAGAGATTGTTGTCATCATCAAAAATGAGGAGAATGTAGAACCATGTTTTGTAGGTTAAGGAAGTTTTCATGCTCTTAATGATGAATATGCTTTTGATAATGACAACTAAAGGCAACCATAACTTGAAATTAAAGATGCAAGCAAACTAAGTAGGGTTTAATGGGCTTGATGATCACTACAAACATCCTCTGGTGATGGCACCTAAATGGAACATAAATCATGCCTCATATCCAAGTAAAAGTTAAACATGTGTCTACAAGATTAAATTACCTGACAAGTCTTGAAGCTTCAAAGTGTGAAAGAGATGAAGTGTGAAAGCACAAACATGTGAGTTTTCATTTCTCAATACCGTATAGAAGCACGACTTTCATTCCATCATAATTGTTGATTTATATCTAACAATTTCCTGCACTCTATGACGGATAAATTGCTAACTGTTTAAATCGTCACCTCTATATAAGTGTGACCTTGAGTCAGACTCATGTATCTTTTCAATTTTACTTGAAATAATTTCACCTCTCTCAGATATTGACTTGAGCTTTGGTGTGTTACCATTTTACAAATACCTCTTTTGATCATCGAGGCGCTATAACCACTGCATTGATTGCTTCACTACAATGGTCATCATTAACCTCTCATCTATTTTTCCATTTATCAATACCGCGTAGAAGCATAATTTCCATTCTATCATGCCTATTGATATATATATATATATATATATATATATATATATATATATATATATATATATATATATATATATATATATATATATATATATATATATATATATATATATATATATATATATATATATATATCCAACGGTTTGCCCTCATTCTACGATGGATAAACTGAAAACTGTTCAAATTGTCTTCTCTATATAAGTGTGACCTTGAATCACACCCATATATCTTTTCACTCTCACTTGAAATAATTTCATCTCTCTCAGATACTGACTTAAGCGTTAGTATGCTAACATTTTACAAATGTCTCTTTTGATCATAGAGGTACCATAATCACCGCATCAGATGCTTCACTACAGTGATCATCGTCAATCTCTCATCTATTTTTTGGTTCTAGTATGAAATAGTGGCGTCGTCTCTGAGAATTAGATTTTAATTCTCTTGAATTCTTCATCAATTTTCTCAAGTTTACATTATTCCATCACCACTAACGTTTCCTAATAGAGTCCTGACAACCATAAAATTTTCATAACTATTATTTATATTATCCTCTCTGATGGCTAGTTCAAATCTAGTATATACTCCCATCACAACTAATGATCTTCGATCAACAATTCAAATAGTTTAATATAATGCTTCACTGGTTCTTTCTATCGTAGGGGAAGATTCTCTAAAACAAGATCTCAAGGTTTTAACAATGAATCCTTAATAAATTGTTCAAGAATTTCATCCAATTATTTCATTCTATCATTTTCTTCCTCATCAACTCTTTTCCCTCCATCACATCATCATTTTCCTCCTCCTAAATCTTGGGTTCCACCACCATTACATGATTTTCAACAATTCCAAGCGTTTTTTAAAGCACCAGATGCAAAGGAACTCATGTTGAACATTTTCAACCTTCATTCCCACCACTGTTGATTAGAATCAAGAATTGTCTTCAGGAACGATCCATTAGCAGACCATTCTAAGGTTTAAAGACAACGAGAATATAAAGGGTATCTCCAACAAAATATTTACATTAGTGATAACAATAACCATGAACAATTTTGATGTCTCACAAATTTTCATTGACTAAGAGGGTTCATGTGACATTATGTATGTCAAACTATTCACCAAGATAGTCTTAAGGAGAAAAGCATTATCACCTTACATGAGAACATACTTCCAAGGATTCAATAAAGAGGCAACTTGCAATTGGGTATTCATCAAGTTTTCTTGTGTCATGAATTTTAAACTATTTAAAATGGATGTGAAAAATGCTTTATTAAATGGTTACATTCAATAAGAGGTATTCATTGATCATCCTCCAGGTTTTATCAACCCGACCTTTCCCAATCATGTTTTCAAACTTAAGAAAGTGTTATACGATCTGAAACAAGCTCCTAGAGCTTGGTATGGTTGCCTAAGAAAATTCTTACTTGAAAACAGGTTTCAAAGAGGACAAGTTGATAAAACCCTTTTTTATCCAAAAAACCGAGCGTGGCGTTTTACTTGTTCAAATTAATGTTGACGATATCATTATCGGTGCTACTAATAAATCATTGTGCAAGGATTTTTTTTGAAATAATGCAGAATGAATTTGAAATGTCAATGGTCGGGGGCTTTGGCTTTAAATTCACCAGGATAAGGAAGGAACCTTCATCAATCAAGAAAAATATTTCAAAGAGTTTCTATATAGGTTTAACATGGAAAAATCCAAAGTAATAGCAACTCCAATGTCAACCTCGTGTAACCTCGACAAAGAAGAGAATGGAAAACCAGTTGATGAAAGCAAATATCGAGGTATGATAGACTCTCTACTTTATCTCATGGCATCTTGTCTTGATATCATATTTTTTTATATGTCCTTATGCTCTCTTTTAAGCATCCCCAAAAGAATCACATATTAATGCGGTCAAACACAACTTAAGATATCTCACTAGCACACAAAAAATGATTTTATGACACCCTAAGGAAACGGATTGTGACTTATTTGGGTACACCTATTTTGATTTTTTTGGGTGCATATTAGATAGTAAAAATATCAATCGTACCGGGCTCTTACTTGGGAGCTCGCTTGTCACTTGGCACAACAAGAAACAAGCAAGTTTCGTGTTATCCACAGTTGAGGTAGCATACATTGTTACGAGTATCTATTGATCTCAAATTATTTGGATGAAACAACAACTCGGTGATTATGGTGTTGATCTTGGAGTTGACCTGGTAAGATGCAACAACACTAGTTCTGTAAACCTCACTGAAAACCCGAAACTTTACTCTCATGCTAAGCACATTAAGGTTGGAGACCACTTTATCAGAGACCAATTTGAAAAAGGGGAATGTTTACTTAAGTTTGTGACCTCATCTAATCAACTCACAGACATTTTTACAAAACCACTTCCTAAAGAAAGCTTTTTTTCGTAAGAAATGAAATAGGAATCTTTAAAAAAAATAATAAGCAAAATGGATTAATAAAGGGAGCACAAGGGGTACCCAACCCTTACAAAGTCAGCAACCAACCAAAAGACAAACACCAACAAAAGAACAACAGAACAAGAAAAACACATTACACGAAAAAAGAAGTTGGGCTGACACGCCAAACATCGCACGAGCAAGAAATCCCGCAACGATTAGAGGCCAAGAACCACTCCCACAAGATAAACTTGATCGTACCCAACATATATGTCTTGATTAACAAGCCTCCCTTGAAAACAATGCCATTCCTTCAATATCAAATAACCAAGAAAGTAACCTAACCTAAAAATCAAAACATCCTCTTTTTGACAGCAGATCCTGCAACTTCATTAAAGACCAGAAAACAATCTACTAAAGAGCCAGACCATTGTGGCACCGGCGCACTTATTAGTATTCTTAATTTCCTTTTCTCCTTCTTCTTTTATCTTTCTCTAAATGAAAATATGTGATCTATGTGTTTCTCGCCTTTTTTATCATGCCAAAAGGGAGAAGTATACTCTCAAAAGATTAATGTATACTCTCTACTCATGTGAGGAAGAGTTTAATCATTTTAAATTGTATCTACCTTTTTTTTCTTTTACCACCTTCTTGAGAGATGCATTTTCATCATCAAATAGGGAGAGAATATGGATCCATGTGTTTATAGATATGAAGGTGATGATCCTGATACTAACAATTGTCTTAAAGTTCTTATGACGATAACACTGATAAATATTAAAGTTGGTGGTGATATCTTTCAAAATCTCTAATGATGGTGATTAACTTGAATATATCTCAAACATTTTAAAATATAAGAGTCATAGTTCTAGTGAAATGCTTATATGATCAGTATTTAGAAAATGAACTTAGAAGCTTCAAAGTTGTGAAAGAGAGGAAGTGTGAAAGCTTACGTGGTCATGTCTGTCTGAGTGACCATAGGAAAGTAACTCATATTATTTTAAGGCAACTCACATAGACACACACACACACACACATACACATACACATTAAAATACTTTTAAGGCATCTCTTTACTTAACAAAATCACCTAAAAATATTTTCAATGCCTAACCAGTTGATTAGAGGATTGACTGCTTTATTAGTCAACTTTTTGAATTGTCTAATCGATTATACCATATGCCTAATCTATTAGATGTTTTATAATCAAGTTCATAATCTATTATGAAAGTATCTTAATGATTGGTTCATAATAATCGATTATTCGATGCACCCAATCGGTTGGGCCATTAATCTGGTCCATGGATTGCTTCCATTTTGAGTTAGTTGATGATTTTATCCATTGCAAGACTAAGTATCTTCCTTTTATGTATCTTGGGTTCTAGGGATGAGCCAATCATTAGTTGGAATCTAACTAGGAACCCCCTACTCAATCTGATATGGAAGATATTTCACTCTTGGAGTCACGGGTATGTAAGTATAGAGGGTAGAGTTATTCTCCTCAACTTTGTCCTTAATGTTATCTATGTTTCTTTTCTTTCCTTCTTAAAGATGTATGTGAAAGTGTAAAAAAAAACTGATCAATATTTAGAGATGGTTCCTTTAGGGAAGCGTGAAAGGGGAAGCCAAGATTTATTAGGTTGATTGGCATGTTGTTTGTAAGTCTAAGAGAGACGAGGACTTAAGTGTTAGAGATGTTCGGCTGGTCAATATAGCCATGTTAGCCAAATGGAGATGGAGACTTATGTCAAGTACTTCAGGTCTATGGGTTGATATTCTTTCTACCGGGTATGGCACCTCCAAGGTATTTTCCTTGTGTGGGGGTAGGTCTCTAGGGCTCCGTTCCATTTACTTCTGGTGGAAAAGAGTATCCCTCATTGAATCCAAAAAGGTTAACCCTCCTAATTGATTTTAGGAAGGGTTTTCTAAGAAAGTGGAGACAAGTCCTCAAACATCCTTTTGGAAAGATCATTGGTTATGGATTATTCCTCTTAAGATTAGATTTCAGATACTTTTTATCATATTTAAAACCCAAGCCAAGAATGTGAGTGAGATAGGAAGGTAAGAAGAGGATGGATTTTGTGGGACCTTATGTTGAGGGGATCTTTCTTCATCCGTGAAGAACCTTTGGTTTCTTCGTTTTTTCTTGGTTATTATTTCTTCTTTTTTCTTGGTTATCCGAGAGTTCGAGTTTAGTGAGAAAAGTGATATGTGGTTTTTTTAGGCATTCTAGAGATGGTATACTTTCTATGGCATCTGAGTACCAAGACCTTATAGCACACGGTTAGCCCTCTAAAACCCCTTTAGCTAGGGAGTTTCCATCTCTTTTCTTTATTTGGGATGGTTTGGCTCTCTCTATGGTGGTAGTTTTTTCCTAAAAGATTTTACAGGATAAATTTTCTTCTAGAGAAAATTTGTTCAAGCAGAAGGCCATTGCGACCCGAATGATATCTCTTGTATTTTTTGTGGGGTTTGAATTGAATAAGCTTTTTATCTAGTTTTCACATATACTTTACCCTTTAGTGTTTGGTATATGATCTTTGGGTGGTTAGGGGTGAAATTGTCACTTCCTATGGAGATCTTAGGACTCTTTTTGAGTTTTTCCTTTCGATGGAGCCTAAGGTTAACTTTATATAGTGTTCACAGTAATCTGGCATGTAGTAGTATGGACTATTTGGCTAGTGTGTGATGATAAGTTCTTCTCTGATTTGTCAACATACATGAAAGAAGTGGTGGATAAAAGTATGTTTCTTTATCTTGGTGTTGATTCTCTAGTCATTCACCTATGAACTCTTTCTCTTTGTGTGATTGTCTTCATAATCCTATATTGTGTCTTAACCAATAGCAGATTAATAGGTCTGAAATTCGTCAGAGATGTTTAGTGATTTTTGGTGTTGTTGGCGTTCTTTTGGTCTATTGATGATGGGGCATGGCGGTCTGAGCTCTAGCTAATTTGCTGTCGGGTGGAGATTTTGTGTGCGTGTGGTCTATTGATGATGGGGCATGGCGGTCTGAGCTCTAGCTAATTTGCTGTCGGGTGAAGATTTTGTGTGCGTGCAATTCTCAATTTTAGTATCTGGTTGTGTTTCGTTGGGTGTTATTTCGCTTTTGCTTTGGGTCATTTTCAATACTTTTTACGTCTCTTTGACTTTGATATTGTATGTATTTGAATTTTTTCCCTCCTTTTCTTATTATATATTAGATTTTGCCAATTAAATCTAAAATTAACTATTTTTTTATTTTTGTTGAATAGATTGAATTGATGTATTTATCATATTTTAAGGATTAAGGTGAAATATTTTTCATAATTTAGAGATTAAATAGATACACTTATTATACTTGTTTAGACTAAAGTGGTGTCTATTGTATGGTTTGAGAACCAAATAAAAATATTTATTATAATTTAAGGGCTGACGTAGTGGCTAAATTGAATTATATAAAAATAATTTAGAGATTAATAGTTCAAGAGACGAAGAGACTAAATTGAGGGTTTATTCAAATTATTTTTATGGAAAAACTAGTAAAGCTAAGTCCAAACCGAGACTTGACGAGTCAATTTTAGCATTTTCGAATCACAATAAGACTTAACGTGAGAAACAATAATTTGTATGATTCAGATATGTATCGTCCGCAATATCAAACACACACAGGTGATAATTAACAAAAGTAAGAAATTGAAACTAACACTCATTAACAATTCCATGTTCTAAAACTAGGCAAGAGAAACAACAGACGCTGCCATTTAAAAATACAACTACTTGTGACAATTTTGTGGCAAAATTTCAGCTAATGTATAAGTTATAAGCATAAAAATCTATTCATCGTCCTGGTTTAGATCTCTTTTCTTCTTTTTACGCTGATCACGCAAACCTGAAAAAACATCAGTAATTACCAACCAGAAGCACAAGTGTTACTCTTAAAAACAAAACAAGATATATTAAGACATCAAACTTACGTGTCTTTTCCTCTTTTCTTTTTCTCTTAGAACTCACTGTGTTTCTTTGTCTTCCCGTTGAATCCTTGATATCCATGCGCACCTGTGAGAAGAACAGTGCCACGGCATATTTCAACTTGAATTTCGAACATTGGGATTTAACAGAACTAGACAAAAAGAAATATTGTCCTTGATTTACTTGTCACCAGGGAAATATCTCTTAAACTCTTCAACCATGAAATATCACAAAATAACAATTTCCATAATACAATGAGAAGTGTTAATATCATACCTCTTCACCAGCACTCCGAAGTGCGTGAAGTGTGTCCACACAATCTTGACCAATCACAACCAATTTTCCCTTTTTGCCAAATACTGCGCCCTGGCGATCACTTAATTTTTGCCTTGCTAACTGTTGCAATTGTTCCTGCATGAGGGGCGTTACACCAGCCTGTAAAGAAAGGATAGCATCAGAGTTTGTTCTTACAAAAGTTGAGAGGAAAAAGCTAAAACAAAAGAAAAGCATGCTCCAAATCACTATGTAACTTCTAAAGAACAACTTGAAAAAGCAGAATTCTACTAGGGAAATAATGACTACTCTTGTTGGTCAATAAAGCAAGACATGGTGAAATCAGCAAGTGTCAGAGTGAAAGAAAATCATAATAAGGAAAATACCCCTGCTAAATATCGATGTGAAAATGTTTTTGATTGCAGAGGACGTGAAATCAGCATACTGAGCTCCTGCAATATGCAAAGTACGAGATATAAAGAAATTGGAACGAGGGAAGAAAAGTAAAAAACAATAGTCAGGTGTCATTTCAAGTTTTTCTATTTTTTTTAAAAGCACAAACCGTCTGCAAATTCTTCAATTTTTTAGAGCTGGCTTTTTTTTGCCTGTGTTTATTAACTTGTTCCTCCTCACTGTCATAATTTTCGGTAACTAAATCCACAGAGCTAGCATTCCGATCAAACCAGCTTTTTTCTGCCTTCTCCTAAAATAAGGAAAATTGAAGGCACGGTATATAAGAAGAATATAAACAAGAATAAGATAATTAAGAAACTGCAATGGATATATCCTAAAATCTTAAAATTTTAAAAACTAGATGAGGAAGTAGAATAGAGAAACTATTGTAAAGATGCAATAGAGCAACGCATCACAAACAAAACTGTTTAACCTGACAAGTGAAAAACAGGAAACCGTTTCAAATCATGTATAATGACAACAACCAAGCTCACTTTCACATTTGCATGAATAAAGTCCAAAAGCATATCAGTATGACAGGTGAATCTGTTTACCTGGGAATCTTTCCTTGTTATCTTGTCTATTTGACGAGCAAGAGACAATCGTTTTAGAATTTCTGGCATGTATGAGTTCTCCAAAGGGAACCGCTGAAAGGTATCCTGTATACACGAAGAATGCAAAAACAGAAATGTAAATCGACAATATTGGTCTAGATGAAGCAACAAGTGGGACTTTTGAAAAATATCGCTTAACAAATTCTTACTAACCGGTAGGAATAAGATAAAATTAAAATAATAGCAAAGTACAACTTCAATATTTCTATTATAAATGATAACATCTAAAATGAGCCATCACAGAAAAACACCTTTGAAAATGACTTGCACAATGAAGCAAACTTTGATGTATCTTTTGGGGAGATTAAAGCAATGCTACAACCTTCAGCAGAAGCTCTAGCTGTTCTTCCACTTCTATGAACATAGACCTAAAATTAAGAAATAAGTTTTATATGTAATATAATAAATAAATATAAATGTACATACTTATGTGTATGTATATATATGAATAATGAATATATGGATGAAAGAAGTAAGGAGCTGACTTACCTCTGCTGAATGTGGAAGCTGATAATGGACAACAGTTTTAACACCGGGAATATCAAGACCTCTTGCAGCAACATCTGTCGCAACAAGTATGCCATTTTCCTTTTCACGAAAGCGGTCCATGGCCTGCATTAAACAAGGCAGGAAAGAACAATAAAATGATGGGGGGGCAAAAAATGCGATGTTCACAACTTCACAACCTACCTGATGGTCATGGACGGATCATATGATACAATTAAAAATTTAGTAACTCGATCTTATCAGCATTTATCATGATACAATTTAGTTTAGGCAAGAAGTATTAGGAAATAATTGGTATAGGAGCACATTTATTGATCACGAGTCCTCTAAAGAAGAGTTTGGAATTTGGCTTCTCCTAGTTTGCGTTCTTTCCTTCTTCCTATGCATCAATATAGAAATACAAAGCTCTAAGGGCAGTTGTGGGCCTGTCACATTGTTCTTTCTCTTCATCTGTGTATAATGTACTGTTCTACTTCCGAAACTACTAGACTTTTCGCCATTCAAAAAACAATCTACTAGACTTTTCTTTTATGGGCAACCGGATCTACTAGATACTGTGCAAGGCAACAAATTTCTTGTGCGACAATTTGTTTGGAGTTTGGTGTGTTCTAAATCGAAAGGGTTTCCAGTAGTTAGTTTAAAGGCCTCAACACTAAGGAGGCCAATGTTCTGGGCGTTGAGTATATTTTGCAACCCTTCGATACATTTCATTGAAGCAGAATCCTTGATATTTTAAAGGTGTCTTCCTGCCTCTCAATTTTTTAGGTGAGATAATTGTGTGTATGACCTCTTTATGGATGCTCCACATATAATTTAACTAAAGGAGTTGCAACTTCTGATATGCATAGTAATTGACAAATTGATTATGAAATTCATTTTATTCTCATAATGGTACAGGTCCAAGAATTCAAAAGTACAACTTATATTTAGCTAATGGTGATGCAACAATAAACCAATGATCAGAAATAGTTTTGGTTACTACTCAGAAAGAAAATGATAGATAAACAATGAATTGAAGATTTATATTACCACATAATCTATACCTTTGAGCACAGCAAATAAAACAATGCTTGAAAAAAGCAAGCCTAAGACTTGGGCAAAGAAAGGACACGAACCTTTAAACGCGCTCGCTGTTGCATTTGAGCATGAAGAGTCCAAACATTGACGCCAAGAATGCGCAATATGGAAGAAATATGGCGCAAAGCTGCAATTGACGTACAGAAAACTATTGTCCGTCCTTGTCCATGGACAGTGAGAATATAATACAAATGGGCATCTTTATCATCTTCCGTGCATCTGCATCTCATAACAAATCATTAATGTTGTATCGTCAAGCAAAAACCACAATTCATGTAATAGTAAACATTCCTTAATGACTTTATTATGCGTAATCAGTCGGGGTAGATGAAATTATAAAAGGGGAAATTTAGCAAGAATACTTAACCATAAACTACAACTCTATTTTAGCATGGAGGAATGAAAAACAAGTGACTGCCAAGGGTAGCATAACCGACCCAAGTCACCCAACACAGGAGTAAAAAAATTATAGCACCAAAATCAAATAACTTTCAGTCAATATGAATATAAAACTATAAACATAATAATTCTCAGAACTTGAGTTTTAGAATTTAGATATGATTTTACATACTCAATAAATGACTCCTCAATCTTGGCTGCTAATATTGATGGATTGGTAAGATCAATAATTGCTGCATTGGGTCTCATTCCCGCTCGCTCAGAAAGAGTTTCAATAGAATCCAAAGCATTTGTCGACGGTTGCTTTTTCTGAATTGAACTGCGCTTTAGCTTCTTGCGAAAATCAGCAGATAGTGCGACAGTTGCAGAGAAAACAAGAGTTTGCCTTTTCTTTCTTTGGACACTAGAAACGGTAATACAACTTTGTGCATCTTGAGAATTATCTTCACTTGAGATATTGGACATGGGGAGCATGTCAATTATTGACTGCAACTCCTTAAAATGACCATTTTGTACCATTCGATCAGCCTCATCAAGCACAAAGAAAGACAGTGAATGTAACTGCAAAACAAGATGGTTAACATTAAAAATGACTTCCGATGAAAACAATTTTTGAAGTTTATGCTATTCATTGAACAAAACAATTATCTATTACCCTGTGAGTAAATTAGTCCTGCAGCAGTTAAGTATCAAAATTCTAAAATAAGAAAATAAAAGCCACAGACAACATGCTATCAGACACTATATAGTATGCCTATATTGTAATATATCATTTAGCTAGGGATGAGCAATACATCATTAGTGTAATGAAATGTGTTGCATGGGCATGATCATTCTGTTTTCAACACACATTACAAAAATAGGATCAAGAATTGCCAAGAGCTCACAATTTAGATGTTCTTTTTTGCTTCACTAGTAATTTTATTTTTTGTTTCCCATTTATTTGTTCAAATATTAGTTCTGCGTGTGATTATAAGTTGTGGTCCTCAACCATAATTGCTGCTGCAACATAAAGGATTTTAAAGCCTCTGCAACCGCATCACGACCACAAAAGCGGCCAACATCAACCACATTTTTCTGTAATATCAAGGATCACATCGTAACTGCGGTCACAGCTTAAAAAACATTGAAAGTGTGCTAAATATTTCCAGTTTTTCACTAAATTTCACTATTCCCCTCGGTAATATTTAAACAAAATTTAATTCCCAAAAATATAAATTCAGTCATGCCTAAACTTAATAATGTTTTGTATTAGCATTAGCAATCACCTCAACCAGATGCTTTTCTCCAGATGACATAAGTTCCCATAACCTCCCAGGAGTACCAACCACAATCTCAGGCCTTGCTTTTAAAAGTCTTTCCTGCTTTTCTGCTAAAATACCTCCAACTATAGGGGTCACCCTAACATTAATATACTTGGCTACAGCTTTCAGGTGATCAGTGACCTGAAAAAGAAATTGCAGCACCAAGTAATAAAATTGTCAACTTCAATCATCAATAATATTTGTTGGAACTGCATCAACTACAAAAAAAATAATCAGATTATGTTTTAGTTGATGGGATTCCAAAATAGGTCCAACAAAATCATTATTAGTCTCATAAAACTCTGGAATTCACTATTAGTCTAATAAAACTCTGAACTGAACTAATGCAAATAAAACAGAAGAATACAAGACTTGTAAGTTATTACGACTAAAAAACTAAATACAAACATAAAGTTCCCATTCCCTACCTTAGTTAGTTGTAGACTGTGTTGCATAGGTACGGGTACGTACCCAGTACCCAGTACCCGTAAGTACGACATTTTTAGAAAAACTATGGTACGCGTACGTTAGTATAATTTTTTTTAAATACAATTATAAAAATAACAAAGGAATTATATTGTTTAAATAATATCAAAACATTAATATTAAAAAATAATTTACTTAAAAATAGTTAATATCTTCGCAATGACATAAATAACTCGTATGTTAATAAATCATCAAGTCATGGTTGAATATCTATATTTTCCTCTCCAATATCATTAAAAAGAGTGGCTTCTAGTTCAGGTTCATTGAGAGAATGACTAACAACTTTAAGAATATCAGCTCCATCAAATAGATTTCATTCATTTCTATCAATATCTCACATTTTTGTTGCTCCTTCATTATAAACCTTACTCTTTCTCGAGAGAAGACAGAGATTTGTACGAACAAAATCTAAATCATCAACCCTCTTTAGATTTAGCCTATTCCTTTTCAATGAGTGAATAAATAGAATAATTAACCTAATTTTTACTCAGTAAAAAAAAAACCCAAATTATTTCATATGAAAAAAGTTTTAAAAAATTGGGTACGTGGTACCAAATGTGTACCGGTTGGTGTACCAACTTTAAAAATAAAATAAAAAATCGGTACGGCTTCGGTACGTACTGTACGTGTACCGTACGCGTACTAGTACCCGGTACCGGTACTTTAGTTAAAATGGAGTACCCATGCTTCACAGGTTGTAGAACTGCGAGCCTGCTTAGAATACAGAAGCAGAAGAGTTTACACCGAAAGATAAACTAATTAAGTGTAACTATAATAGAGAATCTCAAAAGTGGCACACCCTATAAAGGAAAGACACCTAAATTTAAACATGAGACTTGTAAATACTGTAACTAAATGCCAAAACAAAAAAACTTCCATACTTCCCACCTTTGTGGTAGCAAACAATACAAAACCAAGAACGCAACATCATTATAAAGAGTAACAATCAAGCAACTGACAGTTATCTATGCAAATAAACAGAAAGCTTTGACAATTACCTGAAGTGCAAGTTCTCTAGTTGGAGCAATAATAAGACTCCTTAAAAGGCCCGTGGAAGCATATTTTTCAGCTTCTTCGCCCTTTTCACCTATCACATTTGATGCCTTCTCACGCTCCTCCAAAAGACGTTGCAAAATGGGCAAACCAAATGCAAGTGTTTTACCAGATCCTGTCTCTGCAGCCCCAATAACATCCTGTCAAATGAGGACACAAAAATTCCCATCAAAAGTTAATCTTACGAAATATTTCAAACTGTTAAGTTACCTGAAGAACATCAAATTAAACAACCTTCCCTTGATGAGCAGCAGCCGGAATACAAGCCTTTTGTATCGGTGTTGGTTCCTTGAATCCCAACTTGTGTATTGCTTTCATTAAAAGAGGATGAAGCCTCAACTCGTTCCATGCATAATATTCAGTTTCATCAATGGTCTCTTCCTCAACACCATCCTTCACATCAGCATCTACACATAGAAGTGCATACAGCCGTCAGTGGAACATGTCAACACACATTTCTTTCCTTATTAGTTCTTAAGACTTTCTTTCTTTCCTGACTCTACGGTTTTTTTCTAATCACAAAAATAGATTCGCTTCTGTTCTGACTAACAGCCATGTATTCCAAAGCAGTTAGATATTCTAAAAGTATAATTGGAAGAAAAAAAATGAATACACAAAGAGCATTATTGCTTTTATAAATAACTATTAATAAGATAAATACTATCGTGTTTGTCTGCCCATTTACTCTATTGCACTAGGTTGCATAGATATTTTAAATTGTGGATTAGCAGTAGTTCACTACACTTTTGAACAACATAAAATCATTATCACATGTTGATATGCATGTGCGTATACTAACCCATCAAACATACATGCAATTCTAAAATTGTCTAAAATAACAAATCAAACCAACATTTTAAATTCCACACTTGAGGAGCCTACATTTAAGTACAGTTTTTAAACAAAAAATACCAGTATTTAAAGGCTGAACTTTCTGGTTTTCTTTTGCATCCTTGCTTTTCTTCTTTTTCTTTTTCTTTTTCTTCGCTTTAGACTTGATGCTCTCGTCATTCAAAATTTCTCCATCACTACAAGCACTGTCCTGCTTCTGCTTATTCAACTTCTTGTTCTGTTTAGAATTGTGTTTCCTGTCATGATTTTCAGGATCAGGAATATTTAAACCATACTCAGCTTCATCAATCTCCTCAAGTGAAAGAAAACCTGCAAGCAAAATAGACTCAGTCAATTCATCAAACACTTGGTGGGCAGAATAAAATCAACAGAACTAACCAACGTGTAATGCATATCGTATAACTTTTGAAGAAGATTTGAGGCTAATTATAAGGGATATAGTGTCTATCATAAAATGAAATGTATTGGATAAGAATGTAAGAAACCTCCTTCGAGTTCATTGGAGCCAGTGAAGAGTGAAAAAGTGTTGTCGTCTTGTTCATCGTGTTGAGGGAGAGAAGAGTTCCATGGAAGTGATTCGAGGCGGTCGAGCTCAGGATCCTGAGATTTTAGGTTTCGGTTATTCCTTTTGGCCTTTCTCGTCGAAGAAGTTGCTGCTTCTGCCATGGCAAATAGGAATAGGTTAAAAGTACAAAAGTGTTTGTTATGTGGAGGGCTGGTCCGGCATATTATGTATAAAATATAAATGGTTAAATATGTTTTTTTCTTTATAAATATCTATTTTTCAATTTTAATTTGTATAAAAATATATATTTTGATTCTTACAAAAAAAATTATTTAATCTTTACTATTTTTTAAAATTTTGAAAATTATTTAATTATTTTTAAACTTTTAAATTTTTAATTAATTTTTTTCATACTATAAAATGTTTTTTATTAAATTATATAATTTTTTAAATGGAGAAGAATTAAATATAAAATTTTTAAATTTTAAAAGATAATGATAAAAATAATGAAAATTTTGTCTTATAAATTAAATTTTGAATTTTTTTTTTCGAAGAATTTTTTATAGCGTTCTAAACATATTTGCAAAATAATCATTCAAAAATATACATGATTTAACCGTAGAGACTAAAACTACGTGTATAAATATTTTGTAATAACCCAAACACACTATTTTTTTATAGGAATCAAAAACAAAATTTAATATTTTATAGGAATCAAAAATATATTTAACTCAAAAATAAATATTAAAATGAGATCTTTTATATAAAAATGAATATTTAAAAGAAATTTTGAAATGTTATTAATTATTTATATGTATTAATATTATTTTATTTTATTTTATTTTTATTTAAATAAAATAAAATAGTATAAAAATCATATCAAAATGAAAATATGATTATACTCTAATTTAATTTGTTTTAATTTATAATATCTATATAATTTATATTTAACTAAGTTTCAATTTTAAAAATAAATTAAATAAAAAATTAACAAAGAACTAAAATGATTTTGCATTTTTTCAATTATTTTTTTCAAAACATATAGGTGTAGCTTGCAATGTATCTCACTTGTTATAGCATCTCAATTGGTTAATACGGTAAATGCATCAGTTGCTCTCTTTTTTTAATAAATAGATTCAATCATGAACTGTTAGTTATAATTGAATGAACTGTGCAACTACCAATTTTAGTATGGTATCAGATTGTTAATGCCATCTTTATAGCCATGATAACTCCACCACAAGTCTCTACAACTCGAACGCAGATAGAGTTGTCTGTGAATAATGATTTGCATCGCTCAATTTCTTACTAAAGATTGCGCATAAATTAAATGAGAAGAATTTAATATTTGGCATCAACAAGTCGAACCTTACATCAGCTCGCACAACTTCATCGAGTTTTTGGTTTGCACACGAATTCCACTCTAATTTCTTGATGATGCGGCTTGTAAATCTGGATTTGTGAATCTTAAGTGATCAGTGTGGCTCCAAAAAGAACAAATGGTGTTATCTTGGCTTCAATCTACACTTTCTAGTGAGATTCTTTCTCATGTACTAGGATGTTCACACGCACATCAGCTATGTGATCGGTTGTTTGGCTATTTTTAAAAGCAAGTATGTGCACGAGCTCGTCAATCGCGTGTGGAACTTCGGACAATTGTGCTTGATATTTTGTAAATTCATAATTATTTACTAAAAATCAGGATTATTGTTGATGTCTTAGCCTCCATTGGTGATCTTTTACTAAGATCTCATCACATATATGTGATATTTGAAGGCTTGTCTGCAGATTACGCTTCAATAGTCTGTGTTATTGAGAGCAAATTTGGCACCATAGCTCTAGATGAAGTTGGAATTATGTTAGTTACTCGTGAACTTAGGCTTGCAAATTTCAATAAAAATCTTGTTCTGGATATAGTCTCTCTAAATCTAACTCACATTGTGCCTCCAACATCATTTTCAATTGACTCTTAAACTACTAGTTTTTAGTCATCTCCTTCTCAGGTCACTCCACAAAATCTTAAGTATGATTACCAATCTTTCAGAGGTGTTAAACATAGTTATGGAGGCAGAAATGACAGAGGTAGAGGAGGTTGTTTCTCCAACATACGCTGCCAAGTTTGCTCTAGGTCTGATCATTATGCATTAAGTTGTTGGCATATATTCAATTATCAGTTTCAATTATATACCTTCAGTAGAAATTCGTACAGTCAAAATTTTCTAGAAGGGTTATCCTACTTGTTGTGGTAACAATGTTTGTACTAGGCAATCTCCACCACCAAAGCATGATTCTCCTTTTCTAAGTCTTCCAAGTACCTTTGTTGCAAACACTCTGCCATCCACCTCTACATCTTAGTTTTCTGACTCAGTTTTCTTACCATGTTACAAGTGATGCAAATAATCTTCAACAACTCACTCCCTTTGAAGGACATGACCAAATATATATAGAAAATGGTTAAGATTTGTATATACACTTTGTTGGTTCTAGTAATTTTCATCCCCAACACACACACCTCACACTTAGTAAACTTTTTTGTGTCCCCTCCATAACTAAAAACCTCATGAGTGTTAGTCAATTTCCAAGAGATAACAATGTTTATTTCTTGTTTACTACTGAAAATGCCTTGTAAAGTCACAAGTATCTGATGTTGTCATTCTAGAAGATCGTGTTAGGAGTGATGGCCTTCATGAATTCCCTCTTATAATTATGTTCAATCTTGCTAAGAATCCTTTATTGCCTTCTTCATAAAGGTTGCATAGCATCCATACAAAACATATTAGGATTTCACATCTGACATCCACATTTTCTTGGGTCCAAGTGTGTTAGTGGTTCTTTAAGAGATATCGTTACTACCTTTAGACCTTTTTAATTTATCAAAATAAAATGGCTCTAAGTGGCCCAATCTAATACAATACGAGCATTTATAGATGGGTCAATTTATTTACTTCCTATTTATCTTTTTATTATGTGCTCTATCGGATTTAAAATCTCATTCACTTTTGTTTAAGTAAGGCTTTCACTACAAGAAATAACGTTTTTTATGACGAAGTTAACACCTCGAACTATAAAAAAACGAGGGTATAAGTACTGGGAGCGCCAGACTTCATTCTAAAAAAAATAAACAACCATTTATCTCAGTTTTTCAGAAAAACGGAAGAATAAAGCTATAAGGGAGCTTGCTTCGACACCCCGTCATTGCATTTTATATTTTGTTTTTAGTTGTTTAGTTATTATTTCTCATTTGGCATCTTATCAAGTTTCATTTTTATCATTGTTATTTTTTATTAGTATTTATCTTGGCTAAATTGTCCAACTGAGAAGTAATATATTTTACATTAATCAATTTCAAAATACTATTTTCAAAATATTATTTTAATTTTTTATTTGATATGTTCAAACCCCTCAGTTATACAGAAAAACCAACGTTATGTATATTTTAATTGAATTCTCCTAATATGGCGCTATTGTGTTTTCTATCGGATTTAAAACCTAATTCACTTTTGTTTAAATAAGGTCTTCACTACAACAAATAATATTTTTTTATGACAAAGCTAACACCTCAAACAATAAAAAAACGAGGGTATAGGTACCGGAAGTGCCATGTTTTATTTTAAAAAAATAAAATAAACAACCATTTACCTCGATTTTTAAAAAAAAACGGGGGAATAGAGCTATAAGGGAGCTTGCTTCGATGCTCAGTCATTGCATTTTATTTTATTTTTTTAGTTGTTTAATTAATACTCCCTCTGATTCTTTTTATAAGAAACACTTTAAAAATTTCACACAGTTGAAGGACACTAATTTTTCTTATTAATAATTCTAAAATATATATTTTATTCCAAAACTAACCTTGAAATATTAATATCTATCATTATTATTCTTATTTCTTGTAATTATTAATAAATCACAATGTTTAATTCCAATAGTGTATTTTCCTCTTCACAAGAATAATAATGGTAATTACCACAAACATTGATTCATAGCAATGCAACTCTAGCTTTAGGTTAATTAACTAATTCAAAGTTTAAAAACAAGTTTCGCAAATTTGACTTTTCCACCATTTTTATCCAGCAACTTCCCACCAATATTTAGCAAATAAACTTCTAAAATTTCAATTTTTAAGTTTTGAACAATTAGTACAAAAAATTCATAATATTCAATCATTCACTACATAAAGAGATTGAATTCTATAGATTCTATCAAAGATGGAAATACCTCAATTTGAGTTTGAGCAAAATCATCTACCACATATCAATGTTAAAGATAACATGAATTAAGACGTACCATTAAATATAGAAGTATTTGAATTTGAGCTTGAGTTAACTCATTACTCCATCTCAATGTTGAAAATAACATGAATCAAAAAATTTCTCTTCAAGAAGAAATAAGCAACGATGATTCTTTCTCAATTGAAAATGGTGAGAAATTCTTTTAAATCACAGTAGTGACACATTCATATTATTTTCTTTTCTTATTTTAATTTCTTTCTTATTTGTTTGAGTTACCAAGTATTCTTATCTTTTTATGCAATGTGACATTGTAAATTCATACTCCATTGACAAACCTTTAACTTAGAATATAGAGAAAATAATGTTAAGATAAAATGATTTATATGATTAAGACCATGTTCATCGAATGGTATAAAAAAATTTGATGTTTAATTAAATTGATTATAATAATGCAAGTCTTTGTTTTTTAAGTTTCAGAATTTGTTATTGCATGAGTGTTAATGCAAGTATTGTTGTGAATCGGATACCTTTAAACAAAGTATAAACGGTTTCTTAATGATCAAGAAACACACAAGGGTCAGGGTTAACAAAGAAAACAAGGTAAAACAACAAGGAACAACAAGGATTGGTTATTAAACTGCTATTCTTTCCTTTCTCTTTGAACAAGATTACAAGTATACAAGAATAACAAAATAACCTCTCTCCCTTGAAATTAGGATTTTATCTTCCTATTTTTCCTTATTCTAAGATTGAGAAACTAGCATCCTATTTATAATAAAATAGCACATGCTAACAACCCTAGCAATATTTACTCATGCTAACAACCTTAGCAATATTTACTCATGCTAGCAATATTTACTCATGCTAACAACCTTAGCAATATTTACTCATGCTTGTTAGAACAAACTTTGACTACAACACGCATTACTTGTGAACAGACTTCGACCACACTAGAGTTCGATCCAATGTCTCACAAATCTCCACCTTGGATCTAACTCTATAACATCAAGAAACTAGCTTTCTTCATGCAGATTTATTAACTGCATACAGTGGAAAAACTTGCAACTGGGCAATGTCTTGGTGATCATATCAGCAGCATTATGATCTGTCAAAACTTTCAGCACTTGGACTTCTCCACGCTCGATTACCCCTCTGATGAAATGCAGCCTCACATCAATGTGCTTGGTTCGCTCATGATAGGCTGAATTCTTCGACAGATGTATTGCACTTTGACTATCACATTTAACAGTGATAACTCGACCTTGAAGTTTTAGCTCCTTTGCAAAACCTTCAAGCCACACTGCTTCCTTCACAGCTTCAGTTAGAGCAATATACTCCGCTTCAGTGGTTGATAAGGCAACGACCTTCTGAAGTGTTGCTTTCCAACTGATTGCTGTCCCAAACATAGTGAACACATATCCGGAGATAGATTTTCTAGAATCCATACAACCTGCATAATCAGAGTCGACATATCCTTCGATTACTGCTTTACTATCTTCACCCAAGGCTCCACCATAAATTAGGACTCTATTCAGAGACCCATTTATGTACCTTAAAATCCACTTCAATGCTTGCCAGTGAGCCTTTCCAGGATTCGCCATGTACCTGCTTACAAGACTTACTGCATATGCTATGTCGGGTCTAGTACAGACCATAGCATACATCAAAGAACCTACTATGTTAGCATATGGAATGCTATTCATATAAATTCTTTCAACATCAGTGCTGGGACACTGATTTATACTCAGCTTGAATTGAGGGTTTGTCGGAGTCACAACAGGCTTTGAATTCGACATACCAAACTTTTCGAGAACCTTCTGTAGATATGCCTCTTGAGATAAGCATAATTTCGAATGCTTTCTATCTCTCCGGATGTCAATCCCAAGAATCCTGGACGCAGCTCCCAGATCCTTCATTTCGAACTCTTTATTGAGTTCAGCCTTCACCCTCATTACCTCTTCGACATTGTTGCTTGCTATTAGAATATCATCCACATAGAGCAACAAAATAACAAATGAATTACCCGGTCGAAATCTGAAGTAAACACAGTGGTCAAACTGGCTTCTGATGAAACTTATGTGTGCCATGAACTTGTCGAATCTCCTATTCCACTGTCGAGGAGATTGTTTCAGTCCATATAAAGATCTATTCAGTTTGCACACATAATCTTCCTTCCCCCTTTCGACATACCCTTCAGGTTGCCTCATCAGGATTGTTTCATCTAGATTACCATACAAGAATGCAGTCTTCACATCCATTTGTTCCAGTTCAAGGTCGAACTGGGCCACCATGGCAAGCAACATTCGAATGGATCTGTGCTTCACAACAGGAGAGAACACATCATTAAAGTCGATACCTTCTTTCTGAGTGAATCCCCTAGCAACCAATCTTGCCTTGTATCTCTTCGACGTCACTCCTTCGATTCCTTCCTTAACTTTGAAAATCCATTTACAGCTGACTAACCTGGCTCCAGCAGGTTTCTTGATCAGTTCCCAGGTGTTGTTATCATGAAGAGATTTCATCTCATCATCCATGGCCTTCAGCCATTCAGTCTTCTTTCGACTCCTCATAACTTCCTTATAGTCTCTAGGTTCTTCATCTAGAACCTCACTAGCAGAGATTAAGGCATAAGCTATAAGATCTGCATACCCAAGTCTCTGAGGTGGCTTGATGACTCTCCTCGACATGTCTCTTGCTAGCAGGTAGTCATTATCAGTCTCCTCATCTTCGACAACATCTTCTGTGTCTTCTTCGACTTCATCTGGGGTAAGCAATTCAGCATCAACATGCTCCACCTCAACAGGAATCTCTCCCTGTTCCAGCTCTTTGTCAGCATCATCAGTTTTCTTGAAAGCCATCTCTGCTTCGTTGAAAACTACATCTCGACTAGTGATACACCTCCTGTGACCTGGCTCTAGGCACCATAGCCTATAAGCTTTGACTCCTTCAGGGTATCCCATGAACATGCACTTCAGAGCTCTAGGTTCGACCTTGTCTTGCCTAATATGAGCATAGGCCACACAGCCAAATACTCTCAGTCTGTCGAGACTAGGTGGATGTCCCGACCAAACTTCTTCAGGTGTCTTCATTCCCAAGGCAGTCGAGGGACATCTATTTATCAGGTAAGCTGCTGTCGAAACAGCTTCCGCCCAAAACACCTTCTTCAATCCAGCACTAACCAACATGCATCTAACCCTTTCAAGGATTGTTCGATTGAATCTCTCAGCTAAGCCATTTTGTTGAGGAGTACCTGCTACAGTCTTATGCCTTGCAATTCCAGACCCAACACAGTAACTGTCGAAAGCTTCGTTGCAGAATTCAAGGCCATTGTCGGTTCTCAACCTCTTAACCTTTTTGCCAGTCTGAGTTTCGACTAGAATCTTCCACCTTTTGAAATTCTCAAAAGTTTCATCCTTCGTCTTCTGAATGAATACCCATAGTTTTCTGGAATAGTCATCAACGATGGATAGAAAATACCTTGCACCTGAGTGTGAAGGATTCCTTGCAGGCCCCCAAAGATCGGCATGAATGTAATCCAGAGATCCATGTGTTCTTTGCTTGCCTTTGTTAAACTTCGCCCTACAGGATTTACCAAATACACAAGATTCACAAAATTCCAACTTTTCGACTTTGTCACCTCCTAGCAGGTTCTGCTTCCCCAATTCGACCAGGCCTCTTTCGCTGACATGGCCCAATCTCATGTGCCATAATTCTGTCTTCGACATAGATTTCGTGGATGCAACATTTGTCGAACCACTTACAACCTCAGCCTCAAGGGTATACAAGCCTTGTTTCTTCACGCCTCTCAAGACTTCCTTCGACCCCTTCATGACTCTTAGGATACTTTTCTCTCCTTGAAAAACATATCCTTTTCTGTCGAATTCACCAAGAGAAATCAAATTTCTCTTCAAGTCAGGTACGTACCTGACTTCAGTCAATAACCTTATTGACTCATCATGGAGCTTGAATCTCACAGATCCAATACCTGCAATTTTGCAAGATTTGTTGTTTCCTAACAGCACAGATCCACCATCTTGATCACATAGTTCCTCGAACAATTCTCTGTTTGGAGTCATGTGCCAAGTGCAACCTGAATCCATAATCCACTCTTTCCTCGAGTCGCCACTTGAAACCACAAGAACATCAGATGAGTCGAAGTCATCTTGAACAATGGCTGCATTGCCATTACCTCCATGATCTTTCAGGCGTTCAGGGCACACCTTTCTTATGTGACCCTCCTTCTTACAGTGATAACATCGAATACTAGATGTTTCGCCACTATAAGACTTCTGTTGATTTTTACCTTTCTTCTTGTCGAACTTACCATCCTTTCGCAAGAATTTTCCCTTAACGGCCAAACCTTCGCCCACCGTCGAAGGTTTATGCTCCTTTCGTTCGTTCAAGTCCTTAGAATACAAGGCTGATTGAACTTCTTCAAAGGTCAGGGACTCCCTTCCATACAAGAGAGTTTCTTTGAAGTGAGCATGTGTTCTGGGCAAAGCACACAGCAGCAATAGTGCTTGATCTTCATCATCGATCTTCACATCAATATTTTCAAGATCAAGAATCAGCTTGTTGAACATATCCAACTGCTCAGCCAACACTTTGTCTTCACTCATCTTGAATGAATATAAAGCTTGCTTCAGGTATAGTCGATTCACCAGAGATTTGGTCATGTACAAACTTTCAAGTTTCACCCATAATCCCGATGCTGTAGTCTCCTTTGATACCTGTCGAAGAACCTTATCACCAAGGCTCAATAATATTGCGCTGTGGGCTTTCTCGATCATGCCCGTCTTTTCTTTTGCCGTTAACGCAGCGTCCATGGCTGCCTCACCCTTCAACGCTTCCAAACAACCCTGCTGAACCAATAGGGCTTTCATCTTCAAGCGCCACAGACCGAAGTCATTCACTCCGGTGAACTTTTCAATCTCATACTTTGTTGAAGGCATCTTTTCCACGCTCACCGCACCAATTTGTTGTGAATCGGATACCTTTAAACAAAGTATAAACGGTTTCTTAATGATCAAGAAACACACAAGGGTCAGGGTTAACAAAGAAAACAAGGTAAAACAACAAGGAACAACAAGGATTGGTTATTAAACTGCTATTCTTTCCTTTCTCTTTGAACAAGATTACAAGTATACAAGAATAACAAAATAACCTCTCTCCCTTGAAATTAGGATTTTATCTTCCTATTTTTCCTTATTCTAAGATTGAGAAACTAGCATCCTATTTATAATAAAATAGCACATGCTAACAACCCTAGCAATATTTACTCATGCTAACAACCTTAGCAATATTTACTCATGCTAGCAATATTTACTCATGCTAACAACCTTAGCAATATTTACTCATGCTTGTTAGAACAAACTTTGACTACAACACGCATTACTTGTGAACAGACTTCGACCACACTAGAGTTCGATCCAATGTCTCACAAGTATTTTATTTCAGAATTTTTAAGTTTAATTGTCATGTTTGTTATTATGTGGTAAAGTTGTTATCTCGTAAAGGTTCCTAGTTTCACACAAGTAAGATGTTTATAGCGGATTATCTCATTGCCTTTGTAAAATGCTTGTCTTAACATTCTTACATCTCAAGTGTGCATATTATTCTATAACTAACTAAATATGATAAGTTTATGTTCTCAATCATGACAGAATGCTTACAAAGTATTAGACTACTGTGTTATCATTCAATTCCACTTTATCATCATATATCCTTGGATGTTCCACTTAAAAGAAGAAGAAAAAAAAAAGACATTATGTATTGCCTTGGAGTATAAGGTAACAGTCGGGGTCGTGTTGTAGTTGCATAAAGACTGTCGTGATTTTGGTCGGTATATGTGTTGAGACTTTGATTATGGTTATTGCGGTGTAAATTAACCATACTTTTTTCTCTGTCATAAAATTGTGAGTGATAGTATCTGTATCGACAACTATCAAAATTGTTTGTTGCGGCCATTATCGCGGTAACAGACTGTTTTTTAAAACAACAAATAGGTGATGAATATATTGTCATGGAGTGAGTGAAAAAGATAAACTATCGTGTAAATGATGAGTTTTATTCAATACAATACACCAAATAACATAGTTGATCTTGTGCTTTAACCATAAAAACATTAGTACAATGAAAAGGATATATCAGTATCCATAACATTTCTCTGTTTCAAAAACAAAATATTCATGACTTTTCTGTTGAACTAAACTTGATTAAAATAAATTTGAAGCATACTCATAACCTCATTCTTCACAGCTTCACGTTCATGGCTGAAATGATCTTCCTTGACTGCATCTTTGTGAAGTTCGTGAAGGTTTTCAATATTGTACACGGAACCAAAAATTGAGTGACCATAGTGTAACAACCCACTCTATCCCGTACGCGTATTATAAAACATATACGGAAATATTACATAAAAGTACATCAGAGTTCTCAAAACAAGTAGGATGTCACACTAAGTCACTTCATTCTTCATAAATAAACCAATGTTATCTAACTTTCAATTAAATAACGGAATAAAGTCAATTGTTTAAACATAATTTTCACCACGAGGTGATCATACATCCTTAATCTAACAAATAAAAGATATGTAACAAATAACTGAAAAATAAGGAAAATACAACTAAAATCCCATCATACCGTGTTACGTATCAGAGCGACTCTTAGGACTCGATCAAATAGCAACACACTCCAAACACTAGTCAGGTACCTGGTCATCTATACTCCCCAGGGAGCACAGCCGCAACAAACAGAAAAGGGGTGAGAACTACATTCAATAAATAAGCGGTGAAATACACATGCTAAGGGGTAGTTACACACCACACATACAATCATACACCTACAACGCTCATACACGTGCCACATCAATTACTTGGCACCCAATAGCCCATATTCAAACACAAATATGCAATGTGACTCACTGACTCGACACAATGCATATGGTACCCACACAAATACATACGGTTCACCCTAGAACCCGATTCCCGTTGGAATTCAGATAAGTCGTATACGTTCCTCTGAACTACAACTTATCTCCACAACAACTTCCACATGAAGTCCGAATGAACTAGGCACTCATCATGGATTCCCACCTAGCCATCTCCACAAGACACATGACATGAAATGCATGACAACACAATTATGCAAACATAATAAATTCAAGCATAATCCATGATCATCTATGACCCACACAAGCCATCCGCTCACCGTAATCCTCTCGGGAATTACCATCATCACACCAGATCGTCCACCCTGGACGGTCCTGGCCCACACATATCAATCACACTCCTAAGGGCAAACACGTAAATTTCCACATTCTTCCTAATTTAATTCCTTACTAATCTTCCTTAGGTTCATTTAAGTCGTATTAATCATACTGATTAAACGGAAATGTGCTCCAAGAGAAATCTGGACAAAAATCACAAAAATGGGAAAAAAGTCATCTCAGGCCTGCCCATACGCGTATTGCTCTGCCTCATACGCGTAATGTCCTGCTGTCAGGCCCACCATACGCGTATCACCCCGTCTCTTACGTGTATTGCCCTGCTATCAGACCCACCATACGCGTATCACCAGAACTGCTGCCAAAAACTCAGATTTCATCCCTTTCACGAATTCTCACTCAATACTCTTCATTCTACCACTCAACTCAACCCAGAATTCAGTTTTTTGTTAATCGTTTCTCTCTACCTCCACTATACTTCATCTATTATTCTCCTAAGATTTCTATCATGTAAGGTTCAATTTCGTTAACCCTCAAACCCTTATTTTCTAGATTTGTTATCTGTTATAATCCTATCACAACCTCAAGAGATTTTCACACAATATTCATATAATTCTCAGATTCATTTACACATATATCACACAATAATTATTCAGCAACCACAGCCATTACAGAGAAAAGCATCATACTACGGAAATCAAACAAGACGAGAAGAAATACACGAATCCTATGAGAGAAAGAATCTCTCACTACCCTCTCATGTTAATTCACCCATATTGAAATTCATTCTCCCCCTTTACCTTAGATTTGATCTCTTTCTTGACAACAATGGAGAAAATTGGTTCTTTTTGCCCTAGCTCTCCTTTCTCTGCCTTTTCCTTTTTCAAGTACACTAAGTGCCTACTCCAATAACTCTCCCTAAACCCTCTTAATCAGATTTTTAATTCGTTTAATTTAATTACTAATAATAATAATACTACTAATAATAACCATAATCCTATTAAAATTATTATTAATACTAATTGAAATAATAATATTAATAATCATAATGCTCCTAATCTTGTTATTAAATTATCCCTTATTCTAGGTCCACATCACCCCAATTAAGGTCAGCTCTCACTCTCGCCCCTAACCTCATACCTTTAATCAAGGACATCACAACAAATACACACCATAGGAAAATACAAAAAGCGACTAAATAATTTAAATGGGGTGTTACAACTCTCCCCCACTTAAAATATTTTCATCCTCAAAAATGTACCTGACGAGAACAATTTCGGATACGACTCTCGCATCTTGCTTTCCAATTCTCAGGTCACACTTCCTCCAGAAGCTCCTCCCCAAGCCACTCTCACCAACGAAATATCCTTTCCTATTAATTGTTTCATCTTGTGGTCCTTGATCCTCAACGACATCGCCTCCACCGTAAGATTGTCTCGAACTTGCACTGCATCTCTCTGAAGCACATGAGATGGATCAGCAACATACTTCCGAAGTTGCGATACATGAAACACGTCATGCAAATTCGAAAGTTCAGGTGGCAATGCCACTCTATAGGCAACAGTTCCAACTCTCTGCAGCATATGATACGGTTCAATGAACTTAGGATCCAATTTCTTTGATTTCAGCGCACAACCAACACCATTCACCGGATTGACTCTAAGAAATACATGGTCACCCTTGCTGAATTCCAAGTCTTTCCTCCTATTGTCATGGTAGATTTTTTGCCTTCTCTGGGTCGTCTTCATTTTCTCTCTAATCATCTGGATTATCTCCGTAGTCTGTTGCACAATTTCGGATCCGAGTATCGTACTCTCGCCTTACTCATATTAACATAGAGGTGTCTTACACCTCCTACCATACAATGCTTAAAAAGGTGCCATTCCAATACTAGAATGATAAATGTTGTTATAAGTAAATTCAATCAACGGTAAATGAGTATCTCAAGCGCCTCCTCGCTCGAGTATACAAGCTCTTAACAAATCTTCCAACGACTGAATAATCCTTTCAGATTGTCCATCTGTCTGTGGGTGATAAGCAGAAATCAGCTTCAAACTAGAACCCAAAGCTTCTTGCAAGCTTTTCAAAATTCGGAAGTAAACCTCGGATCTCTATCAGATACGATGCTCGACGGAACACTGTGTAACTTCACTATCACCCTGATATAGATCTCTACTAACTTCGTCAAAGGAAAACTAATGTTAATCGGTATAAAATGTGCCACTTCGCCAGTTTGTCTACAATCTCCCAAATTGCGTCAAAGCCTCTCGCCGTATTCGGCAATCCAGTCACAAAATCCATTGCGATACTATCTCATTTCCACTCTGGTATTTCCATTAGTCGCATCAAACCGGAAGGTTTTTGATGTTTCACCTTTGACTTCTGACAAGTCAAACAAGCATACACAAACTGAGCTATGTCTTTCTTCATACTTGAACACCAAAATAATTTCTTTAGGTCCTGATACACTTTCGTAGCTCCGGGATGAATACTCAAGCTACTCCTGTGGCTTTCCTCCAAAATTACCTTTTTCAAATCAGGATTATCCGATACGCAAATTCTGTCTCTAAACTTCAACACACCATAATCATCTATTTTAAAGTCTTCTTCCTTATTTGTCCTCCCTACGGTCATCAAGTCTACCTGTTTCAAGTCCAGTTTCTGACCTCTAATTTCACGAATAAACTCACTATTCACCTTCAACATCCCCATCATTACACTTTTTGAAGTTAGCTCATAAACCATACTTAAGTCTCTAAATTGTTCAATCAAATCCAATTCTCGAATCATTAATGTCGACATATGTATCGTCTTCCGACTCAAAGCATTTGCTACGACGTTAGCTTTACTTGGATGGTAACTCAAGTTGAAATCATAATCTTTCAGAAATTCTAGCCACCTTCGCTACCTCATATTCAATTCCTTCTAGTCAAACATATAATTCAAACTTTTATGGTCACTGAACACTTCAAATTCGACCCGTACAAATAATGTCTCCAAATCTTTAATGCGAAAACCATTGCAGCTAACTCAAGATCATGAGTAGGATAATTCCTTTCATGAATCCTCAATTGTCGTGAAGCATAAGTCACAACCTTACCATCTTGCATCAAAACACCGCCTAATCCCATTTTAGACGCATCGCAGTATACTACAAAAGGATCATTCGGATTTGGTAACGCTAACACTGGTGAGGTAGTCAACCTTTTCTTCAGTTCTTGGAAACTTTCTTCACACAAAATATCCCATACAAATAACTGGCCTTTTCTAATCAACTGGGTCAAAGGAAGAGCCAAATTAGAAAACCCTTCGATGAACCTATGATAATTGTAACACCCTTTTCTACCCCACAATTAAAAGGCACATTTATTCACATATATCAGAGTAAATTATTAAATTTCATAAAAAGCCACCAAAAAGGGCGTACATTTCCCAAATCAACAAAATAGGTCAAGGCTCCGTAACACACGGGTTTTCCCAAAATACATCAAACTGCACAAAATAGCGGAACTCAAAAGGCATAAATCAAGGTTTTCCTCATACGGGAAGATAATCAAAATAAACTCAAAATAAAACATAGTTTAACTCAAAAGACCCCAACCCGATGTTACATATTAGAGCAAGACCCTCTAAGTTAACCAAAAAAGCTAACAACTCAAAAACTTCAAAAATATCCTCGACGGCGTCTACGACTAAACCTGGTCATCTGCACGTTACCCACGTGGAGGTAACATTCAAATAGGCAGGGTGAGTAAAACGATTCATAATAATCAATGCATAAAAATCAACACATAAAATAGCGTCATAATCATATTCAACACATTCATATCCATCAATGGGCCTCAAAGGCCACAACATCATAAATTATTCCAAATGACTCATAAATGCAATGCGACAAGACTCAATGCATGTGGTACCAATCATCACAGCTCGATGGACACTGGGCCATCAACCTTCCATAAATCCTCATCAATAGGATCGATTCTACTAGAAAATCGGAGCACATCAAACACTTCACATCCATACAATGGGATTGAAGCCAAAGTAATCGAGGTTCTGAACCGAAGTCCGGATGCACATGAATGCATGATGCACATTTTGCGGTGGAAATAGGATATCAAACTATTAATTAGTTTGAATCACAATTCTTGATTCACAACCGCTCTTTGATTTATCCGAAGGAAAATGTCAAAAGAAGGAAAACCTATTTTTGCATCGTAAATACAATGCGGGGAGAGACCTAGGTAAGGGGTTAGTTAAACTTAGGGAAGGTACTAGCACCCTAAACTTTTGTAGTACTCTACAGGAACCTTTTGTTTATTGTATGCTTTTTATTATTTTATTATCTGTTTGATATATATATATATATATATATATATATATATATATATATATATATATATATATATATATATATATATATATATATATATATATATATATATATATATATATATATATATATATATATATATATATATATATATATATATATATATATATATATATATATATATATATATATATATATATATATATATATATATATATATATATATATATATATATATATATATATATATATATATATATATATATATATATATATATATATATATATATTGAGTTAAGAGATAGAGTGACCTAAAGACCTAAGGGTTAGTCCTAAGTTTACTCGGCAAGATTCGCATCTTGTGCCTACGTATCCTGGATAGGGAATGAAATCAGAGTAATCGTAGTTCCCCTCGAAAGGGAGGTTAGAAACTTCTTGATTATGGTCAATGTTTCAAGGGGAATAAGCATTTCTTAAGGACACACTTACGTGGAGTTTTGAAACTCCTATTTCTACGTTGAATTGTTGATTGAAAATTAGGATTAAAATTAGGTATTGACTAAATGTTCCACGGCGGGAAACCCTAAAACAGAGTACGGCGACTCTTTGACCTAATGCTAGGGTAAATGGCATTTTCGTCCACAGCGGGACCTAGGCTATTAGGGTTTTGAAACGGTCAAAATTTAGGGCTATTGACTCGGCGGTCAAACTGCTAGACCTAATTCCTTCGGAGGGTGATTAACGGTAAAAAAAACATGTAAACAACAAATATTATCATACGGCAGAATTAAAGTGCGAAAAGATAAAGAAAGCGTTAAAAGAAGCATCGCGACGATCACTTGCGTAAATTACAAATCACAAAAACAAATGCGAAAATAAAAATAACTGCGATCATGGCCTCGCATAAATTACATCCATGAAACAAAAAAAATAGTACGAACAAATGAAATATTGAGGAGCTGCAACGAACAAACTAATGAGGGTTAGACGAAAACAAAGCGGCTAAATCAAAAACTTTATTTTTTGAATTTTATTTAAAAGAGAATAATGGATTTCGAATTTTTACTAAAAACAAATGTGTTAATTTCATGACTATGTTAAGATCTAAATTTAGAAGAGTTCATAACTTTTTGTGAAAAATAGAGTCTTAAATTTTATTATGAAAAAAACGAGTTTAAATTTTTATTATGAGAAAAAATAAAGCTTTTTTATTATGAAAACGAAGTTTTTATTTTATTATGAGAAAAAATAAAGAATAAAGTTTTTTATTATGAAAAACAGAGTTTTTATTTTAGATTTATTAAAGAAAAAAGATTAATTAAGAAAAATGTTATATTAATTATTACTATTATTAAATTATAAACTAATAAAATAATAAAATAATAACTAATTAATAAAAAAATAAAAAAAATAAAAAGAAAAGGAACATAATTGAAAGGGGAGGGGGTAAGGAATCATTTGCTATTATAAGGGTTTTTTCATCTTCTTCATTCTATTTGTCCCACGCGGCGGCCATTAAAGCTCCAAAGAGCTTTTCGCTCCATTTTTTCAAAGCTTCTCTCATCTCTTTCACGTTGCATGTGCGGTTCCTCTCCCGCTGAATGTGTCCCTGAAAAAAAACATGAAAACAAAACCTCAAATCAATTTTGATAATTTTCTTACGGAATAACGGCCGGATTCGAAGCTTCTATCGGACGATGATGGTGAATCTTTGATCTTGATGATGAAGCTTTGAAGGTTTTTCACAAATCTCCCCTCTTCTGATAAGTCATGAGAACGACCGCCGTTTTTTCCCCTTTTGTCTCCTTCCCCTTCTTAAATACAACTTATGTTTATATAGGTAACAAATTAGGGTTAACTCTAACCTAATGCCCACTTTAAAGCCCAACTTAAATAATTAGTTAAAACTAAATAAAATTTAAATAATTTAAAATAAAACTAAAATTCTATTTATTTATACTAAACATTAAAAATATTATAAAAAGAATAAAATCTTTTCTAATATTTTTAATTTTATGATTTTTGGATGTTTTTATGAATAATATGGAAAAAAGTGAAAAAATAATATTTTTTAAAAAATAATTTAAATAAAATACGAAAGTAATAATTAAATAATAAAAAAACTATTTTTGTTATTTTTTTTTATGAAAATAGAAAAGTTAGAATAAAAATAAAAGAAGCAAAACAAAAAGTGAAGAAGGTGGGATTCGAGCTCTCAACCTCTCGCACTTACAACTCCTTACACACAGTCTCTTGCCAATTATGCTATTTTATTCATTCAAAATAAAGTGGCACTAGAAACCCTGTAAACTAAAAGAGCGCGCCACATGATATTTTCTTACAACAATCAAACAACTGCACAACCCGTTAGTGGTTAGTTTAAACGTAATGCAAAATGAAATGGGATGCAAGATGAAACGACTAATCTTAGGGCTAAATTTAGGGTATTACAGTTGCCTCTATTTAAATAGATTCACCGGATGATTTGAGCGATGAAGGCTCGAGAAATCATGGTGGAGGGATTTAAATATAGATAACCAAAAATTTTTGCCCTTAGATGTAGTGATATGCAATGCTATGGACAAAACAGAAATAATATATAATGCTGACAATGCCATGAATTTAGTATGGTGCGTATGATGGAATGGTAAATGCAGAGATGCCGATGACACGACGACATAGGGGGCAGACGCGACGAACGAACCACACTGGGAATACGACGTACTGGGTGACAGCACGACACTAGGGAATTCTAAAGTGATAGTCAACTGGTGCGAGTACGACCAATTATCACTTTAGGAAAAAGGAATAGTAGAATGGGATCCTCAATGGAGATGGCACCGGCGAGACGGCCTCCACTGAGGAATATCTGAGAGTAATTATTCAATAGGTTCAGGCGTGACCGGCCGATACTCTAGAGTACAAGTAAAACTGGATCTGTACGACTGTAGGATCGATTAACAAGATGCTGGAGCATTGAGCAAAGAATAACATCTACGCTTCTGTAAACTCTCCCTCGTGACAGAATCAAACGGAATTTAGGAATCCGTAGACAATATACAGGGTAAAAATCGGCTGTATGCCAAAATAAAATGGTCTTTAATGGGAAATGCCCTGATAAGCTTTCTCGAGAGAGAACTTCCACTTATCGATGGAAGGGGCTTATATACCAAACTGGATAAGCTCTCAAATAAAGAGACTGCCGCTTATCTGTGGATAATAGCTAAAAGATTAAATAATGAGCTCCGCTAGAGGGATTGTCACTCATCTGGTAAATAAACCTCTTCATATTTAAGGTCAGTGCCCGGAATACGATTCAGATTCTTCTTTTACTAAAGGATAAAATGAACTTCCTCATACTTCAAGATTTTGTACTCTCTTGAACATGATTCAGATCCTTCTTTTACTAAAGGATAAAATGAACTTCCTCATACTTCAAGATTTTGTACTCTCTTGAACATGATTCAGATCCTCCTTTTACTAAAGGATAAAATGAACTTCCTCATACTTCAAGATTTTGTACTCTCTTGAATATGCTTCAGTTCAAACCTCCCCGCACTTCAGGATGAAAAGAAAAATGGAAACCAAACTGCTCGATGGAGATGGCCATTTGCTGCAAGTCATGACGAAGATAGGATAAGCTCCTCAGGTGAGAAATACCGATTATCTGCAAGAGTGGTAATGATAAGCTTCTCGGGTGAGAATTGCTTGTAGAGGTGGTAACAGGTAATGTAAATTGTAATGAAGATTGTAATTAAGGTTGTAATGAAAGTTATGATGAAGGTTGTAAGGTATATTATAATGAACGTTGTAATGAAAGTTGTAATGAAAATTGTAATGAAATAATGAGCTTCTTGTACGAGAAGATCAATTGTAGAGTGTAATGAAAAATTGTAATGAAAGTTGTAATGAAGGTGATATAATGATAGGCTTCTCGGCTGAGAACAGTTGCATACCGGTTGTTGTAAGATATACTGTAATGACAATTGTAGTGATAAGCTTCTCAGGCGAGAACTGTCGCATATCTGCAAAGGATTGTGAAGGCTTTCCTTGACAGATAGTGCAAAATAAATGCACGTCCGGGTAGGTTCGACGATCGACAAGACTGAAGTTCGATCTAGGATTGGGCTAGAAAGAACTAACAAACAAGAATCCCTTGAGGGAACGAACTCAAATGGGAATTACCTTATCCTAGCGCAGAAAGGTAACAGAAATAACCATCGTCCACAAGGATTGAACTCTGTGGGGACACTTGGAACAAACAAGTATTTTATTCTTAGGGCTGACGATCTACTTGAAAAGAGCGGACCAACCCAGTTACTCGGTGATAACGACAAGGGATGCCACGGATAGCAAAACAATGCAGATGCTAATGCGCATGCCAAAGTGTATACTAATGTGTATGTTAACGTGTATGAAAATGTCACGCGATGAGTAATGCAATGCTTAGGCTCATGTATATGCTGATAAAACAGATGAGAGAGGAGACATGAGATGAAATAAACATCTCGACAGGAGCACCTTAGCGACCTCTGCAACAGTACCTCTATCGAGGGATAGGAAAAGTTGATTGTAGAACTACCTCTAGCTTCAACATCCTAAACTTCCCTGGGAAGAAAAATATCATGACTTCAACTGGGGATATGACACGACTTCACTGGAGAGTACGATATCATGACTTCAACTGGGGATCCTTGATCTCCGCATGGGGATAAGATGTCATGATTTCACGTGAGGGATTGCTATCATGAACCATAATCATCCCAAAGAACTCTTAGGATCAGACACTTCCGGGGATAAAATAAATATCCGATGTATGGGGAAGGTGTGGAATTTGGCAGTTCCATGGAGATTGTGTAGCAACTTTCTGGAAATAATACCTCGGCTTCCTGGGGACAGGTACATCCGACTGGGGATAAGATATATGAAGCTTCCCTGCAGAGATTTCATCAGACCTACTGGGGAGAAAATCAACAGACATTCCTAAGAACAGTATCTTGACTTCTTGGTGAGAATATGGCAATCTCCTGGGAAGTATTCTTGAGGCAGGTAATGCAATCTCACTGAGGAACAGACGCTTCCATTGAGAATGGGTCCTCAAGGGCATATCACTTGGAGGATACCAGGGATATCTCTGCAGTCTTGAGATCACTGGGGCTTTATCGGAAGGATCCCAAAAGTGTTGTCAGCTTAAAGTCTCGTTGGGGACTATCACTGAGAAGATGCTGGTATGATCTTTGTAGTCTTAGAGATTACCGAATCGGTCCAAAGTGTTGTCAGCTTATAGTCTCGCTGGGACTGTGTTGAGGCGTAGATTCTGCAACGATGAGATTTACTGGGGGAATGAAGACCGTCGGGAGTAAAATTCATCAGGTGCAGGAAGAATGTTGTAAAGCTAACTTTGATCTCAATGGGCTTTGTAGTAGTCTCCATTTTGAAAATATCATGCCCAGAGTACCTGCTTTGTGAGAAAGTCATCTCGAGAGGATTTTACAGAGAAACATGGAGTTCAATTTGTCCCACTGTTTTCAAACTCTTGGAGAGATCCGTCAAATCTCAACGTAACTGGCACGGATCAACCATGTTACGACTGAGTCTTTAAGAATAGCTCTTTAAGAAAGTCAGACTTGCATCGGTAGTGAATTGGAAGCCACCTGTCCCTGCTTAGCAGGATCTTCAAGCTTTGTTGTCGCCATCTATATGTAAGTTTCTAAGGTATCAGGCAAAATCAACACGCGTGAAATGCTAATTCTGAAACTATCAATGCAACGATATATTTGTCTTGAAATTTTTGTTTTTGTTTTGAAAAAGATATCGCAATAACTTGTGACTGAAATCACTAGTTAGGATATAAGTTTAATTTATGATGCCAACATGAATTTTTGAGCATAGCTCGTAGGAGTCGGGAAACGTTATCTCGTCGAGTATGCTTTTAAAAGAAGTCCTACTTCAATTAGGTCTTTTAATGGTTGTATCGTGGCTTGATTCACGGTTTAAGAAACAAGGGATAAAGGCTCAAAGTTATTTGTACCCACCCATTCTTCGTGATGTTCTCCAATCCTAATTCAGTTAACCGGATATGGGTGCTCATACCTCAATCGGATTTGATAGGGTCGAGAACTCATCCAGGCTTTGGACAATGGCAGTCACTCACCTATTATCTTTTTTTTGGTTAATCACACGACTTTGTTCTTTATTGGGGATTCTTTATGGTAATCCCTTGTTTTTATTATATTTTTTTCATTCCCTAACTTTTTCCTGGGCGATGCCTTTTGGATTTGCCTTTGGAGTCCAGCGGGATGCTCCAATTTTGCCTAAGTCTCCTTCATAGGTTGTGACCTAGCAGACTCTATTTTTTTTATTTTTCTTTTTATTGACTATGTCTTGTGACTCTTTTAACAGACTCGTGACTGCCCCACTCCTTTAGTAGTAGAGGATAGTCATTGACTTCTAAACTTCCTAAGATGTTAAGGATAGAATGGATCCTCGAAGGTTCACTCCTCCTTTTTGAGAGTCTGAGCGCTCAATCAATTTAACTGAAAAACTACCCTGCCCCAAGTTAAGACGAGGGTTTTTATCATTTGGAAAAGAAGAAAAAACTCCTACTTCAAGGCTCAAAGGGGGTAAAGAGGGATTATCATCCTTATATCTCCAGTGTTTGGGATTTGAAACAATGCCTTACATCATCAGCAGGTTTCAATTGGAAGCATACGACAAGAGATTTGATGTTTTTGGTTCATCCTCCTCCTCCCAATTCTCTATCAAAGCAAGAGATCGAGTACCGTTGGCATTATAAGTTTCTGAAAAAAATATTTTGAATGAGTGAAACGAATGCATTTATTCAAGACAAATATGCATTGCATTAATTATTCAAAATAAACGAGTTCATACATGCTAATTATGCTTAATCAACGAAAATAACATATAAATAAGCAAAAATGAAATGTCTCAAAGTCCTTCAAAATGTGTTTATGAAATCTTCGCATCTGCGACCGGCATGGTAGTGGTGGTTTCCTCTGGCACAACCTCACTGGAATGAGTCGCCTTGCTTGCCCCAGCTAGATCGGGCAATGCTTTAGTATCAGTCTTCGAATCTTCCTTCAGACTAACTTTCCCAGATTCTTGGTCGATTGTGGTCACATTATCTTGAGGACAGTTGAAATGAAATGGACTAGGCTTCTGAATAACTACCGATTTTGGAAGATTCACAGGAGAAGTAACTGGCTGAGATATGTTGAAAACCTTGAGAGGAGTCTTGATCTTGGGCGACGGATCATCGAAAGACAATATCTTTTGTTCCAAAAAATCTCTGACAATGTTATTGAGCGCATAATAACCTTCCAAATCGTGACCAGGCGCACCCTCATGAAATAAGCAATGAGCGGCGGTGTTGTAGTTGGCTGGAAAAGGATTAGGAGGTGGACCCACAACTCTAGTAGTAATCAAACCTCGTTGCACTAAGTAAGGATACAACTCAGTGAACATCATTGGAATCAGAGGACACGACTTGCATTGTCTCCTCGGAGCACTTTGGCGAGGTGTTTGCTTCTTAGGCTGTGGATTGGCAGGAGCATTGGGAGCTCGTTGACAGTTGACCGGAGCTTGTGCAGGCTGATAAACAGGAGGTTGTTGATAAGTAAGAGACTGAGGATTGATAGGAGTTGCAACAGTAGCCACATAGGGTTGTGGAGCATACTGAACTGGATAACCACAAACATAATTTTGCCGAGGTCACCAAGGTTGATGAGTAGCCCTCAAGTGATTCATCGGACGTGCATATCCTTTAATGGTTAAAGCCCGGAGTTTTGCACTTTGGCGGAGGAACTCGTCGAACTGGTTGAGCAAAAGTAGGAAGCACTGAACTGGATTGACGACCTTGAGGCGGTGTATCCTTGACAATAACAGTCGGTTGAGGACCCGCAACAATATTGGTACTCTCAGAGGCAACAGTAGACTGAGTATCCATCTTCACATTAAGAGCTTGGAGCATCTCCATAATCTGACCCACACTTCCTCGAAGATCCTCGAGTTCATGGATGACAGGTCGATCTCTTGAGCTTGTTCTTCCATCCTTTTTCGAGCTTGGGCTCTAATGTTGTACTGATGCGGAGGACCCAGGGTGACGAAACTGGCAGGCGAGAGAACCGAGAATAAGAAACCGGGAGACACATGTGATGCAAAAAATGCGAAATGCGAATGAAATGATCTCATGGAATTCAAATATTTACGAATATCGCAGAATACCAAAACTTTATTTATTAATTTGAAAACGGATTACGAATAACATTTTTAGAAAATTCTTGACGTAATAGCTTAATAAAAGCTAATAATGACCCTAAGGAAGCTTCATGTTCTGCCCCTTGCTCTGCTCTTTGGGCTAGGCCTTTTTTAGGATGAGCCTATCTTCAAAAGGTAGATCGAGAGTTAGAGGAAAATAAATCCTTCATCAAAACCAAGCAAGGGTACACTGGAAAAGTCTTCACAATTGTTGGTGATTAGTGTCCTTGATGTCGGATAACTTCAAGCATATGGCTTTAGCAATGGTCTTGTCCTTTAGGGTCTTTCTCCGAGAAAGGGAAAGGAGTCTTATCCATCATAGAAAGCCCTACAAGCTGAGAATATTCTTCCAAAGTAGGTAATAAATCGGGATCGTAGAACTGTAGCAAAACCGAAAGACGTCCTTCGTTGACTTTAGTAAAACTGTAGCAACTATTTTGGGATTACTCCCTCATAGTCCCCAGTATCACAGACTCCAATCGACAATAGTAAAAGTTTTCACGATTACTCGTTCAACCGAACCATTTTCGAAAGAGTCTCAACTGAGCGGTGATTCTCAAGTCAGCTTGGTCGGGATTCCACTCCCTATAAGCCTCGTCGAATATATCACCTTCCTATAATAATGTCACTCAAGTCCGGGTGTAGGACTTATCTCACAACAAAGATACCCCAAGCAAGGTACAATATATATAATGAAATAAAATAGAAATATCATGCAATAAACAAAATAGGGGCAACCCTTAAAAATTATGGCGGTCCCCAGTGAAGTTGCCATTTTCTATTGCGGTGGAAATAGGATATCAAACTATTAATTAGTTTGAATCAAAATTCTTGATTCACAACCGCTTTTTGATTTATCCGAAGGAAAAGGTCAAAAGAGGGAAAAACCTATTTTTGCATCGTAAACACAATGCGAGGAGAGACCTAGGTAAGGGGTTGGTTAAGCTTAGGGAAGGTACTAGCACCCTAAACTTCTGTAGTACTCTACAGGAACCTTTTGTTTATTGTATGCTTTTTATTATTTTATTATCTATTTGATATATATATATATATATATATATATATATATATATATATATATATATATATATATATATATATATATATATATATATATATATATATATATATATATATATATATATATATATATATATATATATATATATATATATATATATATATATATATATATATATATATATATATATATATATATATATATATATATATATATATATATATATATATATATATATATATATATATATATATATATATTGAGCTAAGGGATAGAGTGACCTAAAGACCTAAGGGTTAGTCTTAAGTTTACTCGGCAAGATTCGCATCTTGTGCCTACGTATCCTGGATAGGGAATGGAATTAGAGTAATCGTAGTTCCCCTCGAAAGGGAGGTTAGAAACTTCTTGACTATGGTCAATGTTTCAAGGGGAATAAGCATTTCTTAAGGACACGCTTACGTGGAGTTTTGAAACTCCTATTTCTACGTTGAATTATTGATTGAAAATTAGGATTAAAATTAGGTATTGACTAAATGTTCCACGGCGGGAAACCCTAAAACAGAGTACGGCGACTCTTTGACCTAATGCTAGGGTAAATGGCATTTTCGTCCACGGCGGAACCTAGGCTATTAGGGTTTTGAAACGGTAAAAAATTAGGGTTATTGACTCGGCGGTCAAACTGCTAGACCTAATTCCTTCGGAGGGTGATTAACGTTAAAAAACATGCAAACAACAAATATTATCATACGACAGAATTAAAGTGCGAAAAGATAAAGAAAGCGGTAAAAGAAGCATCGCGACGATCACTCACGTAAATTACAAATCCCAAAAACAAATGCGAAAATAAAAATAACTGTGATCATGGCCTCGCATAAATTACATCCATGAAAAAAAAATAGTACGAACAAATGAAATATTGAGGAGCTGCAACGAACAAACTAATGAGGGTTAGACGAAAACAAAGCGGCTAAATCAAAAACTTTATTTTTTGAATTTTATTTAAAAGAGAATAATGAATTTCGAATTTTTACTAAAAACAAATGTGTTAATTTCATGGCTATGTTAAGATCTAAATTTAGAAGAGTTCATAACTTTTTGTGAAAAATAGAGTCTTAAATTTTATTATGAAAAAGAAGAGTTTAAATTTTTATTATGAGAAAAAATAAAGCTTTTTTATTATGAAAACGGAGTTTTTATTTTATTATGAGAAAAAATAAAGAATAAAGTTTTTTATTATGAAAAACAGAGTTTTTATTTTAGATTTATTAAAGGAAAATGATTAATTAAGAAAAATGTTATATTAATTATTACTATTATTAAATTATAAACTAATAAAATAATAAAATAATAACTAATTAATAAAATAAAATAAAAAATAAAATAAAAGGAACAGAATTGAAAGGGGAGGGGGTAATGAATCATTTGTTATTATAAGGGTTTTTTCATCTTCTTCATTCTATTTGTCCCACGCGGCGACCATTAAAGCTCCAAAGAGCTTTTCGCTCCATTTTTTCAAAGCTTCTCTCATCTCTTTTGCGTTGCATGTGCGGTTCCTCTCCCGCTGAATGTGTCCCTGAAAAAAAACATGAAAACAAAACCTCAAATCAATTTTGATAATTTTCTTACGGAATAACGGCCGGATTCGAAGCTTCTATCGGACGATGATGGTGAATCTTTGATCTTGATGATGAAACTTTGAAGGTTTTTCACAAATCTCCCCTCTTCTGATAAGTCATGAGAACGACCGCCGTTTTTTTCCCTTTTGTCTCTTTCCCCTTCTCAAATACAACTTATGTTTATATAGGTAACAAATTAGGGTTAACTCTAACCTAATGCCCACTTTAAAGCCCAACTTAAATAATTAGTTAAAACTAAATAAAATTTAAACAATTTAAAATAAACTTAAAATTCTATTTATTTATACTAAACATTAAAAATATTATAAAAAGAATAAAATCTTTTCTAATATTTTTAATTTTATGATTTTTGGATGTTTTTATGAATAATATGGAAAAAATTGAAAAAATAATATTTTTTTAAAAATAATTTAAATAAAATACGAAAATAATAATTAAATAATAAAAAAACTATTTTTGTTATTTTTTTTATGAAAATAGAAAAGTTAGAATAAAAATAAAAGAAGCAAAACAAAAAGTGAAGAAGGTGGGATTCGAGCTCTCAGCCTCTCAGACTCACAACTCCTTACACACGGTCTCTTGTCAATTATGTTATTTTATTCATTCAAAATAAAGTGGCACTAGAAACCCTGTAAACTAAAAGAGCGCGCCACATGATATTTTCTTGCAACAATCAAACAACTGCACAACCCGTTAGTGGTTAGTTTAAACGTAATGCAAAATGAAATGGGATGCAAGATGAAACGACTAATCTTAGACAAAATTTGGGGTATTACAGCACACGTCACAACTCATCCTCATAATAACAGCATAGGTGCATCATCATTCATCATATTCATCATCACAATCATCATCATATCTCATGTCATCATATAATTCATCTAAGTCATGGTAATATCATCATAATTTTCCAATCCATACATCATAGAAATCATCATGTAATCACGTACACATCACAAAAAACTCACTGTCATACTCATGTTAACTCATCACAGAACTCACAGAATCAAACATCAAGGCATCGCTGCACACGATCAACATTCGTGAAATTCTACTACATTCGCTGACATGTTCGTTAGGCGAGTCTGGGAACAACATTGTTCGCTAGGAGAACTATGCAATGACAGCAAATTCTGCTATGCACCTGAACTTAAATCCACTCAAATGTCCATACGATTCACTTCCCCAATGCCCCCAAAACATCCCTAAATCATCTATAAGGGTTAATAGGTAAAAAGAAAGACCTAAGGGTATATGCTAAGGGTTAGAAGGTGAAAAGAAAGACCTAAGGGTTAGTCTTAAGTTTACTCTCCAAGACTCACATCTTGTGCCTACGTATCCTGGGTAGGGGATGGAATCAGAGTAATCGTAGTTCCCCTCGAAAGGGAGGAATTGAAACTTCTTGACTGCGGTCAAGGTTCCATGGGGAATAAGCGTTCTTAAGGAAACACTTACATGGAGTGTGGCGACTCCTATCTCTACATTGAAGTTGAATTGAATTGAAAAGGGTAAGATAGGTATTCCGCGGCGGGAAACCTAATACGGAGTGCATCGACTCCTTATCCTAATGCTAGGGTAAAGGGTAAACTTGTCCACAGCGGGACGCCTAAAAATATGAGTACGGTGACTCAATGTCTTACGGTTTGAAAGAAGTGAAAGATTCAAAGGTTAAAGGCTATTGACGCGGCGGTCAAACGGCTAGACCTATCCTTCGAAGGGGAATTACGGTAAATGATGCAATGAAACATAATAATTGGTGACGATATCAGAATAATATGCAACAGAATAATAAGGGAATAAGAAGCGACGATGTCCTCGCATAATTTACAACCATGAAAAATAAATACCCAAAAGAAATAAAATATCAGCAACCGTGGACAGATGTAATAATATTAGGAAATGAAATGAAAGTTAGACGAAAATTAAACGGGAAGAAGATAGGATTTTAATAAAAAAAATTAGAATTTTAATGAAAAAAGTAAAAAAGTTAGGAGTTTAGATTTAAAAAGGGTGTTAGAATTATTTTAAAAAAACAGTGTTAGAATTTAAATCTAGAAATGTTAGAGTTTTAAGTTAAAAAATGTTAGAGTTTTAATTTTAAAAATGTGAGAGTTTTAATTTTAAATGATGTTAGAGTTTTAATTTATTAGAAAAAAAAGTTAGAAGTTGTATTTTTTAAAAGAGGATTTGTCTTGGAATTAAAAACAGGAGAAAAAAGATTAAACTGAAAAATAAAATATCAAAAAATGGAGAAAATGGGTCATATATAAGGGGCTTTCTGTAGAATTAGGGTTTGAACTCCTCTTCTTCTTCTTGCCGCGGCGGCTCCTTCTTGGAGCTTTTTCTGCAGAACTTCATCTCTCTTTCTCTCTGTCTCATGTGCTTCATGCTTCTTCTTCTTGTTTTTCGGCCATGGCTCCCTTCTCTTTGTCCTGTAGTAAAAAAAACAACAACAAACCCAAACGTGATGATGAAATCTTACGAAATTGTTTATTTTTTCTGAAGTTTGTTGATGGTGAATCTGTGGATAATGTTGAGGGCGAACGATGATGGGGAAACTGAGGTCATCATGCGTTTTGGTTTATCCGCCGGTGGAGAGGGTTTCGTGGTGATATTCGTTCCTTGATGAACGCGGGTGGTGTTCCTTCTGATTGATTTACGGCCCCCAGATTCCTTCTTGTGTTTCGTCTGTTGTTTTGATTTTGTTGATGAATTTTTCTGCTGTTTTTTTAGGACATCCGCGGATGGACAAATGATGATGACTTTTTGGGTGGCTTTAGGGTTCTTGCGGCCGCGGATGAACGATTGATGATGATGACCTTTTAGGGTTTCCAAAATCTGTCCTCCTCTTTGATGAACTTCTTTGATGTTCTTATATTGCTCTTATTTCTGATATTTAGGTCTGGATTTGATTATGTTATTCTCGATTTAATTTGTTTTAGTTTTTTTGAATCAGAGGAATCCGCGGATTTCTGGTATTATTTTAACGTTTGATTTTGTTTTGGTGTGGTTTTAGAACCACTGGATTTTCGAAATTATTGTTGTTGCTCGATGATTTTGCCTGAGATTTTGCAAATTCCAGTTTGTTCTTGAGACGGATTTGCAAATGTTTTTCGGATTCCAGTTTGTTTTGACATGAACTGGTTTGGATTTTGGTGTTTGGACATCCAGATTTGGAGACAGGTTATGGAGTTTTTTGGATATCCAAATTTTTTGGATCCATTTGGCTCTTTTATGACTTGTTTGGCTGGAAAAATTATTTTTCCAAAACAATCTCTTTTTCTCAAAAAGCTTTCTCTCTCTCTCTCTCTCTCTCTCTCTATCTCTCTCTCTCTGAAAAATTTTGAACAGATATTGTCAGGTTGTGCCGGGGTCGGAAAATGGAGTCGGGAGCTGGCGACGAAATGTTTCGTTGCCCTCCCGACATACCCGATGATGATAATTTGCTGAGGGTATCATAACAACTGAAAAACCATTTTTGGATAAAAATTAATTCTACCCAATTAACAATTATTTTCATGTGTCTGGTTTTGCAGGTTCGAAGAGTCGAAGTTTGAAGATCGGGCGGGAAGAACTCTTAGAAAAAATTAGGAACTTTTAGGACAATTAGGAGTTTGAATTTAATTTGTATTCCCGAATAAATGTTATAATAAAAACTGTATAAAACTTGAATAAATAAATCCAATTTTTAATAAAATGAATTTTTATTCTCCGACTAAGTTCATCTGGATAAAAATTTAACGCTTCAACATCCGAATTCGACAGCTAAACTCTTTGCATAATACCAGAAATTAAATTATATCCGACGTAACTTCTGAATTCAACCGGACCCCTTGAAAATTAATTCGCACTTGACAATAAAATTAGTGAATACGGCCTTGAACAGATAAATAGAGAAATCCAATTTAACGGCAAAACGAACTTTACTCCGCATTTAAAAATTAGGCATGTATCTTGAATAACCTGTCATTGTAACCTGAATCGATTCAACTACTACTCGTGATCAAACCAATTGATATTTTTTATAAACTCAATGCGAACCGAAATTCCACTGTTCGTCTAAAATTGATTTGTATCCAGTAAAAAAACAGGAAAATGTGCTTTGGCTAGAATAAATTCCTTGCAACCGACTCTCGCACATATTCAACCCGAATTCATTCACATTTCAACGTCCTCAATGTTAGAACACAGATTGGTTCTTAATAATATCTTTATGTTTTGATGATAACTATTATGAAATTTTGTAATTAAGAATTATATACTCTAAAATTTGCTTAAGAGTTTTTACTGCAGATATTGAAGTAATTGCCACTCCAAAAGCAAATCAGAACTGAACATAAGAAATATGCTAGACTCTGAAGGGCCAGATGCATCCATTAGAAGATTCTGAATGCTGCCAACAGAAGATCCTGAGCGTAGCCTCCAGAAGGATCTGAAGCAGAACCTCCAGAAGGATCTGAAGCAGAAGCTCTAGAAGAATCTGAAGCAGAAGCTCCAGAAGATTCTAAAGAAAGTCAGAAGCATCTGAACCAAAGAAGAATTCTGTATGAAGAGTTTTCAAAGCATAGTTATGTCGCTACTGCGAAAATCGGCGCCGGCTGAACAGAAGAGTCGCCACCGCGCGTTATTTATCCCAACGGAGGGAAAGGAAACGCTCGAGGTAAACCTACCGCAAAACGGGGAAAGGAATGGTCATCGCAACCAAATCCTGGATTCGGGAGTCGGTTACGCAAGGGGAAGGTATTAGCACCCCTCACGTCCGTCGTACTCGACGGGATCCACGCTTGTTTTCGGTCGAAAAGATGGTTATTCTATCTATTCTACAGGTCTGGGGTTAAAAGAAAATAAAATGACTCGGCAAAGTGTCGCACTTTATGCCTACGTATTCCCGTCTGGAACGAGAAATCAGAGTCAACGTAGTTCGCCTACCTACGGGAAAGGAGGGGAAGGTTGCTCGCTAGGATATCGCATCCTATGCCTACGTACTTTCATACAGCATGAAAGATCAGAGCAAACGTAGTTCGGGCCACGCACGACACAAGTCTGTCTTGATTGTTTTTATCTCCTTCTGAAAAAGGGTTTTTCTGCTTAACAGTCCAAGCGGACAAAAATTGACGTTTTGATGAGTTCACATTCTTTTACGGAAGAAGTGTCTTTTATTGTGTTTGAAATCTTATTGTGTTTTTCTGTTGGTTTTGAGAAAGAAGAGACAGAACTCTAACCTATGGTTGAAAAGGGAATCAAACTAACCTAATGTTATCATGCATGGGTTAAGACCTAATGTCTATCATGCTCCTCTCTTGCGCAGAGAGAAACAGAGATCCTAAGGGATAAACGGAAACAGAAACAAAAGCAAATATACAATAAAGCAGTAAAATGCATGGATGCAGCAATACAAGCGAGGCAAGGGAGTCTCACTCAACCTCGAACCTAGAAAACAATAGGCAAAAGTGAACAAAATTCACTTTCAACCTAACAGGTTAAAGGGCAAACAATACAGTCAGGGAAATTCAAACAATACATCAAAAATTATAAACAGCAAAAATAAACAGCAAACAACAGTCTTCATCAACATCTGTCTTCAAGTCATCTTCAACCATCTACAAGCTTCAAGCAAGCATCAGTCTTCATCTTCACAGCCTTCAAGCAAGGTCTCTATCTTCAATCTTTCAATGGCTTTTCTTCAAGTCTGACTCTCCAAGATGAGGAACAGTTAACAAGATGAATAAGATGTTAAGCAGTCAGTTGCCTACCAAGGGTGGCCTACTGACTGTTAACATGATACAGACAGTTTTCTCTCAAAAGTTCTATCTTTTAAATACATTCACTAATCCTTCCAAAGGAAGGAGGTGGGTATTTAAAAGAGACTTTGAATCATAGAGAAAGGATGGAGGCAAACAAGACCTTCCATGTTTGTGAATCAAGTTTCTATTCTAGAGCTCTACCTAACTCCTAAACCTTATAACCTTCAACAGCTGCCAGCAAGATATACTCTTCATCAACTCTGGAAATTGATCTTCATTCCTTGTCTTCAATGGGCTTCATCAGCAAAGTCTTCAGCTCAGACCCAAACCCCAAGCAGGCCCAATACCCCACACAATCAAACAATAACCCTAAAAAGGGCACACCACACAATCAATCAATTACAAGAATATACTAATAGCATTAACATAATAGGGGAACTTCTAGCATTTTCTAAGGGATCTATCACTTACCCATAATACCCCTATAGTCCCATCTTCTAATTTGTCCTAAAGAAAACCCAAAAAGAAACTTGTTTTGTTATACCTATATTATATTCACAACCCTAATTGATTATCCTAATAGTTTCTAACTAAACTACCTAAAATAAATCCTAAAAAAAATAGTATAAAAATCAGGGGGGCACCTAATATCCATATCTAGTTATACTAAAAAGAATGGGGTGAAAATCCTAAAGGAAACTTCTAAACTAAATTCAACAAATAGTGGCATCAACTAAAAGAATTAAACAAAGCTATTAAATGTAAAAATATGAAAAAAATATGAAAATGAAGTAAAATGACAATTTTATGTTTTCATACTTTTCTAGACAAAAAATAGAAAATGGGAAAAAAAGTCTCATTAAAAAATATGCATTTTTCAATTTATTATGAATTTTTGAAGTTTAAAGAAATTTGGAGAAAAAATTAATATGAAAATGGATGAGGGGTGCAAGAAGTAATGATTTTAAGTTGAAAATGGATGATGGGCCCAGACTGGGGGTGCGCGTAGCAGTACGCGTGGCCCACTTATTATTTAGAAAAATCAAATAAAAAAACAAAAGAAAAAGAAAAAAACTGTGGTGTAAATAGCATGGCATTGTAGTTAAAAACGAATGGGCTTTGGAAATGGGGGTGGGGAAAACAATTCACGCTAAGCCCATTGGAATTCATTAAGCAAAACGCTGCGTTTTGCTGCATCTCATCTCCCTCCAATTTCGCATTTGATTACGGACCGTTGGATGGTCTTCTTGGTCAAATGTTCTTGCGCGATCCAACAGTATATGCATTATCTTCAACCTTTGGATGTTAGGGTTTTAGAGACTCCATGAAAATACCTCCTCCATGCATGAACTTCACCACCTTCGTGCTCTCTCATTACTCCACCATTTAACACGATTCAAGAACCGAATTTGTCTAGAATTTTACGTAGAATCCAACTGTGGCAATGGTTTGCATTAAAACTCTCTCTATCATCCTACCCGAACAGTACAACACCATGGATCCAAACTTTCTTCAATTTTCAACCATCACAAAACTCAACAATCTTTATATATAATTAATCCCTATGTCATGCTGATTAAAACCAACCAAAATTCGTGCATTATCATCCATTAAATAATGTGTTCTACCTCCATCAAGAATCAACCTCCATTAATGAAACCTCACTAATTGGTCTTAAACTCATCCAAATGAATCACCTAATGGTCTCTAATGGTTTTACAACAAGAATCAATCCTAGCCATGCCTAAATCAAAGTGTGGGAAAGATTTTGCATACCTTGACCCTTGCAATGGTAGGTGTTGAAAAGCTTCGAATCAATCCTTGTAGATCTTCAAGAATGGTCTCTAGGTGATGAACAATCCTCTGCTTGCACTAGATTTGATGGAGATGACTTGTATCTTCAGATCCAATCCCTTTTGCTCTCTTGCAACTTCACTTGGAAAGCTCAAATTCTTCAATAATGGAACCTTACTCTAGCATGAACATGTTCAGGGAGGTTTGTAGTGATGATTTGTGGAAAAAAATGGAAGGGTAATGAAGAGAAAAATGAAGTTTCAATACAATTTGCAAATGGAAAAATTTTGGTTCAATTTCTATTCTCTACCACCATTAACATCAACAATCACCAACCTCTCACCAATGGAGATTGCATTCAATATATAGACTGATTTAGAAGGGTCTAGAATCATCTAGATCACTCTAGTAGAAACTTGAACTTTCATGAAGTGATACTTTGCATTTCCATTCTCACCACATGAGATATCATGACAAAATCCTTATAACTTGATTAATTGACTTGATTTTCTCCTTAAGTGGTATTTTGGACAAGATACAAAGCTTAAACACCTTGTTTATGAAGCTTTTCCTTGTTTTGGTTTGGTATGCCATTATGCAAGCAAGACTTTTACAAAGCAACCCCAAGATTTAAGCCTCAAATCAAAATTGTGGCTGAACAATTGTTCTTAAAATGTCCTTGGGAGTCAAAATGACCTATCATATGCCATGGTTTGGATTTGGAACTTGGATTTTAGGATTTTCCATTTCACTTGAATTAACTTATACCTCATTTTTAGGCCATTTTTATCACTTTTTGCTATGAGCCTTTCCAACATCTCATGACCACCCTACTAGCTTTAAAACATCATTCTAAGCAACTTTGATGTTGAAGGTTTTTCCATTTGAAGCTTGGAAGTAGGAGATATGGCCATATGCTTGAAATGACCCATAATTTCCAAATGACTAAAATGCCCTTTGCTTGCCAAAGTCATAAGTAGAGTTCCACAAATAAGATGAAGGCATACTATACCTTTATAGAAAGCTAAGATCATGAGGAGAAACTTTCATGTTTACCAGAAATCCATTTGAAAGCTCCTTGAGGGGTAAAAGTTGCTTGGAAGTCAAGTAACTTTCACAGACAAATTTCAGATGCCTCTGATGACCTGTAACTTGCAAGAACCATAACTTGAGTTCTATAAATCTCCTTTATGTATTCCACCACTCAAATTAAAGGTATTGAGATCCTCTACAAGTTTCATGTTGGCCAAGGATCCATTTGAGACTTGCATTTTGAATTATCTTTCTTGGAAGTTTACCCTAAACTAGGGGATTTTACACAGAAACCCTAATTTAGAAACCTCTCTTCTTCTTGATTTCTCTTGATTTTTTCTTGGCACAACATCACATCCATATCCACATGTCAAATGAGGCATCCCACATCTTTCAAACAGGCCTTGATGCCCTTCAATCAAGCATTTGACCTAGGGTTGACCCAGGTGAAACCCTAGTTGACTGTCTTCAACTGCAGCTCTTGTAATCACATCAATGACTTGTCTCACTTTCAAAATGACCCTCTAGGCCTTCCATGATGTCCATTCACATTCCATGCTTTCCTGATGATCTTCAAATACCCTCAAGATAGGAGATATATCCACTGCTTGGTCCACTAACTTCTCAGATTTCAATTTCTTTCTGATGACTTGGCTAAGATTGAATTTGAATAAGAACCTCTTGATATGCTCATAGAGATAAGAATTGCATTTGGTCCCTTGTTGGATGGCTTGCCCATGCTATGCTATGCAGATGAGTGACTTATGTACATGACCTAATATGCAAATGCTAATGCAATTGAAACATAAACCAAGTGAAATAAGTTGAGCAAATTTTAGGGTGCAACAAGTTATTACAGAAGATTCTGAAAGTACTAAAGCTGTCAGTACTGAGGATCTGACTCAAATATGCTCTGAACTTATACACGCTAAAAGCACACCTGCTGCAAAGACTCTGATTCAGCAAAACTCTGATCAACATCAGAAGGCTCTAATCAAATTAGACTCTGATGAATCTTGCTGAAAATTCAAGAAGAAGAATTCAAAGATTATGTCCGTTGGAATAATCCAAACGACTCTTTCCTTATTTATGCTAGACACAAGAACACAGACAAAAAGGATTTCTCTGTGCTTTCTGTTGCACCCTAAAATTTGACCAACCGATTCTCCTATCTGACTCGTGGTTTAAATTCATGTTCGCAAATCAGACGCATGATATTTGTGCACAAACAGAGGATATCAGGGTTACAATTTGGTTTTCGTCTATCAGATATGGCAGATCCAGTCTAGATCATCAGGGTTTCATTTTCGGGAAATTGTGCGCTCCTCGGTGATTTTTAGCTTGCATGGTGATTTTGGGATATTCTGATGCCCGGGGTTCTCTGTTCGATTCGATTTGGTCTCGTGCGCTCTTCTATGGCGGTCATTTGCATTTGTCTGCATTTTTGGGGTTTTTAGCCTTTTGCGGATTTTTAATAGGCTTTATAGATTTTTCTGGAATTTAAATAGGGTTTTTGTATTTTTTTAATAGTTTAAATCTCTTTTTAGAATTTTATATAGATTTTTAAATAGGTTTAATAGTTTTTAATCTTTTTTTTAGAATATAAAAGAATTTAAATAGTTTTAATTGTTTTAGATAATATAGAAAATATTATAGATTTTTCTTTTAGGTTAATGGAGGTTTAATAGTTTTAAATAGAAATAGATAGAATTTGTTTAATATAGTTTTCCTTTTCAAATAGATATTAAATAATAAATAGAAATTAAACAGAATTTTGTAGAGTTTTATTAGTGCTAGTTAATATAGGTTTGATTAGTTTTTTTAATCTTTTTAGAGTTGATTAGGGGAATTAGTTTAATTAGGTGTTAATTCCGTTTTTAGGTTTAATCAGATTAATTAGGATTTTTAGGTCAATTAGGATTAGTCTTAATTAGTATAATTAGATTTAACATTTTATTAGTCAGTTTTTAGTTTTTAGGGTTTTTTTTCCAGAGTTTCGTTGGGCCCAGAGGGGATTCTTGGAGGCCCATTTCAGTTTTTTTTTCAGTCCAATTCGTTTTTGTCCAGGTTGTGGCCAGAGAATGACACTTGGCAGTATATAAAGGGCCCCACGTTACGCTTCAGGAGGACCCCACCTCACACACTCAGATTCTCCCCAGCTCACGCCACGTCGCCCCAGCTGGCTACCACTATCTCTCCCCCTCTCTCTCTCCAAGCCACGTGCCTCGCCTGCACCGCTCCCCCTGCCACCTTCCTCACTACGTGGCATCACCACACGCGTCACCGGAGACGCCCTTGACCGGCATGCAAAGCCGGTGACCACCACACCGCCGGTCACCCCAACGTCTTCCGGCCACCGTCTTCTTTGCCGGAAACCCCAAATACCCAGAAATCTCCAGAAATCCATTTTTCCCCTCCGATCGTCTCCGATCCCTTCCGTTCGCCTTCATCCACTACCTCGCCGGAGAACTCGGCCACGTCGCCGGAAACTTCAAAGGATTCTCCAGATCCTTCATCAAAGTTTTCCAGAAACCACCCAAAACCTGCGTCATTCTTCATCGTTTCCCAGGAGCGATCTCCTTCAGTTTCCCAGATTCGCTCGATCTTCTCAGGATCAAGAAGGTTTTGTTGTCTTCGTGTTCTTCATCAAGAACTCCATCAACCTCGTAGATCTTTCATCTAGATCTTCCCTTCAAGATTCTCCAGGATTGCTTCAAGTCCTTCAACGAACTTCCTCCAGAATATTCCAGGTCCTTTCGCTTCATCTTCATACGCGTTCGTCAACCACAAATTCCCCTGCAAGCGGCTTGGATCTTCGTTGAAGGAGTTTCGTTCTCCAATACGCTCCAGTTCGCTCCAGATTCATCTCCAGGTATGCTTTCTGAAACTCGTTGCATGTTCTATAGCCCCAGATTGCATTGCTTTCACTGATCTATAGAATGGCTAGGGTTTTGAGGAATTGGTTGATGCGTAGTTTGAATGTGTAACGCTGAGATTTGTTTGAGGCTGACCTAGGATTGTTAGGGTTTGAGTGTGTTTGAGGCATAAATTGATGGTATTGTTGAGTTCGTGTTTGATTTTGGTTGAGAGTTTGAGAAGAGAGAAAGAGAAGTTGCAGAGAGGGTGAGGAGGACGAAGGTGAGCGGCTAGGTCATTGGTGAACAATGTTTAGGGTTGGGGGAAGGTAACTAGTTTTTGTCCGTTGGTTAGGGTTAGGGTTTGGGCCAGGCCCAAGCGTGCTTGCTGAAAGAACACCTCCCAGTTTGCTCGTATCCCCCCCCCCCTGGCGTGTGAGAGACAGTTTGATGGGAACTGGGCCTTATGCCCATCGCTATCCACACCCCCCATAGCATGAAGCCCAATGAAAGCTAACGTGAAAGCCTGCTAACTGCACCCCCCATGCATTATTTTTCTGTTTTTCATTATTAGTTTTTTCTGACTCATTGGGCCAGCGCCTAAGTGCTGAGCGCACCCCCCATTCAGGCCCAACTTGCAATAACAACTGGAAAGCCTTGCTGTTAGAACCCCCCTCCAACTTTGTTTCAATTTTGTTTTTAATTTCTTTTTTATATTTTCTTGTTCTTGGAAAATTCATAATAAAATAAAAACAATTGATTTTTTAATTCTTCTTTTTTCTACCACTTCATAATAATGTCTAGAAAATTGTATAAAAATAAAAATGTCATTTTATTTTTGTTTACTATTTTTGGTATATTTTCCATTTAATTGACTTCTTTTAATATTTTTTAGTGCATGCATATTGTTAGAAAATTCATAAAAAATAGTAGGTTTAATCAAATAATTCCGTTCTTTTTTCTGTAGACTCGTAATTCAATGTAGAATTTTATAGTACAAGAACATTAGCTTAATCATGAATTTTCAGTTTAATTACATTTTTTGTATTGTTTTGATATTGAATAATTGGTTTGTGGATATGTCTGCTTTGTTGATTTTAGTTCTTTCATCTGGTATTGAATTTTGTTCTGATTTTTTTTAGTATGTTGTCGTAGAGCCATGTAGGTTTCCCATAGATTTTTGATAGATTTTTGTAGGATGTTCTGATCTTGCTTTAGTCTGAGCTTGAGGATAGGAGAAGTCTTGATGGCTTCTGACTTTGAAGTTCAACTATGGTTGAACTTCAGAGGTAGTTTCCTGTGGTTTAAGGATCTGTGGTTTCTTTTTGAAGATGGAAGCTGGTTGCAGTCTTGTTGGAGCTTGCAAAGATGCATTGGATTGAGGCTTAGTCTAGGAGCTTGTTCCCTGTCTGTGAGGTTTGAGATCTTGAAGTTTGAAGGGAGTTTATGGTACTTTCCTGAGGAAGGCACTATGAATGACTTTCATTCTTTCTTCTCACCTCTTTCGTAAGTATCCAATGATGTTGGAGCCAACTTGTGAGTTTAATTTCTCCTGAGGAGGAATGTAAACTGATCACATGTTGTTGAGCCACATGGGATACGATTCCTAAGTGGAAGCCCCCTAGTACTTTCCTGAGGAAGGTCCTATGGGTCTATTCACTTAGATCCATTAGTTTATCTAGGATTTCTCAAGTATCCAGTGATGTTGGAGCCAACTTGTGAGTTTAGTTTCTCCTGAGGAGGAATGTAAACTGATCACAGTTGTTGAGCCACGTAGGATACGATTCCTAAGTGTCAGCCTCCTAGTACTTTCCTGAGGAAGGTCCTATGGGTCTGTTCACTTAGTTCCCTTAGTGCATATAGGTTTTCTCAAGTATCCAGTGATGCCGGAGCCTTCATGTGAGTTTAATTTCTCCTGAGGAGGAATGTAAACTGATCACAGTTGTCGAGCCGCATAGGATATGACTCCTGAGTAGTAAACTCCTGGTACTTTCCTGAGGAAGGCACTATGAGCTTGTCTGCTTATCTCCCTTTCTCTGGTAAGCTTGTTCTAAAGCTTGGAGACTGGGATTGATTCCTCTTGCTTAGGGTTTTGATTAGAGGTTCTGCTTAGATCTTTGCTTAAGGTGTTGCATAGGGTTTTGTTTAGAGATAGATTAGGGTTTTGTTTAGGAGCCCTGCTCAGGGTTAGTCTCTTTATGTTGTTTGACTTGTGTGGTGTTGTGTTGCATTAGACTTAGGTGTTCATCTAGATAGTTCTGAGTTAGGTGCATCTTAGAAGTAGACTTTGTGTGCATGAGAAGTTAAGGTGGTCCTCCTTCTGCTTGTTTGTTATTGAGTGGCTTTGCTTGTTGGTATTTGGTAGAGCTGAGCTCCCTTACCTTTGTGGTTTGCGGCCTTTGTGCCTTGTTTGTCTAGTTGTTGCATTCATGCATATTTTCAGTATTCCTTTACTTTGTAGTATTTCCCGTTTGCCGTTTAGTCCTGTTGCCATGATCCCTTAGGAGCTCTGACTTCTCCGCTGCGGAGTCGTTATGATAGACATTAGGATGGTCAACCAGGCATGATAGCAGTAGGTAGATTCCCCTTTTCCAACTATAGTTTTAGGGTATCTTTTCCTTTTCCTTTCAGTAGAAGCTTTTGAGTAGCTTGATCCGTAGTTAGCTGAACTACAGCTGCTCTGATTCCTCGTACCAGACGAAGATATGTAGGCATAGGATGCGATATCCTAGCGAGCGCACTAACAACTAACCTTTGTTCTCTCGCGGCTGTGCGATCGAGACCTTCCCGCTGACGACTAATTGTTATCCCTTTCTCTTGCCCGAGCGCATTTGAGACCAGATCGTAGTTGTAGGTTCCCGAACCTTTGAGACTAGTTTGTTTTCTCACTGCCGTGTGAGAGCCCCCCTGTTTAGCCGTAGTTAGTCGAACTGCGTTTGCTCTGATCTTTCATACCAGATGAAAGTACGTAGGCATAGGACGCGATGTCCTAGCGAGCAACCTTCAACCTTTTCCCCGTTTAGATATAGGTAGTCGAACTACGTTGACTCTGACTTTCCCATTGCACGAGGGAGTACGTAGGCCCAGAACACCGTATGTTCTGTCGAGTCCTGTCCTTTTCTTTTTCTTTTCAGACCGACCATTAGCGTAGATAGATAAACACACCCTTTTCCTATAAACACCAAGCGTGGATCCCATCGAGTACGATGGACGTGAGGGGTGCTAATACCTTCCCCTTGCGTAACCGACTCCCGAATCCAGGTTTTGGTTGCGACGACCATACCTTTTCCCGTCTTTGCGAGGTTTACTTCGAGCGTTTCCTTTCCCGCTCTGAGGGATAAATAACGCACGGTGGCGACTCTCCTGTCAAGCCGGCGCCGATTTTCGCAGTAGCGACAACTGGCGACTCTGCTGGGGACTTATAGCATCTAGGGACTTTTCCCATCCCTTATGCTGGGACATTTCCCATCCCCTACGCGAGTCAATCCTAGCGCTTGGATGTTTATCTGTTGGGTGTTGTGTATATGTGTTTTGCTTTTCCGCACTTTACTTTTCCGTACCTTTACCTTTCCGCATTTATTTTCCAGCATTATATTATTATGATTATTGTTGTGGGCAAGGGAGGTTACTATGAGTGAGAAGCCGGACCTGGGCTTGAGTATGCACCTAGATATAGTTGTGGAGAGTAGTAGACGAACCTGTCTGCTGAGCAGGCACAGTTCCCTACGAAATCTACGCTCAAACGAGATTCTCGCAGAGGTGCTCCTTTCCGGTCCTGAGGATCTGATGGGAGTCCAGACGTGGGGATTATCGACTCTGGGGACCGATCATTTGGAAGTCAGCTAAGTGAGGCCTCTTCATGACTCGATGATGCCACTCCTTCTGGGAATCGTATCGTCACTCATGAAAGTCTGTGACGCTGATGACCGCATAGGACGCCGTACCTTTGTCCGTGGATTAGGTCTATCATACCTGTGAGGGGAATTGGGTTATTGCAGGAAAACTGGCCTTCAGAAACCATGATTCAGTAGTTATCAGACGGTGTTCTTGATTCATCTCCAGGTGTGTTGTCTGGGTCAGATGGGTTTCTTATCTGAGAGTGATTCTATTATCAGATGGTTTTCTCGCCAGATACAGAGGTTCAGATGGATTTCTTACCAGGGGATTGATATTTTGAGTATCAGATGATAGTTAGTGTCATGAGGTTCTGGTGCCCGTGATGGTTTTCTGTTCTTGATCACAGAGATATTCCTCTTCAGGCTACAGCATAGCCCCTGTGTTCACAGATTGCATTATTTATCATATTGCATCATTGCATTACCATCTGCATTCAACTAACGTGTGTGTGTTACAGGTACATATTTTCCCTCCCAGTTCTGGTGTCTGTTTCCTAGCAAGGCATGGAAACCCTGAAGAGAGTATTGCCCTACAAGTTTCCATCTCCGGATATCAGTCTATTGTTAGAATTGATTACTATTGCTAAGAAGAGGGTAATGGGCGACTTCAGAAAGAGATATGGGAGGATTCTGACCTATGTTTATCAGCCATCGGCCTACGAGACCAGCGGCATCTATACCCTATTACAGTTCTATGATGCGGAGCTCAGGTGTTTTGCATTTCCCGACTTTGTTTTGGCTCCTACCCTAGAGGAGTATTCTGCACTTCTGGATATACCGATCCGCGAGCAGATGCCTTTCTATCGTACGGACGCTGAGCCTAATCTGGCTGAGCTTTCTGCCATCCTGTGCTTGAGAGAGTCTGAGCTGTCCGGGAAGATGATCAGAAGAGGGGATGTATGGGGATTTCCATTGGATGTCTTGGTAGAAAAGGCTCGGGAGCATGCCCAGAAGGGTAGCTGGAGTGTTTTTGACGTCATCCTGGCTGTATGTGTGTATGGCATCGTGCTGTTCCCGAACATTCCTGATTTTGTTGACTCAGATGCCTTCTATATTTTGGCTGCGAAGAACCCAGTTCCTACTTTGCTGGGAGATATCCACCATTCAACTCACTACCAGAATGAAAAGCGGCGAGGAAGGAATGTGTCGTGCTGTGTACCTCTCCTGTGTAGGTGGTTCACCAGTCATATGCCTAAGTCTGGCCCTTTTGTCACCTCTATTGATTCTCTAGGATGGCCGGAGCGCTTGATGGGATTGACTGCCGAGAATGTGGTGTGGGTCAACGAAGAGGTATTCGGAGTTGAAGTCATACTCAGGTGCGAAGGATTCCCGAATGTTCCGTTAATAGGAAGGAAAGGGTGTGTCAACTACAACCCTTCCTTATTGATCAGGCAATTTGGGTATGTACCCCAAGGAGCGCCGAAACCCGAGGAGATACAGGAATCTCTGTATCTCACTGGGGCAATAGGGAAAGAGATGCTGACCAAACTCGAGAAGGCATGGAAAAACTTGCACAAGAGAGGGAAGCCTTCAGGTAGCAGAGGGGATATTCGAGTTCCTGGCCCGTATATGGAGTGGATTCGTGAGCGAGCTGCGAAATTCCTTATGCCGTATCCAGCGGTTCAGCCATTGCATCCTTCTCCGGTGGAGGAGCCTACCACTGTGGACGTACAGGTATTCAAGCAGCTAATGGCGGAGAAAGAAGAGCTAGCAAAGGCTAAAGAGGCTTTAGAGCAGGAGAATGCCCAGCTTCGTCATGAAAAGATTGAAACAGGATATTTTTCCAAGCAACAGGCCGAAACTCTGAAACATCTAAAGACTACGCTATTGGAATTGACTGAAACCAAGAAGCGTCTGGAGTTAGATGTAGACTCAGTTAGTAGTGTGTTGGCCACTAAGAAGCAAGAGCTGGAAAGGGCCTACACGAAGCTAGCCAAGTTCAGAGAACACTGGGATCTCACTATGACCAAGCGCAAAGAGCGGGAAGAAGAGCTGAAGACACAGGTTGCTCAATTAGAAGAACAGGTCAAAGTGAAGACTGAAGAGCTTGAAGAGGAAGCATGCCGCTGATACGAGGCCGAGCGCAAACTGACCGATGCCGTGAAGAATTTGGAAGATTTTCAGCATAGAGCAGATGCCAAGAGACCCAAACCTGGGGGCGGTGCCAATGATAAGGCTTGGGAAGACTTTGTTAGAGACATCCAGGGGACGGTCAGAAAAAGGGATCAGTTGATAGAAGGCTTGATTTATCGACCGGATCACGCAGAGACGAAGAAGATGGTCGAGGACTTCCGCAACCGTACCCGTACTTGATTTCTCTCTTGTATTCTGTTGTGTTGAGATCACCACCAGGCATGTTGGCTGGGATCCTCCTTTATCATATCAGCTGTATGGAGCATAGTTATGTAACCTCTTGACAAGACTGTTATTCTAATAAATATATGAGGGTTTTTTTTCTAAATATTGTCTTTATGGGTTATCTCGTCTTGCTACCACTGACACTGGAATTGGAGGGGAAATATCTCCAATGCGCACATGCACGTTAGCATTTTTTGTATTTATGTTTGCATAAATCATATTGCATAGCATTTAGCAGGCCAGAGCACTTATCCAGCCTTTGTTTTCACCAGAGAGTGATTCTCGGGGAACTGTTTGAGGCAAGAGTGGAGTGTTGAAGACGACCAAGGGGCTGAAGCAGTTTTGAGCAGAATCAAGCAGTGTAGTCAGTTACAGGTAATTGGTAGCTATGGCTGAAGGCAATTTCCAGGCTCCTAACACTTTGGCAAGGTTTACCATGGCGTCCAACCATCAGTATGATTCTATGGAAGGCTTCCCACAAGCAAACAATCTTACTGCAGACCAAGTTGTACAGCCAACTGTTGAGAACCGAGATCGGCATGAGCAGTTCGTTGCCCGAAATGAACGTTATCCTCCTGTTAGCAATCAAGGTGTTGCTTTCCCTGTGATGAATTACCGGAGAGATATTCCAATGGCCGGGATAGTAGATCCAAGAGCTCTTGAAGATGGTAGAAGACTCCGAGCATTGGAAGAAGGTATGAAAGCCTTAGAAGCGAAAGATGCCGTCAACCTGGATGCTGTAGGCATGTGTTTGGTTCCTGACCTGGTGTTGCCTTACAAGTTCAAAGTGCCGGAATTCGAAAAGTACACGGGAGATAGCTGTCCGAAACTGCATTTGATGATGTTCTGTCGAAGGATGACTTCGTTTGTGCGAAATGACAAGTTGATGATCCATTGCTTTCAGTACAGCCTGACTGGGGCATCGTTGAGATGGTACGTGCAGTTAGAGAATAATCAAATTCGAGCATGGGTGGATTTAGCCAGAGCTTTCATGAAGCAGTACGATTACAACCTGGATTTGACTCCTAGTCTCGTACATTTGCAAGAATTATCTCAGGCGGAGAATGAATCATTCAGAGGGTATTTGCGAAGATGGAAAGAATTGGCCGCTAGTGTTCAACCACCGCTTCCGGAAAGAGAACTGGTTGACATCTTCTTGGGTACTCTGAAAGGCCATTATTTTGACAAATTGTTCAGTTGCACAAACTTTGTGGGCCTGATGAGACTGGGAGAGCTTGTTGAGAGAGGACTCAGGAGTGGAAAGTTTCGAGATGTTCCTTACGTCCCAGTTGATAAGATTGAGTCAGTTGTCAGTTCTCAAGAAGAGTGGGAAGGAGATGACGCCACCTCAGAATCTCTAGCATCTCAGGATCAGTTTTCAGACACTTCAAGTCAACGATCATCCTATCGTCGAGCGCGTCAGCACGCCCCACGAAGACCAAGGAAACCTGAAAGGCAGTTTACTCAACTACCAGTGTCATACAGTCAGTTGTTGCCAGATCTGGTCAGAAGCGGATTAATAGTGCCGAAAGAGACTAAGCCGGTGATTCCACTGTATCCTCCAGGTTTTGATGCCAGCGCCCGCTGTGAGTACCATGTTGGGGCACAGGGGCATTCAACCGATGATTGTAAGGTGCTTAGAAGCCAGGTTCAAGATCTGTTAGACTCTAGCCGTATTTGCATCACTCCTCAGGGTTTTGTTCAGATTAATGATTTTCCACCCTCCAGTTGTGTGGGTTCGTCAGTTAATGTCATGGAAGACTCCACAGGAAGTATGTGCTCTGAAGATTGTCAATCAGAGAGTTCAATTGAATATGGGAGAAGTTTCTAGAAGTTTCTGTGACGGGTGTTGCATCTGTTTTCCCTGCATAACCCATTTAGCTTTTGTGCATCGGTATTTGCTGACCACCACCAGGATTGTTGGCTGGGGTCATTATATTCGTACTCATTTGTGCTTACGTGATGCTTTTGTTGGTTGAACGTATGTGGGAGATGTTCGTCTGTGTGCTTATAGCTTGAGTTTCTCTTTATCTTGTATCGAATATGTGTTTGCTTTCCGCATTGCATTATCGTTTAAACAGGTACATCAGAACCGTGGGTCTCATTTCCTCATCATCTCAGTTTGTTGCAGGAATTCCTTCAGAGATATGGAACAGAATCAGTTTGAATTGATTGAAGTCCAAAGCCAGCTGGGGCAGATGATGAGAGACATGCAAGAGATGCGTCTGGAGCAGAAGATTCTCAAAGAGGAGAACAGTCAGCTGAAGACCCAAATGAGCTTGATCATGGAGGTTGTCAAGAATGTGCTTAGGAAAGAGGACGATCAGCTATTTGAAGCCGCAATGAAGAAGCTCGCGCCACCCGTGCATGTGGAACCTGAGCAGCAGCAACAGAAGATACATCCGGCTCAACGGAGGATCCAGGAAGGGAAGCCAAAGAGAATATTTGAGGCGCCGCCTATGACATATGCTGAGCTCTTGCAGACGTTATTGAGGTTTAATCTGGTCGAGAAGAGAACGTTGGAGCCACCAACGAGAGCGCTTCCTCATGGGTACGATGCCAGCAAGCAATGTGAATTTCATTCAGGGGCATTCGGACACGACATCGAGGGTTGTCATGCTTTCAAGCACAAGGTTCAAGACCTGATTGACTCGCACGATATTGAATTCACGCCGAGCGGCGTAGCTGTGCGTATTGCTCCCGTCTCAGTCGATGCTAAGATGACAGATGTTTCTAAAGCTGCAGTGGGTCAGAAGCGTATCCTGGACTCCATGGTGTCAGAATCTCCAGGCCCACAACTGTTGCCTATTCCTGGGGCAGATCTGAGAAAGAAAATGGCTAAGCATAAGGAGGGCGTTAATCAATACATTGAAGGTCAAGAAACCGATGTTGCATTTGATACGAAGGGTGTTCAAGAGTCAACCCGATACCAGCAGCAGCAGCCTCAGCAGCAAAACCAGCAGGGGTATAAAAGATATCAGAATCGGGCTCCCCTGGCAAACCGTCATCTTGAAACTCCACCTATGTCATATGCACAGCTTCTGCATACGTTGCTTCAGCTCCAATTGGTTCATAAGAGGACAATGGCTCCCTTAACAAGGGCACCACCACCGGGGTATGATGCCAATGCTACTTGTGAGTTCCATACTGGGGCACCAGGCCATACGATTGAGAATTGTAAAGCTTTTAAGCACAAAGTGCAGGACTTACTTGATAGTGCAGCAATCAGCTTCGGGCAGGAAGGTCCCAAAATCATCTGAATGAAGGAGGAAAGGCTCTATAATTTGGTTGAGTCGGTGAAAGCGGATCAGGACAGCATCGAATTGTCTCTAATAAAGATAGCTGGTTCAGCAACAGGACAGATGTGAAAGCCCGGTCCTCGGAAGCTAGCATTTTTCTTTGTTTTATCTTGTCATTTCTTTACATTTGTAGTTGCTTTCCTGTTTGAATTTGTAATCTTGTTTGTAAAACTTGTTGTTTTCATTCAATTGATGATAATGAAATAAATATGCATGTTTTGATTAAATCCATTCGTGTTCACTAACTGTTTTTACAAATGTCCAACGCTTGGTTAAGAAGGATCTGGAGAGGATGACGAAAATGAACGACGTGCAAACCTCCGATATCGTATGCTTTTGAAATAAAATCTGTTGATGATGTACATGCAATGTTTCAAATCCCTAAACACCGGAGATATAAGGAAGATAATCCCTTGTCAACCCCTTTGAGCTTAGTAGTAGGAGTTCTTTCTGAAAACGAAAAACCCTCAATCTTAACCTGGGGCAGGGTAGGTGTTAGCTAATTTGACCGAGCGTCCAAATTGCAAAAGGAGTGTCCGTTCGAGGATCAATCACGCCCCTAGAGGTCGTGCCTAAAAGACCACAATGGTTCAATCAAGAGTGGGGCAGTCACATCATTCCCCAAAGAGTCAGACAACCAGTGTCACACGACTTGTCCGAAAGAAAAAACGAAGAAAAAAAAGAATCAAAAGCCCGCTAAGTCAAGAAAACTTCAAAATGAATGACTTAGGCAAAAATGAGGGCATCCCGCTGGACTTAAAAAAATCAAAAGAAACTCAAAAGGAGTCAGTCCAGGCAAAAGTTAGGGATATGAAAAGAAAAAGATGAAAAGGATCAAAAGAAAAATCCTCGATGGAAATACGAGTCGTGTGACCTCAAGTGTCAAAGACGAAAAGTGAGTGGTTGTCACTCCGAAAACTCATAGTTTCTCGAACTATCATTCCTATCTTTCAACCTCTGAGAGGTGAGCGCTAAGGTTGAATTAGCTGAACGTAGGATGGGAGGACATCAAGGAGAATGGGTGGGTTAAAATAAACTTTGAGCCTTTATCCTTTCTTTCAAAACCGTGAACCTGACCACGTTACAACCTCCAAAAGTCCTAATTGAAGCAGGTTGTTTCGAAAGCATACTCCGGTAAAGGTCGCGTCGATTCTGACTCCTAAAAAAGTTCCTCTTACCATGTTGGTACTGATATTGATATTGTGGATAAATGTTTTGTGCATTATATGCCATAAACTGTTTTTTCCTTTTCCCAGTGAACAGGTTGGATGTCAAAGCTGTCATATGTGTTGCATTAATATGTCTTTTATGCAGAACAACTTGTTTTACTTACGAGTGAGCGCTTGACAGCAGAAAAGTTTCCTACAGTGCAAAGGTATGGTCAAGATAGAATGCAGAACGCCCGAATGTTCCGAGAGCAGGGGCAAGCTTTTATTGTGATCCAGCTTTTCGAAGTCAGTTATCCTGGGGCAATCAGGTTGAGATTCGGCAAATGTCTAGTAGTCAGGGGCACTACTTTGAATCAGATAATCAGGAGCAAGGTCAGTGAAGTCAGGGACAGGCCATCGTAAGAGCGCAGAAGTTCTTTATTCGAGAAGCATTTGAGGGGAAGTACCTCTCCGAAGTTCAGAACGCTGGGGCATGTTATATCAGACCATCAGGGCTCAGATTTGCAGATTTCCTTTCAAGGACTATCCCCACAGAGATCCCGCAGGCCGGGGCATATCAGGAGCGAAAGGATTGTTCTTCTCCGTATCTACAGGGTCATTCAGAGTTATTCGAGCAGATGCAGTCGATTTTCGAGAGCGAGATGAATGCGGGAAGTCGTGTTACTATCCCTTGACTCTTCACCCGGAGACTATGTATTCAGGCAAAATGTTTTCCAGCGTCAGTTGTACCTGACCCATCACGGACAGCCTAAGAGTTCAAATCCATGTTGGCGATCACTGTGAGGCCCATCCGTGTTGGCGCATCAGTTTCCAGATCCGAGCTTCATCAGTGCGCAGGAAGACTCCGTCTATTTTCCTCCAGCAAAGTCCAATTCGTCATTGGTACGGGTAGGTTATCCCCAGAGAAGTCCAATCGTGCTCGGCACGTCTGCTATTTCACAGCGGAGTTATATTCCCCAGCAGGGTATTACTTCGTCGAGGTGTTCGGTTAAGTCCCCAATACCCCCAGCGGAGTTGATTTCACTCTCCCAGCATTTATTTTGCTTGGTTAATTCAGTGATATCCGAGTTATCCCCAGCAGAGTTGGCCTCGTCTTCAGCATTTATTTTGCTGAAGTGGTTTTCTGTACCCAGCTTTCTCCAACAGCTCGAGCCTGCATTAGCATATTGCATGCATCATCATATTTGCATCATACTTGCATGTCATTGTCAAAATGCGTAGCATTTCCATCCTGAATGGAGCATTGCGCCGTAGAAAGAATAAAGCATATGCATATGCATACGAAGCATAAGTCAGGTTTTCTACCAGCCTCATATGGCGCGTGAATTACTCTGTGATCAGTTCAAGGGCATTTATCCAGCGGCAGTGTTTGGACAGTTCAGCAGATTATTTGTATTCCTGATCATACAATATTTATGCTTTGATCAGTCGGTCATCTGGTATCGGCAGTCTTTTCTTCCCGTCAATTCATATTGACGATGTGTTCCTCCAATAAGTGGATTTCTCCGTCTATCATTAGACGTCTTGAGGTTGAACGTGGTTTTCTTTCCATCTATCAGTAGACGATGTGAAGTTTCGGGCGATCTTCAGTGGAGTTCAAGACAGGGTTTCTCTAGCAAGTGGCTTTTCTTTCCGTCTATCAGTAGACGATGTGAAGTTTCAGGCTATTGTTCAGCGGATTTCTTATTGTCAGATCATACAGGTGGGGTGTTTCCCCAGCGAGCCTTCTCCGGCTATCTTTGCTTGTTGAAGGGTTTCAAAATGATATTGCGGATAGTGGTCTTCTTTCTGTGTATTGGATGAGATGACGTTTCAAGAGGGACTTTTCTGACCGTCAATCCTTATTAACGTCGAGGCTCTTCGAAGAATGTTCAGTTTTCGTGATCGTTGATTCTTATTGACGACATGGTTCTTTAAAAAGGTGGTTTTCTTCCCGTCGGTCCATACTGACGATGTGGCCCCTTCCAGGATATTGTTCTTTCCGTCAATTCCCGTAGACAGAAGGATTCTGAAATTCGAGGGATGGTGTTGAATTGCGAAAGGTGTCTTTCCGTCTATCCTTAGACGATGTGAGTATGGAGATTATTTCTTCCCGTCTATCCTTAGACGATGTGAATATTGATTTTGTTTCATCAATCAGGATGATCCCGTCTATCCTTAGACGATGTGAATATTGATTTGTTTCATCAATCAGGATGATCCCGTCTACCCTTAGACGATGTGAATTTGGAGATTATGGTGTCTTGCCGTCTATCCTTAGACGATGTGAGTATGCAATCAGGCTTTCTTCCCGTCTATCCTTAGACGATGTGAGTATTCGATTATGGTGTCTTTCCGTCTATCCTTAGACGATGTGAGTATGAAGGTTATTTCTTCCCGTCTACTCTTAGGCGATGTGAGTATTCGATTATGCTTTCTTTCCGTCTATCCTTAGACGATATGAGTATGGAGATTATTTCTTCCCGTCTATCCTTAGACGATGTGAATATTGATTTGTTTCATCAATCAGGATGATCTCGTCTACCCTTAGACGATGTGAATTTGGAGATTATGGTGTCTTGCCGTCTATCCTTAGACGATGTGAGTATGAAGATTATTTCTTCCCGTCTATCCTTAGACGATGTGAATATTGATTTGTTTCATCAATCAGGATGATTCCGTCTACCCTTAGACGATGTGAGTATGGAGATTATTTCTTCCCGTCTATCCTTAGACGATGTGAATATTGATTTTGTTTCATCAATCAGGATGATCCCGTCTATCCTTAGACGATGTGAATATTGATTTGTTTCATCAATCAGGATGATCCCGTCTACCCTTAGACGATGTGAATTTGGAGATTATGGTGTCTTGCCGTCTATCCCTAGACGATGTGAGTATGAAGATTATTTTTTCCCGTCTATCCTTAGACGATGTGAGTATTCAATCAGGGTGTCTGCCCGTCCATCGTTGGACGATGTGAGTATATTTCTCTTCCTGCCTATCAGTAGGCAATGTGAAAGGATCAGGTATTTTGTTGCAGCCCTCGGGCTTTGTTATATGGGGTATCACAAGTAATGGGTATTCAAATCAGGAGTGCCTTATCAGATGATTGATCAGTTTGGTGCCGTAATGATTGGGCTCGTTTCAGGACTTTACTCCTCAAGCAGTTTACAGTATATGCTCGCGGTTGGCAAATTTTCGGGTTTTATGTGTATTCAACCGTCTCGTACCTCTGAATGTTTGAAGGCTGAGCGCTCTTCAAACCCTTCAGGTCCAAGTCGCTTGAATAGGGGCAGCTGTTGCACCCTAAAATTTGACCAACCGATTCTCCTATCTGACTCGTGGTTTAAATTCATGTTCGCAAATCAGACGCATGATATTTGTGCACAAACAGAGGATATCAGGGTTACAATTTGGTTTTCGTCTATCAGATATGGTAGATCCAGTCTAGATCATCAGGGTTTCATTTTCGGGAAATTGTGCGCTCCTCGGTGATTTTTAGCTTGCATGGTGATTTTGGGATATTCTGATGCCCGGGGTTCTCTGTTCGATTCGATTTGGTCTCGTGCGCTCTTCTATGGCGGTCATTTGCATTTGTCTGCATTTTTGGGGTTTTTAGCCTTTTGCGGATTTTTAATAGGCTTTATAGATTTTTCTGGAATTTAAATAGGGTTTTTGTATTTTTTTAATAGTTTAAATCTCTTTTTAGAATTTTATATAGATTTTTAAATAGGTTTAATAGTTTTTAATCTTTTTTTTAGAATATAAAAGAATTTAAATAGTTTTAATTGTTTTAGATAATATAGAAAATACTATAGATTTTTCTTTTAGGTTAATGGAGGTTTAATAGTTTTAAATAGAAATAGATAGAATTTGTTTAATATAGTTTTCCTTTTCAAATAGATATTAAATAATAAATAGAAATTAAACAGAATTTTGTAGAGTTTTATTAGTGCTAGTTAATATAGGTTTAATTAGTTTTTTTAATCTTTTTAGAGTTGATTAGGGGAATTAGTTTAATTAGGTGTTAATTCTGTTTTTAGGTTTAATCAGATTAATTAGGATTTTTAGGTCAATTAGGATTAGTCTTAATTAGTATAATTAGATTTAACATTTTATTAGTCAGTTTTTAGTTTTTAGGGTTTTTTTCCCAGAGTTTCGTTGGGCCCAGAGGGGATTCTTGGAGGCCCATTTCAGTTTTTTTTCAGTCCAATTCGTTTTTGTCCAGGTTGTGGCCAGAGAATGACACTTGGCAGTATATAAAGGGCCCCACGTTACGCTTCAGGAGGACCCCACCTCACACACTCAGATTCTCCCCAGCTCACGCCACGTCGCCCCAGCTGGCTACCACTATCTCTCCCTCTCTCTCTCTCCAAGCCACGTGCCTCGCCTGCACCGCTCCCCTTGCCACCTTCCTCACTACGTGGCATCACCACACGCGTCACCGGAGACGCCCTTGACCGGCATGCAAAGCCGGTGACCACCACACCGCCGGTCACCCCAACGTCTTCCGGCCACCGTCTTCTTCGCCGGAAATCCCAAATACCCGAAAATCTCCAGAAATCCATTTTTCCCCTCCGATCGTCTCCGATCCCTTCCGTTCGCCTTCATCCACTACCTCGCCGGAGAACTCGGCCACGTCGCCGGAAACTTCAAAGGATTCTCCAGATCCTTCATCAAAGTTTTCCAGAAACCACCCAAAACCTGCGTCATTCTTCATCGTTTCCCAGGAGCAATCTCCTTCAGTTTCCCAGATTCGCTCGATCTTCTCAGGATCAAGAAGGTTTTGTTGTCTTCGTGTTCTTCATCAAGAACTCCATCAACCTCGTAGATCTTTCATCTAGATCTTCCCTTCAAGATTCTCCAGGATTGCTTCAAGTCCTTCAACGAACTTCCTCCAGAACATTCCAGGTCCTTTCGCTTCATCTTCATACGCGTTCGTCAACCACAAATTCCCCTGCAAGCGGCTTGGATCTTCGTTGAAGGAGTTTCGTTCTCCAATACGCTCCAGTTCGCTCCAGATTCATCTCCAGGTATGCTTTCTGAAACTCGTTGCATGTTCTATAGCCCCAGATTGCATTGCTTTCACTGATCTATAGAATGGCTAGGGTTTTGAGGAATTGGTTGATGCGTAGTTTGAATGTGTAACGCTGAGATTTGTTTGAGGCTGACCTAGGATTGTTAGGGTTTGAGTGTGTTTGAGGCATAGATTGATGGTATTGCTGAGTTCGTGTTTGATTTTGGTTGAGAGTTTGAGAAGAGAGAAAGAGAAGTTGCAGAGAGGGTGAGGAGGACGAAGGTGAGCGGCTAGGTCATTGGTGAACAGTGTTTAGGGTTGGGGGAAGGTAACTAGTTTTTGTCCGTTGGTTAGGGTTAGGGTTTGGGCCAGGCCCAAGCGTGCTTGCTGAAAGAACACCTCCCAGTTTTCTCGTATCCCCCCCCCCTGGCGTGTGAGAGACAGTTTGATGGGAACTGGGCCTTATGCCCATCGCTATCCACACCCCCCATAGCATGAAGCCCAATGAAAGCTAACGTGAAAGCCTGCTAACTGCACCCCCCATGCATTATTTTTCTGTTTTTCATTATTAGTTTTTTCTGACTCATTGGGCCAGCGCCTAAGTGCTGAGCGCACCCCCCATTCAGGCCCAACTTGCAATAACAACTGGAAAGCCTTGCTGTTAGAACCCCCCTCCAACTTTGTTTCAATTTTGTTTTTAATTTCTTTTTTATATTTTCTTGTTCTTGGAAAATTCATAATAAAATAAAAACAATTGATTTTTTAATTCTTCTTTTTTCTACCACTTCATAATAATGTCTAGAAAATTGTATAAAAATAAAAATGTCATTTTATTTTTGTTTACTATTTTTGGTATATTTTCCATTTAATTGACTTCTTTTAATATTTTTTAGTGCATGCATATTGTTAGAAAATTCATAAAAAATAGTAGCTTTAATCAAATAATTCCGTTCTTTTTTCTGTAGACTCGTAATTCAATGTAGAATTTTATAGTACAAGAACATTAGCTTAATCATGCATTTTCAGTTTAATTGCATTTTTTGTATTGTTTTGATATTGAATAATTGGTTTGTGGATATGTCTGCTTTGTTGATTTTAGTTCTTTCATCTGGTATTGAATTTTGTTCTGATTTTTTTTAGTATGTTGTCGTAGAGCCATGTAGGTTTCCCATAGATTTTTGATAGATTTTTGTAGGATGTTCTGATCTTGCTTTAGTCTGAGCTTGAGGATAGGAGAAGTCTTGATGGCTTCTGACTTTGAAGTTCAACTATGGTTGAACTTCAGAGGTAGTTTCCTGTGGTTTAAGGATCTGTGGTTTCTTTTTGAAGATGGAAGCTGGTTGCAGTCTTGTTGGAGCTTGCAAAGATGCATTAGATTGAGGCTTAGTCTAGGAGCTTGTTCCCTGTCTGTGAGGTTTGAGATCTTGAAGTTTGAAGGGAGTTTATGGTACTTTCCTGAGGAAGGCACTATGAATGACTTTCATTCTTTCTTCTCACCTCTTTCGTAAGTATCCAATGATGTTGGAGCCAACTTGTGAGTTTAATTTCTCCTGAGGAGGAATGTAAACTGATCACATGTTGTTGAGCCACATGGGATACGATTCCTAAGTGGAAGCCCCCTAGTACTTTCCTGAGGAAGGTCCTATGGGTCTATTCACTTAGATCCATTAGTTTATCTAGGATTTCTCAAGTATCCAGTGATGTTGGAGCCAACTTGTGAGTTTAGTTTCTCCTGAGGAGGAATGTAAACTGATCACAGTTGTTGAGCCACGTAGGATACGATTCCTAAGTGTCAGCCTCCTAGTACTTTCCTGAGGAAGGTCCTATGGGTCTGTTCACTTAGTTCCCTTAGTGCATATAGGTTTTCTCAAGTATCCAGTGATGCCGGAGCCTTCATGTGAGTTTAATTTCTCCTGAGGAGGAATGTAAACTGATCACAGTTGTCGAGCCGCATAGGATATGACTCCTGAGTAGTAAACTCCTGGTACTTTCCTGAGGAAGGCACTATGAGCTTGTCTGCTTAGCTCCCTTTCTCTGGTAAGCTTGTTCTAAAGCTTGGAGACTGGGATTGATTCCTCTTGCTTAGGGTTTTGATTAGAGGTTCTGCTTAGATCTTTGCTTAAGGTGTTGCATAGGGTTTTGTTTAGAGATAGATTAGGGTTTTGTTTAGGAGCCCTGCTCAGGGTTAGTCTCTTTATGTTGTTTGACTTGTGTGGTGTTGTGTTGCATTAGACTTAGGTGTTCATCTAGATAGTTCTGAGTTAGGTGCATCTTAGAAGTAGACTTTGTGTGCATGAGAAGTTAAGGTGGTCCTCCTTCTGCTTGTTTGTTATTGAGTGGCTTTGCTTGTTGGTATTTGGTAGAGCTGAGCTCCCTTACCTTTGTGGTTTGCGGCCTTTGTGCCTTGTTTGTCTAGTTGTTGCATTCATGCATATTTTCAGTATTCCTTTACTTTGTAGTATTTCCCGTTTGCCGTTTAGTCCTGTTGCCATGATCCCTTAGGAGCTCTGACTTCTCCGCTGCGGAGTCGTTATGATAGACATTAGGATGGTCAACCAGGCATGATAGCAGTAGGTAGATTCCCCTTTTCCAGCTATAGTTTTAGGGTATCTTTTCCTTTTCCTTTCAGTAGGAGCTTTTGAGTAGCTTGATCCGTAGTTAGCTGAACTACAGCTGCTCTGATTCCTCGTACCAGACGAAGATATGTAGGCATAGGATGCGATATCCTAGCGAGCGCACTAACAACTAACCTTTGTTCTCTCGCGGCTGTGCGATCGAGACCTTCCCGCTGACGACTAATTGTTATCCCTTTCTCTTGCCCGAGCGCATTTGAGACCAGATCGTAGTTGTAGGTTCCCGAACCTTTGAGACTAGTTTGTTTTCTCACTGCCGTGTGAGAGCCCCCCTGTTTAGCCGTAGTTAGTCGAACTACGTTTGCTCTGATCTTTCATACCAGATGAAAGTACGTAGGCATAGGACGCGATGTCCTAGCGAGCAACCTTCAACCTTTTCCCCGTTTAGACATAGGTAGTCGAACTACGTTGACTCTGACTTTCCCATTGCACGAGGGAGTACGTAGGCCCAGAACACCGTATGTTCTGTCGAGTCCTGTCCTTTTCTTTTTCTTTTCAGACCGACCATTAGCGTAGATAGATAAACACACCCTTTTCCTATAAACACCAAGCGTGGATCCCATCGAGTACGATGGACGTGAGGGGTGCTAATACCTTCCCCTTGCGTAACCGACTCCCGAATCCAGGTTTTGGTTGCGACGACCATACCTTTTCCCGTCTTTGCGAGGTTTACTTCGAGCGTTTCCTTTCCCGCTCTGAGGGATAAATAACGCACGGTGGCGACTCTCCTGTCAAGCCGGTGCCGATTTTCGCAGTAGCGACACTTTCTTATTCTAGGAAAGGTCACTTGATGTGAAGACAAAAAGGCTCAGACCTTTTGGGACACTCTTCTCAACGTGAAGTTCTCTTGGATCAAGCTGCCTATAAAAGCAAGTCTTCACCCATCTTCTTCAGTTGACGTTTTACCTGAAAAGAAATCAATATTCAAAGCTTTCATACTATTCACATTCTTTCTAGAATTAATTTCTTTGTTCTTAATATTGAGTGAAAAATCACAGTTGTGATAAAGCTTTATTAGAAGCAATTTAAACACTTGTATTTGTTATTACATTTGATTGTAAGAAAACCTTAAGAAGATCCAGTTAGGATCAGTAGTTCTTGAGAAGACTTTGAACAGTTGTTCTTAGTGCTTACTATTGTAATCAGTTGATTAAATAGTGGTTTAAGTCCTTGATCGAGAAAGGAAAATCACTCTAGGAAGGGTGGACTGGAGTAGTTGAGTTCAACGAACCAGGATAAAAATACTTGAGTTTTTATTTCTAAGTTTTTATCTTCATACTTATTCAACCCCCCTTCTAGGTATTTTCCCACCTTCAGTTGGCATCAGAGCTCCGGTTCTGTGTGTGCTACCACTTCACAGTGACAGTAAAGATCCAGTGAGAAAAACTTTGATATATATTTGGTTGTTACTATGGCTGATAATACAGTATCTAACATTAACAACAAATATGAAGAAAGGGACAGAATCAACACCAAACCCCTTATGTTTGATGGGGAGAAATTTGATTATTGGAAAAACAAGATTGAAAGTTTTTTCCTTGGATATGATGCTGATTTATGGGATCTGGTCATAGATGGATATGTTCATCCCACTGATGGGAATGGCAAGAAAGTAGACAGAAAATCTATGAAAGATGCTCAGAAGAAGGAATTTAGAAATCACCACAAGGCCAGAACAATATTGTTAAATGCAATATCTCACACTGAGTATGAAAAAATTACAAATAGGGAAACTGCATTTGACATGTTTGAGTCCTTAAAGATGACTCATGAGGGAAAATCTCAAGTCAAGGAAACAAAGGCTATGGCTTTGATCCAGAAGTATGAAGCCTTCAAGATGGAAGACTCTGAATCTGTTGAAGCTATGTTCTCCAGATTTCAAATACTTACAGCTGGTCTAAAGGTTCTGGATAAAGGATACTCTACTGCTGATCATGTGAAAAGATCATCAGAAGCTTACCTACCAGATGGAGACCTATGGTGACTGCACTGAAAATGGTTAAAGATCTGAACAAGATCTCCTTGGAGGAACTAATTAGTTCACTAAGAAGTCATGAAATTGAACTTGAGGAAGATGAACCTCAAAAGAAAGGTAAAATTGTTGCTTTAAAATCTAATAAATCTGCTAAAGCATTGCAGGTAATAGAGGAAAGCTCTGAAGAATCCTCATCTGAAGATGAAGATGAACTATCCATGTTGTCTAGAAGAATAAACAAACTCTGGAAGCATAAAGGAAAGAAGTTCAGAAACTTCAGGAAGCCTAACCAAAGAAAAGAATCTTCTGGACACAGAAGATCTGGCAAAAAGGAGGTTGTCTGTTATGAATGTAAAGAACCTGGACATTACAAAAATGAATGTCCAAAGGTGCTGAAAGACAAGCCTAAAAGAAAATCTGATAAGAAGAAAAAGGTTCTAATGGCCACCTGGGATGATTCAGATACATCTGAATCTGAATCTGAGTCAGAAGAGGAATGTGCAAATGTAGCCTTGATGGCAGACATAGAAGATCAGGAGGAAGGAACTTCAGGATCTGAATCTGACTCTGACGCTGAAGAGGTAATGGCTAAACTCACTAAAGAAGAACTTATCAAAGTGTTATCAGAAGTTTTGAAGAACTATAACAATATTAAGCTCAAATATAAGAAGCGTCAAAGCAATCTTGTATCTGAGAATAATATTCTCAAATCAGAAGTAGCTGAGCTAAATGAAAAGAACTTAAAATTGAAAAATGATTCTGAATTAGCTCAACAAAACTCTGATTCTGAAACTGAATCTGAATGCAAAAATATTTTGGAAAAATATGATTATAGCTTTCAGAAATTTCTTGCTAAAAGCATAGACAGAAGCAAAATGGCTTCTATGATCTATGGAGTTAGCAGAAATAACAGAAAAGGAATTGGATGTGAATCTTCCTCTGGAAAGGATTTAAATCCAAAACCTGTTGATAAAATTATCATAAAAAAGACTCCTTTATATTCCCACTTTAAATTTGGTCACTTGAATGATATTGAACAAACACGTTCTGAAAAGAATATTCATGTGTTTAAATCTAAGGCTAGTCAGAATAAACCTTATGTTGAAAAACAGAAGTTTAGACAAACCTTCAGAACAACTAGCCCTAAAGGACCCAAGAAGATCTGGGCGCCTAAAAGTAAAATAATTCCAGTTGCAGATGTTCTTAGCAGCAAGGTCAGGACGCCAATCATGGTACCTGGACTCTGGATGCTCGTGACACTTGACATGAGAAAGGTCTATGTTCCAAAGTCTGGAGCTTAGATCTGGAGGTGATGTGAAATTTGGAGGGAATCAGAAGGGCAAGATCATTGGATCTGGCACCATTGGAAATGAAGTGTTTCATGCTTGGATATTCTGAACGCTCTAAAGGCTACAGAGTATACAACACTGAGACACAGATTGTGGAAGAATCTATTCATGTTAGATTTGATGATAAGCTTGGCAGTAAAAAGCCAAAGCAGTCTGAAAACTCTGCAGATAGAGAAGTAGTCTTCACAGACTCTGAAAGCTCAGAGGCAGACAAAGCTCAAGTGAAGGAACCAGAAGCAACGCCAGATGAAATTCCTTTAACTTCTCAGATGAACAATTTAAACATTTCTGAAGAATCAACTGTTAGAGGATCATCTTCCAGAATCAAAGCTTTTCATCTAGAGAATGTTATTATTGGAAAGAAGGATGATCCTATCAGAACAAGATCCTTTCTTAGATCATCTGAAGCATCATTATTTGGACTGGTGTCAGTAATTGAACCAACTTCTGTAGATGAAGCTCTGCAAGACAATGATTGGATTATTGCCATGTAAGAAGAGTTAAATCAATTCACCAGAAATGATGTGTGGGATTTAGTTCAAAGACCAAAAGGATTCAATATAATTGGAACTAAATGAGTCTTCAGAAATAAGCTTAATGAGAAAGGAGAAGTTGAAAGAAATAAGGAAAGGCTTGTTGCTCAAGGGTACAGTCAACAAGAAGGTATTGATTATACTGAAACTTATGCTCCAGTGGCAAGGTTAGAATCTATACGCCTTCTTATTTCATTTGCTGCACAAAATAACATCACTCTATATCAAATGGATGTTAAAAGTGCCTTTCTAAATGGTATTATAGAAGAAGAAGTTTATGTCCACCAACTCCTGGTTTTGAGAGTGAAAAATTTCCAGATCATGTTTTCAAACTAAAGAAATCTCTCTATGGTTTAAAACAAGCTCCCAGAGCTTGGTATGAGAGATTGAGCAATTTTCTTCTGGAGAAAAATTTCATCAGAGGCAAAGTGGACACAACACTCTTTTGTAAATCATTTAAGAAAGATCTTCTAATTTGTCAAATATATGTGGATGATATCATATTTGGATCTACCAATACTATGCTGGGAAAAGAGTTTGCTCAATGTATGCAGGCAGAATTTGAAATGAGCATGATGGGAGAATTGAGATTCTTTATGGGAATTCAAGTCAACCAAACTCCAGAGTGCACTTACATACATCAGACCAAATATGTTAAAGAACTTCTGAAGAAATTTAACATGATTGATAGTAAGCTGGCAAAGACTCTCATGCATCCAACTAGCTCACTAGGCAAGGAAGAGGTAAGTAAGAAAGTAGATCAGAAACTCTACAGAGGTATGATAGGATCTCTTCTTTACTTAACTGCTTCTAGACCTGACATATTGTTCAGTGTATGCTTGTGTGCTAGATTCCAATCAGATCCTAGAGAATCACACATGACAGCTTTTAAGAGGATTCTAAGGTATCTGAAAGGTACTTCTAATGTGGGTTTGTGTTACAGAAAATCTAATGATTTCAAATTAGTTGGATTCTATGATGCTGACTACGCTGGAGACAGAGTGGAAAGGAAAAATACTTCTGGAAGTTTTCAATTTCTAGGAAGAAATCTAATCTCTTGGTACAGCAAGAAGCAACCCACAATTGCATTATCAACCACAGAGGCAGAATATATTGTTGCTGCTGGATGTAGCACGCAGATGCTCTGGATGAAAAGTCAGCTAGAAGACTATCAGATATTTGAAAGTAACATTTCTATATTCTGTGATAATACTTCTGCTATATGCTTGTCTAAAAACCCCATTTTACACTCTAAGGCAAAACATATAGAAATTAAGCATCATTTCATCAGAGACTATGTTCAGAAGGGAATTATAAATTTGGCCTTTGTTGATACAGATCATCAATGGGCAGATATTTTCACAAAACCCCTTGTTGAAGATAGATTCAAATTTATTCTAAAAAATATTGGTATGGATCTTTGTCCAGAATAATATTTGTCAAAAGCAAATTTTACAGATGCAAAAATGCTTAATGCTCTAAAGTATTTCTTCTGATTACTTATTCATTTCCTTTAATTATCTTTTTTTTTTTGTGAAACTCTGAACTAACAATACTCAGAGGATCTGAACATTGGTTAACGTTTCATTTCTCAAGAGAATTCAGAAGCACATGCAAGCAAACACGTGTCACTCTGAATCTGCAAAGGTGGCGTGTACACTACTGAAGAGACGTTTGAGGTGAAGTTTGAATAGTGAAAATCTTGATTTTCTCCCCAATTTGTCAAAATCAATTAATGCTTGAAATGATTTTTATTCCTTTTCATTAAATGCTTTGTGTGAACGTGCTTTTATCTGACTGTTTGTATGCCTAAGTGTTTACTATAAATATCACACTTCTCACCACTTTCACACTTTTCACACCTCAATCGTCTATGCATTTCTGTCTTCTCTTCTCTCTTCACAAAAACCCTAAGCGTTTGACAAACTCATCTTCAATGGCAACTTCATCATTCACTGCTGCTCAGTTTCAATCAACCATGGCTGCAGTTACTTCTGCAAATATGGGTGTGACTCCATATATGACACCAAAGAGAACTTTGTTAACACTTGTTGACATACTAGAGGTTCTCTGTGAATCAATGGTGGAATTTGATTCACTGGCTGAGAATGGGTTTGAGTTTCGCTCCATAATAGATGCTCAAGGATGGGTAAAATACTTTGATAGACTTTTTGGACCAGTTTACCCCCTTCTAGTGAAAGAATTCTGGATCCATGCTGCTGTATACCCTAAGTTCATTCTATCTTCTGTTCTGGGTAAAGAGATAATCATCACAGAAGATCTGATCAGGAAACTCATTGGATATGAGGAAACAGATGGAGTATCTCATCTGCCAATTGGGCGTGTAGATATGGATGAAGTATATGAGGAAGTGATGACTGCTGGACAAGCTTCTAATAAGTTCAAAGATCTGAAGCCTGACTACAAGATCTGGGCTAAGATTTTCATGGGATGCATTCATCACAGAAAGTCTACAAACTCTCCAGACTATGTCAACAATGAACAGCTCTACTTTATGTATTGCTTAAGTCAGAGTACCAAGGTAGATCTTCCCTATATTCTATTTATGCACTTATGGAATCACATAAATGCCTCCAGAGAATCTGTGAAAGAAAAAGGTCAGAAGATCAGAACTTGGATTCCCTTTGGAAGGTTAATCTCAGATTTTCTGACAGAAAATGGATTGGTGACTGCTCTATATGTTGCTGGTGTCACAGATGAACTTGAATTCATTCTTGGAAAACCTCTGAATGCAAAGAGTCTTCAGAGACTAAAAATAATAGAAGAACACACAACAACACCCAAGAAGCTGAATATCACTGAACTTAGTCAGAAGAGAATCCCTGTAGATGACTACCCTCTGTTCTTTGTTGAGGAACCCAGAGAAATTATAGTGAGTTATATTGATGCTTGCAAGGCATATGGAACGCCCATTCCTGCAGATATTCTGAAGAGAGCAAGGGAACCACTGCCTGTTGTAGAAGAAGAGATCCCAAGAAAAAGAAGTCAATCAGAAGCAGAAGCTGCACCTATTCAGAAGAAGCCCAAAGTTGCTGAGAAATCTCAGAAGCTGATCAAGAGGAAAGCATCTGGAGACACTCCTTCTGTTACAGCAAAATAAATCAAGATTAAAGGTACCAAATCTTCTGTATCTTCTGTAAATAATACTGTTGTAAATGATTCAACAATTAAGTTTATCCCTAAACCACCTTCTACTCAAAAACAATCTGTTACTGCTCCACCTCATGTATCTATTCCATCCCCACAAAAATCATCTAATCCTGCTTCCATCTCACATATCAAACCCTCTACTACAAAATCATCTGTACCAAAACCAACAACAACAAAACCACAAAATTAGACTCCACAACCAGAAATATCAACAGAACAATCTGCACCACAACAACCACAATCAGAACAACAACCACAAAAACAATCTAAACAACAAAAAGAAAAACCATCTGAACAACAACAACAACCCCAAGAAAAACAATCTGTATCACAACAAACACAACAACCACAAAAACAATCTGAACAACCACAAGCACAACAACAAGTAAAACAACCAGAAAAACCACCATCTGTTCCAGTTACCTCTGAACCAATAAAAGTTACATCTGATCCACCGACATCAGAACCACCTACATCTGAACCCCCATCAAAACCTTCTGAAAATCCTTCAGAATCAACCAACCCATCTGGAACCAATATCCCTGAGACAGAGGTTCTAGATGTTACACCTTTCATAACTGTCTTTCAAGTATCCTCTACCTCTTGCACACCAACCACATCCTCAAATTCCTCAGAATCAGATATTCACCCAGATTTTCTGGTATCCCCTTCTCACAGAACTTCTGAAGTAAACCAACCAGAACCACCTATATCTTCTAAAGTTCTTATTCCAAATCCTATTCCAACACCTAAACCATCTTCTGAAATCACCATTCCCAATCCTACACCCAAGTCAAGCACATCTGAGTGTGTACCTTCTGCTTCTCTTAAACTGTTTTCATCACACCTTCACAAACTTCCCCATGGTTTAAAAATAAAAGATTTCTATGACATATTTGAACCATCTGAAACCATCACTCCTCTTAAACCCAAACTTACCATCATTCTACCATCTGTGCTTCAATCCTACATTAAAACAATGTCAGCAGTACCTTCATCAGATCTAAAACCATACTCTGCTATATCTGTTAAAGCTGATATACCTGCTTCTTCTGATAAACCTGCTAATTCTGATAAACCTGCTACTTCTGATAAACCTGCTAAATCTGCTTTCCAACCTTACTCTAATAAACCCTTTGATGTGGTTTCCTATCACACAAAAGCAAAACCAAATCTGTTGAATACCTTACACAGATCAAAACCTGACAAATCCTCTGAAATTCCATTCATACCCTACTATCCTCCTCCTCTGATCACCATTCATAAATCCATATTTCCACCTACTCCCCAACCCAAACCAATAACCTTGGAAACTCTGTTACACCCCAGACCTAGACTAAATGTTGATCATCTATTTATATGTTTTTTGCAAGAAATACAGATGTATTTAGGTACTGTACAGAGGAAATGTTCAACAACAATGGATGCAAAGGAATCTGATGTCATTTGGAATGGCTTCATAAACAGATTCAACACTGTAGCATCAAATCTGAAGAACGTATGTTCTGATGATGCGAAGCTCAGATTTGTTGAAGCTGCTAGAAGTCTGTTCTGGACTATTAAGAGATCTAGACCACTGCTTCTTACAGATGCTCCTTCATCATCAGAAGAGAATACTGAATCTGCATCTGAAGACAACCCTTTGGCCATGACTCTGAGAGAACATCCTTCTGGCTCTACTGCTCCTAGCTCTAAAGCCCCTATGGAAATTGACTCTGTTCAAGCTTCAGAAACTGTTCCACCCTCTTCATCTGAGATCAAGAAAGAACATCCAGATCTTGAAGATAAGATTGCAGTTCTGGAAGCTGGTCAATCAGAAATCAAGTCATGGATGGCTAAACAAGATAAGAAGTCTGAAGACATGACTCAGTGGATGTCCCAACAGGATCAGAAGAATGAAACAATGGCTAAGTGGATGTCAAAGCAAGAACAGTCCTCTTCTGAGATCACGGATCTGTTGAAGATGCTTTTGTCAAAACACTCTTAGTTTTTTATTTCTTCTGTTGTTTGCATCTGATGTTTGCATATGTGTTTTGAATTTCTTCTGTTGTGTGTACTCTTGCTCTAAATTGAATGAATGAATGTTTCAAAGTTTTCTCCACATGATTTATCTCATTTATTGTTTCCTTTTATTTGTCTTTTCAAAGTTATTACTTTTTGCTTATGACAAAAAAGGGGGAGAAAATATAGATCTGAACTGTTTAATTAAACTTCACCAGAATGAAACTTCAGACATATCAATTTTATCTAACATAAAATCTGAGTATTTCAGAACATTTGATAAGTACACTCTGTAAAAGAAACTCTGAGACTCTCAGATCATTTGACGTTTATCAGACTCAGACTCTGAAATATGCAAGACACTCTGACTCTCAAATGTTAAAGAACAATCAAGCTCTAACTCTGAAAAATACTCAAGACAAAAGGGAAGTTTCTACTCCTTACTTGTATTTAATTCAGGGGGAGATTCATCATCTCAGGGGGAGTTATAATTATTCTTTTTTCAATTAAACAAAATTTCTGATGTTTTTGTCATCATCAAAAAGGGGGAGATTGTTAGAAGACAAACTGGTTCTTAATAATATCTCTATGTTTTGATGATAACTATTATGAAATTTTGTAATTAAGAATTATATACTCTAAAATTTGCTTAAGAGTTTTTACTGCAGATATTAAAGTAATTGTCACTCCAGAAGCAAATCAGAACTGAACATAAGAAATATGCTAGACTCTGAAGCGCCAGATGCATCCATTAGAAGATTCTGAATGCTGCCAACAGAAGATCCTGAGCGTAGCCTCCAGAAGGATCTGAAGCAGAAGCTCTAGAAGGATCTGAAGCAGAAGCTCCAAAAGAATCTGAAGCAAGTCAGAAGCATCTGAACCAAAGAAGAATTATGTATGAAGAGTTTTCAAAGCATAGTTACTACAGAAGATTCTGAAAGTACTAAAGCTGCCAGTACTGAGGATCTGACTCAAATATGCTCTGAACTTATACACGCTAAAAGCACACCTGCTGCAAAGACTCTGATTCAGCAAAACTCTGATCAAAATCAGAAGGCTCTGATCAAATTAGACTCTGATGAATCTTGCTGAAAATTGAAGAAGAATTCAAAGATTATGTCCGTTGGAATAATCCAAACGACTCTTTCCTTATTTATGCTAGACACAAGAACACAGACAAAAAGGATTTCTCTGTGCTTTCTTCTTCTAGGAAAGGTCACTTGATGTGAAGACAAAAAGGCTCAGACCTTTTGGGACACTTTTCTCAACGTGAAGTTCTCTTGGATCAAGCTGCCTATAAAAGCAAGTCTTCACCCATCTTCTTCAGTTGACGTTTTACCTGAAAAGAAATCAATATTCAAAGCTTTTATACTATTCACATTCTTTCTAGAATTAATTTCTTTGTTCTTAATATTGAGTGAAAAATCACAGTTGTGATAAAGCTTTATTAGAAGCAATTTAAACACTTGTATTTGTTATTACATTTGATTGTAAGAAAACCTTAAGAAGATCCAGTTAAGATCAGTAGTTCTTGAGAAGACTTTGAACAGTTGTTCTTAGTGCTTACTATTGTAATCAGTTGATTAAATAGTGGATTAAGTCCTTGATTGAGAAAGGCAAATCACTCTAGAAAGGGTGGACTGGAGTAGTTGAGTTCAACGAACCAGGATAAAAATACTTGAGTTTTTATTTCTAAGTTTTTATCTTCATACTTATTCAACCCCCCTTCTAAGTATTTTCTCACCTTCACTCAACTCTATATGGTTTAGGAAGCAATAAACATTTTAAAACCTAACTGACTACTACTTTTGGTTCTTGAATAAAGATGTACTGGGTCAAGAGGAATCTAACATCGAAAATTCAACCCATTCTCAAATAAAAAATGTATGACTCGGAGATAGAAACCCTAATCGTTTGAGGAATTTCTGATAACGACTTTGCTTCATAATCGTCAACAGACTGTAAATTAATGACCCTTTTGCCCTTCATAAAATAAAGCGCACCCAGTGTTATTTTCCTGCAACAGCAACAGACTGAACAAACTGGTTAGCGGTTAGTTAAAACGAAATGCAGAATGAAATGAAATGCGAAATGAACCTAATAATATAAGGGTAAAATTTGGGGTATGACAATATTCATCATCACAATCATCATCATATCTCACGTCATCATATAATTCATCAAAGTCATGGTAATATCATCATAGTTTTCCAATCCATACATCATAGAAATCATCATGTAATCACGTACGCATCACATAAAACTCACTGTCATACTCATGTTAACTCATCACAGAAATCACAGAATTAAACATCAAGGCATCGCTGCACACGATCAACATTCACGAAATTCTGCTACATTCGCCGGCATGTTCACTAGGCGAGTCTGGGAACAACATTGTTCGCTAGGCGAACTATGCGATGACAGCAAATTCTGCTACGCACCAGAACTTAAATCCACTCAAATGTCCACACGATTTACTTCCCCAATTCCCCTAAAACATCTCTAAAGCATCCATAAGGTCTTACGGCGATAAAGGCACAAAACCTACGGTTTATTAGGTCAATCCTGGATCAAATTCACGCCCTAAATCACAAATTTCCCTACAATTACCCCAAGGCATTAGAGTTACTCATTATCCAATATTCATATCCCTTCAGGGTTAGACAAATAACAATTCAAGGGTTTGACCATGAAGGCCTAACTTTCCTTTTTCCCAATGAATTCCAGGTTAGATTTACCTATAATAGGTTTAGGCCACGAAGGCCAAAGATCATTATTTCTCATATCCACCCTCAAAACCCCTAAACCTTAAATCGACCTTAAATACATTGAAAGTCACACATGGAAAATCATGAAAGGCTATACTCCCCATACCTTAATTGTCGATTCAAAGCCTTCACACATCTTTCAGGGAATCTTTCGAAACTTCTGCCTCCAATCTTCGCCTCAGAGCTCTGGCCTCAATACTTTTCATGGTCTAACAAATGAATCATAATTCCTTCATATTTTCCTTTTTGTTAAACCTAGTCTTGGGCCTCAAAATTGGGCTTTTCCTACAACACCCTCACTAACTCCTCTTAAATGCCCAAATTGTCCTTCTTTCACTTATATTTATTTTTAATTCATAATAATATTAATATATTCATATTATATACTATTATTCAAAATAAATAACCCAATTATGCATAATTCTCAAAATTCCACAAAACACCGAAAATCACCGAAAATGAATATTCTCAATTAAATTAATTAATTAAAATATTCCAATTAAATTTGGGGTGTTACAATAATAACCTGCCAAGCCTAAGAAACTTCTAATCTCCGCCACTGACTTTAGAGCTTCCCACTGAAGTATAACACTCACCTTGGATGGATCCACTGTTATGCCCCCTCCAGAAATAACATGTCCAAGAAAACTCACTTTGCTCAACCAAAACTCACACTTCGAAAGTTTTGCAAATAATGTATCATCTTTCAGTACTTGCAATACAACCCTCAGATGTTCTACATGATCTGCTTCTGTCTTGGATTAAATCAAAATGTCATCAATGAAAACTACCACAAACTGATCCAAATAAGCATGGAAGATACGATTCATGTACTCCATGAACATGCCCGGTGCATTGGACACACCAAACGGCATCACTGCATATTCATAATGTCCATACCGAGTTCTTAAAGCTGTTTTATGGATATCATCTTCTTTCACACAGATCCGATGATAACCTGACCTCAAATCAATTTTACTGAACACAGGAGCCCCCACGAGTTGATCCATCAGATCATCGATTCTTGGAAGCAGATACCTATTCAAACACACTAAATATGTACTGATTGACCTAATAGATGGAGTATCAATCAGCACCCCTCTACTCAAAGTAGACGGTACAAGTCCTAGTCTCTTAACACAATCTACGGAAATAAACGAGTGAGTTGCACCCATATTAATAATAGCAATCAAATGAGTGTTATGAATGTAACAAGTACCTCTGACTAAGCGATCCTCACTAGTAGGCTGAGCTCCCACCAATGCAAACACCTTCCCACTTATCTAAGACTTCTTTGGTTTCTGACAGTGGGTAATGATATGACCATGTTCACCATAGTTATAACAGGTAGGTATGTTGGCTCTACAATCTGTGATAACATGTCTTGGCTTCCCATACTTGAAGCACTTCTTCACTTCATTATGGAATTCATTTGAATTGTGGCCTGCGCCACCACATCTGAAGCACTTGAGAGGATTGGAAGAGTTTCCTCCCCTACTTGGCTTCTTCCCAAGAACATCTTTCTGTTTTCCTTTATCAGCCAGAGCACGGTATGGTGTATTTACATGCCTCTGTTTACCTCTTCTATCACTTAGATTCTTATAGTGAGCAATTCTAGCTCTGTTGTCTTCGTCATAAATTCTACACCTGTTCACCAGCTCAGGAAAGTATCCGATCTTCTGATAGCCGACGCCCTGTTTGATCTCGGGATGCAGCCCGCTCTCAAACTTGATGCACTTCGAACTCATAGTTGCATCAGTATTGTAATGAGGATAATACTTTACCAGCTCCTCAAACTTAATCGCATACTCTGCCACTGAGAAGTTCCCCGGTTTCAACTTAAGAAATTCAACCTTTTTCTTCTCGCGAATGTCTTCCGGGAAATACCGTTCCAGAAACTCTGCTTTGAACACCGTCCAATTAATGTGTCCACCAGTAGCTTCTAATCTCTGACGGGTGTTGTCCCACCAATCCTTAGCCTCGCCGTTCAGCATATGGGTGCCAAACTGCACCTTCTGAGTCTCTGAGCATCCCATAACTCTAAAGATCTTCTGAATATCCTTCAGTCATTTATGTGCCACATCTGGATCATGTCCGCCCTCGAACTTAGGTGGTTTGTTGTTCTAGAACTTCTCCACATTACGAAACTCTCTGTTTCTTACATTCTGATTGATATTCTGACCAATATTCTCTACTGGTTGCGCAACAGCTTGTAACGCAGCAGCCATCGCAGTACCATTTCTACCAGTCATACTGCTTAACATCCACGAAAACACAGGTTAGAAAACATACGATCATAAACATCCTATAGTCAAACTCTACTACAACACTGGCCGGACGGACCGCCCTGCTCTGATACCAAATGTAACACCCCACTCGACCTCGTACATGTATTATAAAACATATACGGAAATATTACATAAAAGTACATCAGAGTTCTCAAAACAAGTAGGACGTCACACTAAGTCACTTCATTCTTCATAAATAAACCAATGTTATCTAGGTTTCAATTATATAGCGGAATAAAGTCAATTGTTTAAACATAATTTCCACCACGAGGTGATCATACATCGTTAATCCAACAAATAAAAGATACGTAACAAATAACTGAAAAATAAGGAAAATACAACTAAAATCCCATCATCCCGTGTTACGTATCAGAGCGACTCTTACGACTCGATCAAATAGCAACACACTCCAAGCACTACTAAGGTACCTGGTCATTTGTACTTCCCAAGGAGAACAAACGCAACAAATAGAAAAGGGGTGAGAACTACATTCAATAAATAAGCGGTGAAATACACATGCTAAGGGGGGGGGGGGGTGCAACCAGCAATTGCGCTGGGCCCAATTTTATTCAGAGAAAAAAACACCAAAAAACAAGCCAGCAGGGGGGGTGCAAGCAGCAGCATATCCCTTTGTATTTTTGTTCTGGGCCCAATTGGGGGGGGGGGGGGGTGCTAACAGTAAACTGGGCTTAGGGCCCAAACCAACTTCACCAGGGGAGGGGGCGTGAATGGAAACAAGGGATTGCATTCAGCAACTTGTGTAATTGGGCCTAAAGCCCGGGTTCTATCAACCCACTCATCAGCAACCCTAAACAAAAAAAAACTCTCCTCTTCTCCAATCACTAGCACTGTTCACCTTCTCCCATCCAACCCTAAACGCCGTTCCTGAAACCTCTCAATCAAACCTAAACCTAAACCGATACTCACCCTCTCTCATACTCTCAATCATCCAAACACCATTAATCTTACCCTAATTCTGATTAAACACAACAAATAGATTTCCACGATCGAAACCCTAAACAACAAAATCAACAACGACGTACCTGAGTATTCGTTTGGAAGAAGATTCTGGAGCTTCGACGAGGAGTTCTTGAAGCTTGAGAGGCTTGAGATCCTATGAAGAGGTTCGGAGATTCTCAACGAGTTGATGAAGCACTCTCGAATCTGGAAACGCACTGAAGGTCTATGAAGAACGGAGAAGTTTCTGGAAATACGTACGAACGATGTTGAAGGAGTAGATCTTGATGAAGTTTGATGATTGAAGAGGCGCGTTTGCAGGAGGATGAACATAGATTTGACGAAGGAATCTTGGAAAAACAATCGGGCGATGAATGTTCTTGAAGAGAGTTTGAAGGACAATGAAGATTTTCTGAGTTCTTCTGATGATAATGATGAAGATCATACAAAAATGATGAAGATCGTTGTTGAACGCATGAACAAGCTGGGATTTTCTGGTGCTGATAATCGACGTTCTTGTTTGATGATTATTGATGATCGGAGAGGATGATGAGGAAGATGAGATTGGAAGGTGAATTTCTGGAGATTTGGTGTTTTTGCAGTTTTCCGGCGAAATCAGCGGTGGTCGGAGGAAGTTAGGGGGTGGTCGCCGGTCTTTGCATGGCCGACGGTGGGATTGAGGCGACGTGCTGTGGTGGCAAGGGGAGTAATGGAGAGCGAGACACGTGTGGGGAGTGGGGTCTGAGGGAGTCACACGTGGGGCGCATGCAGGATCAGAGAGAGAGTGAGGTGGGGAACCCTTTCTCTGCACGCGTGGCAAGCTATTTATTAGACATGTGGCAGCTGCGAAAATGAACCTGATTTGGGCTTTGAACTCTGGACAATTGCTAATAGGGCCCAAATGAAACTTAATGATGGATTAATGGACCTAAACGCATGATTAACTCTGAAACAAAGCAAAATGTAATACTGCAAAACAACCTAATTAAACTATAAAAACGAAAATTAACATCTAACTTAATTAAAATCTGCTATTACATCTAATTAACTAATAAAACGAAATTAAAACTAACTCTTAATTAATCAGAAAAATCTACAAACTATTATCTAATACCTAAAAAAGAATTATCTTTTAAAACCTAATTAATTTTGAAAAACAAAATCAAATAAAATCTAAAAACATTTAATCTCCATTTCTTAAAAAACTATTAATATTTTTTAAAAAAACAAATAAAAATCTAATCTAAAAACAATTAAACCCTATTTAAAAATCTAAAAAAAATCATTAACTCTACTAAAAAATCTAAAAAAATCATACTATTTATTTTTAAAATCTATCCCCTTTTTTTTAAAAGAAAAATAATATCTATTTCTATCTATTTAAAAGAACTATTCTATTATTCCTTAAAAAAAACTATCTATCTTATTAAAGAGAAAATACTATTAAAAACTATAATGTCTAAAAAAATTCTTTAAAATCTATTAATTTCTAAAAAATGAAAAGAAAACTTATTTAAACTCTAAAAATATTAAAAACCCTATTAAATCCATAAAAATCCCTTAAATGCACTAAAAATTCAGAAAAGTGACCGAAAAATCCTACAAATGCCAGGAAGCCGATTAAATCGAATAAGAACCCAATCACACAACCGTAGCGAAACCCGGGCACCGAGATGGTCTGAAAACACCAGGAACGAGCACCAACTCTCAACAGACTTTTATTTCATCCGACCTGAACTGCCTGACACGCCAGGGGCCATGATCCTGATAAAAACCAATCTGAATGATAAAAATGCAATGCATGCCGTATGCGAATGCGAATGCAAAATGCGTCGAAACATAAACCAGATATTAGGACCGGTTGGTCAAATTTTAGGGTGCAACAGCTGCCCCTATTCAAGCGGCTTGGACCTGAAGGGTTGAAGAGCAGACATCCTTCAAACATTCGAGGTACGAGACAGTTGAATACAAAATAAACCCGAAAATTTGCCAACCGCAGAAATAAACTGCACCCTCGCTTGGGGAACACCATCCAGGGAACTGAATCCAATTATTCTGGCAACAAAATGATTGATCACCTGATAAAGAGATTTGACTTCAACCCCAGTTACTTGTGTGACACCACGAATAACAAACTCGAAGGTTGGATCAACATGCACTTGATCACCTCCCATCGTCTATTGATAGACGGAGACGCCATCCCGCAGGAAAACAATAACCATACTTACATCGTCTACAGATAGACAGCAAAACACCATCCCGAAGGAAAAATAATATCCATATTTACAACGTCTACAGATAGACAGAAAGACCCCTTCCCGAAGGAAAATCATTAACCATATTCACACTGTCCACCGTAGGAAAACCCATACCCATTACTCACGTTGTCTAAAGATAGACAGAAAGACACCGTCCCGAAGGAAAAATCCATACTCTCCTCGTCTAATGATAGACGGAGACACCGTCCCGAAGGAAAAAACAAATATCCATATTTACACCGTCCACCGTAGCACAACCATACCCATTACTCACATTGTCTAAGGATAGACAGAAAGGCACCATCCTGAAGGAACACCATATCCATTACTCACATTGTCTAAGGATAGACAGAAAGGCACCATCCCGAAGGAACACCATATCCATTACTCACGTTGTCTAAAGATAGACAGAAAGACACCGTCCCGAAGGAAAAATCCATACTCTCCTCGTCTAATGATAGACGGAGACACCGTCCCGAAGGAAAAAACAAATATCCATATTTACACCGTCCACCGGAGGACAACCATACCCATATCCATATTCATCACCACCCATCAAATTTCAGAATCCTTTTGTCTACAGGAATTGATGGAAAGAACAATATCTTCAAAGGGGCCACATCATCAATAAGGATTGACAGAAAAACCACCTCGCCAGAGCCACGCCGTTGATAAGGATCAACAACTAGGAAAACCAAACATTCTTCGAAGAGCCTCGACGTCAATAAGAATCGACGGTCAGAAAAACCTTCTTGAAATGCCATCTCGTGTAATAAACAGAAAGAACGCCAATATCTGAAAGATTGCCTTGAAACCCTTCAACGTCTAAAGATAGACGGGGAAAACCATACCCAAACTCCCGACGTCTACTGATAGACTGATGAGCAAAGCATAACTGTTGCATGATCTAAGAATCGAATACCAAAGAGCTGTTTGAATAAAGCTGCTGGATAAATGCTCCTGAACTGATCGCAGAGTACTTCATGTTGCCACTGGAGGCTGATAGAAAAACTGGCTTATGCTTCGTATGCATATGCGTATGTTTGAATTTTCTATGGCGTAATGCTCCATACAGGATGGAAATGCTACGCATTTGAGGATGAAATGCAAGTATGATGCAAATATGATGATGTATGTGAATGCAAATGCAGGCTCGGCCGCTGGAGAAACTGGATACAGAAAACCGCCTCAGCAAAATAAATGCTGAAGACAACGCCAACTCCGCTGGGGATAACCAGGCATCACATAACTGTTCCAGCAAAATAAATGCTGGAAGAGTGAAGCCAACTTCGCTGAGGAATAACTGAATGCGCCAATCATGATTGGACTTCTGTCAGGGACAACTTACCCGTGCCAATGAAATTGGACTTTTGCTGGGGAAAACAGACGGAGTCTTCCTGCGTACCGATGAAGATTGGATTTTGAAACTGATGCACCACCCTGGATGGGCCTTACAGTGATTGCCAATATGGATTGGGCTTCTTGAAAATTGCCAATAAGAATTGGGCTTTAGGCTATCCCTGATGGGTCATGTATGATTGACACTGGAACAACATCCTGTCTGAATTCACAGCTCTGATTGAAGGGTCAATAGAAGGCAACACGACTTCCCGACATTCGACTCACACTTGGAGATTAGCTGAATCTGTTCGAATAGCTCTGAGTAACTCTGATGACACGGAGAACAATTCCTTCGTTTCTGATATGCCCCAGCTTGTGGGACCTCTGCGGGGATACTCCTCAAAAGGAAATCTGAAAATCTGTACCCTGACGGTCTGATATGAAATGCCCCAACATTCTGAACCTCGGAAAAATGCTTCAAATCAACTGCCTCTTGAATAAAGAGTAACTTCCGCGCTCTTAGGATAGTCTGCCCCTGTCTGCAATGACTTTGCCCCTGATTGGTTGATTTAGTGTAGCGCCTCTAGCTACGAGAGATTTACTGAATCTCGACCTGATTGCCCCGGTATAACTGCTTTGGATGGATGACCTCATTGGGGATCACTTGATAATATCTTGCCCCTGCTCTCGGAACCTTCGGGCATCCTGCGTTCTACCCTGATCAGATTTTCCACTGGTAGGAAACTTTCTTGCTGTCAAGCGCTCACTCGTAAGTAAAACAAGTTGTTCTGCATAAAAGATATATTAATGCAATGCATATGACAGTTTTAACATCCAATCTGTTCACTGGAAAAAAGGAAAATCAGTTTATGGCATACAAAGCACAAATCGAAATATCAACATCAACACCAATATGGTAAGAAGAACCCTTTTAGGAGTCAGCTTCGACGCGATCTTTACCGATGTATGCCTTCGAAACAACCCTGCTTCAATTAGGACTTTTGAAGGTTGTAACGTGGTCAGGTTCATGGTTTTGAAACAAAGGATAAAGGCTCAAAGTCTAATTTTTAACCCACCCATTCTCCTTGATGTTCTCCAATCCTACGTTCGGCTAATTCGACCTTAGCGCTCACCTCTGAGAGGTTGAAATATAGGAGTGATAGTTCGAGAAACTATGCGCTTTTGGAGTGACAGCCACTCACTCTTCGTCTTTGACACTCGGGGTCACACGACTCGTATTTTATTTGAGGATTTTTCTTTTGTAATCCTTTTCCTTTTTCTTTTCTTTCCCCAATTTTTGCATGGACTGACTCTTTTGAGATTCTTTTGATTTTCCAGTCCAGCGGGATGCCCCTATTTTTGCCTAAGTCGTTTGTTGACTTAGCGGGCTTTTGATTCTTTTCACTTTTCGTTTTTTTTTCGAACAAGTCGTGTGACACTGGTTGTCTGACTCTTTGGGGAATAATGTGACTGGGTCACTCCTGACGCTTAACCACTACGGCTTTTTAGGCACGACCTATGGAGGTGTGATTGATCCTCGAACGGACACTCCTTTTGCGATTTGGACGCTCGGTCAAGTTAGCTAACACCTACCCTGCCCCAGGTTGAGATCGAGGGTTTTTTCACTTTTAGAAAGAAACTCCTACAACTAGGCTCAAAGGGGTTGACAAAGGATTATCTTCCTTATGTCTCCGGTGTTTAGGGATTTGAAACAATGCCTGTACATCATCAGCAGGTTTTATTTCAAAGGCATACAATATCAGAAGCTTGCATGTCGTTCGTTTTCGTCATCCTCCCTGGATTCCGCTTAACCAAGCGTTGGATATCTGTAAAATCAATTAGTGAACACGAATGGATTTAATCAAAACATGCATACTCATTTCATTATCATCAATTGAATGAAAACAACAAGTTTTACAAACAAGGTTGCAATTTAACAAGAAAGAAACTACAAACATAAAGAAATGACAGGAAAACATCAGCTTCCGAGGACCGGGCTATCACATCTGATTTGTTGTTGAACCAGCCATCTTCAAAGTTGCTTATTGAAACCATACTGCTTAAAATGGATGTCGGGTGAATTGCCTTTCTGACTTCATTGGGCTCTTTCTAGCATGCAGGTTTGACCGATAACGATAAGGCTGCTGGCTCTGGAAAGGAGTTGACGTCTGTTGCGAAGACTGGACAAATTGTTGACTTTGATCATTCGAACGACTTGGAGGTCGAGTTTGAACTATCAGGGACTCCTTTTGTTCAAGCGCTTTCATCCTCAGACTTGGTCTAGGCAGCAACTGAGGACAGGGAGATTCTGACACCAATGATTGCAGAATATACTTCTGATCTACAGCAGCTTCGGGAACATCCATCATCTTAGCATCAACTGGGGTATGACCATTAGGTACAATTACGCCTCCCGGCGTGAGTTCAATAACTTTTGCGTCAATCATGTCCTGAACGTTGTGTTTAAAAGCATGACAACTCTCGATATCATGTCCGGGTGCCCCGGAATGAAATTCACAGTGCTTACTGGTATCATACCCATAAGGAAGTATAGTCCCCTTGGGCGGTTCCAATGTTCTTTTCTCAACCAGCTTCAAACTCAATAAAGTCTGCAAGAGCTTAACATATGTTGAAGGCGGCACCTCAAATATCCTCCTTGGCCTTTGCCGAATCGGATGTATCTTTTGATGTTGTTGTTGGTGTCGATCAACACGTCTTTTAAGCTCAGGTTCCACAGGCACAGGTGGGACAGACTCCTTCACTGCGGCTTCAGATAGCTGATCATCCTCTTTCCTAATCACATTCTTGACTACTTCCATGATCAAGCTCATTTGGGTCTTCAACTGATTATTTTCCTCTCTGAGCATCTTCTGATCCAGACGCAATTCTTGCATGTCTTTCATCATCTGTCTTAGCTGGCTTCGGACTTCAATCGATTCAGCCTGATTCTGTTCCATATCTCTGAGGGAATTCCTGCAACAAACTAGAGATGGGAAGTAAGACCCTCGGTTCTGATGTACCTGTTATGTGAGAATGCAATGCAGAAATCAAACACATATTCACAACAAGACAAATAAACCCCAAGCTGTAAGCACAGAGATAAACACCTCACACCACTATGCAAAGCCAACAAGAACAGTAAACAAGCACACCCAAGTACAAAATACAATGACCCCAGCCAACAAGCCTGGTGGTGGTCAGCAAACAACAATGCACGAAAGCTAAACAATCAGCAGAGAAAACAGATGCGACACCTGGCGCAGAAACCTCTAGCAATTTCCCCCGTATTCAGCTGAGCTCTCAGTTGGACATTCTTCCAAACATACACTCTCAGTAGAGTATCCCATAACATTGACTGATGAACCCACACAACTGGATGAAGGGTAATCAATAATCCGAACAAAACCCTGAGGCGTGATAAAGATCTTGTTAGAGTCTAGCAGATTCTGAACTTGGCTTCTAAGCACTTTACAATCCTCTGTCGAATGCCCCTGTACCCCAATATGGTACTCACAGCGGGCGCTGGCATCAGAACCTGAAGGATAAGGCGGGATCGTTGAATTAGTCTCTTTCGGAACTATTAATCCACTTTCGACCAAATCTGGCAACAACTAACTGTATGACCCCGGTAGCTGAGTAAACTGCCTTTCAGGCTTCCTTGGTCTTTGTCGGGCGTGACGACGCGGCTGACAATAATATGACTGCTGATTTGAAGTGTCTGAAAACTGAGCCTGAGACGCTAGAGGTTCTGAGACAACCTCGCTTCCTTCTTCCCACTCCTCTTGAGAACTGATAACTGATTCATTTTTATCAACTGGGATGTAAGCAGCCTCCCGAAGCTTTCCATTCTTGAGTCCTCTCTCAACAAGCTCTCCCATTCTCATCATACCTTCAAAGCTTGTACAAGTGAACATCATGTCATAATAACGACCCTTCAGAGTATCCAAAAAGAGGCTAACCATTTCTCTTTCCTGAATCGGTGGTTGAACACGAGCAGCCAATTCTCTCCATCTCTGCACATACCCCCTAAAGGATTCATTCTCTGCACGAGATAATTCTTGCAACTGCCCGCGAAAAGGAGTCATTTCCAGGTTGTAATCATACTGATTCACGAAGGCATTGGCTAAGTCCGACCATAATTTAATACTATCACTCTTCAAGTGCATGTACCAGTCCAAAGATGCTCCTATCAAACTATCCTGGAAACAGTGAATCATGAGCTTGTCATTGGTGATATACGGAGTCATTCTTCTGCAGAACATAACCAAGTGTAGCTTCGGACAACTATCCCCTTTGTACTTCTCGAAATTGGGCGCTTTGAACTTTGGAGGCAATACAAGACCTGGCACCAAACACATGTCTGCAGCGTTCAGATCAAGAGTATTCTTATTCACCAGGGCAGCAATCTGCTCTTCCAACGTCTGAAGTCTTCTCATATACTCAACAGTCAGTGGGCCCTGAATATTAACCTGCGGAACAACTCTTGGAGATGGAACAATCCTTGGAGAATCTGGCGTAGGGAAAGTAGAATTGTGACACTCTGCGTCATTGAAAGAATATGGACCTCTGACAGGGGTTTGCACTGGCTGGGCAACATTGTTCATCTGAGCTCTTTGACCATTGTTTCCTCCTCCATTTATATCTGCTATGGCTTCCATGACCTGACTCACCTGGTACTTCAACAATTCAAACTCTGCCCGAGTAACAACCAAGTTCTGCTCTTCTGAAGCCATGATCCTTCCAGATACTAACTCAAGTCCAATACGAATGTCGGGAAATCAACTGATGAAGCGGATAAAAACGGGTAAGCTCCCTGTTCCGGCTGGGGATGAATATGCAAAATGAAATGCAAATGCAAACAGTCATGCAAAAATGCAAAATGCACACACACGGGACCAAGTGCCCCTGGCTGAGAAGAATCCACCATACTGGTCTTAACCAGACCCATAACACTGCTCGAACCTGGTGTCAACAAACCAAAACAATGCTTGAACCTGGTCTCCAACAGACCTCATAATGTTGTCTTCAAATATCACTGAATCTCAATCAAGAAAACCGGTAATCTGAAGGTCAAGTTACCTGCATTCCCCAACCCCTCTCACAGGTAGGTGTCCTAATAACTGACACAAGGTATGGCATCCTATGCGGTCGTTGGCGTCACAGACTTTCAAGACTGATGATACGATACCCAGAAGGTGTGGCATCATCATGTCCTGAAGAGGCCTCACTTAGCCAACTTCCAAATGATCGGTCCCCGGAGTCGACAATCCAACTAACCAACAACCCCCTCAACCCAAAGGGTTGAAAAAGAAGTCAACCAGAAGAACCTCGTCCGAGCGTGGATTTCATGAGACAATAGTACATGCAAAGCATGCACGCGCCCACTAATTTCCACTCTAATTCTAGGTGCACTCAAGCCCAGGTCCGGCTTATCTCTCAATCATAGAACCCCCTCATACCCACAACAATAATAACAGAAATATAATGCTGAATGTAAAATACAGAAACGTAAATCCATACAAAACCCACGACGGGAAAACAAGCGCTAGGATTGACTCGCGTAGGGAACCGTTGGAGTCCCCAGCAGAGTTGCCAGCTGTCGCTACTGCGAAAATCGGCGCCGGCTGAACAGAAGAGTCGCCACCGTGCATTATTTTATCCCAACGGAGGGAAAGGAAACGCTCGAAGTAAACTTACCGCAAAGACGGGAAAGGAATGGTCGTCGCAACCAAATCCTGGATTCAGGAGTCGGTTACGCAAGGGGAAGGTATTAACACCTCTCACGTCCGTCGTACTCGACGGGATCCACGCTTGTTTTCTAGTACGGACTGTTATTCTACCTATTCTACAGGTCTGGGGTTAAAAGAAAATAAAATGACTCGGCAAAGTATCGCACTTTATGCCTACGTATTCCCGTCTGGAACGAGAAATCAGAGTCAACGTAGTTCGCCTACCTACGGGAAAGGAGGGGAAGGTTGCTCGCTAGGATATCGCATCCTATGCCTACGTACTTTCATACAGCATGAAAGATCAGAGTAAACGTAGTTCGGGCCACGTACGACACAAGTCTGTCTTGATTGTTGTTATCCTTCTGAAAAGGGTTTTCTCCTGATTACGCGTCCAAGCGGACAAAAATGACGCTTTGATTGGTTTACAGTCTTTTATGCAAGAACTGTTTTTTATTGATGTTTAACCTTTTATTGTATTTTTTTGATTGTTTTGAGAAAGAAGAGACAGAACTCTAAAACCTATGGTTAAAAATGGGAATCAAAATCTATCCTAATATTGTCATGCATGGGTTAACACCTAATGTCTGTCATATTTCTCTCTTGCGCAGAGAGAAACAGAGATCCTAAGGGAATAAACGGAACAACAACAACATATATACAGTAAAGCAATAAAATGCATGAATGCAGCAGTACAAGCGAGGCAAGGGAGTCCCACTCGACCTCGAACCTAGAAAGCAATGGACAAAGTGAAACAACTTCACTTCAACCCTATGGGAAAATTAACAAACAATACAGTAAAGAAAATAAAACCCCAAAACCAGCCCTGACAGAACTCCAGCTCCTACAGCAGCAGCTCTGAAAAACTTCCAACTCTGACAGTTGATAAACAACAATCTCCTAATGAACCCCAATAATCTAACTCCCAAGCTACAATAAGCTTCCATCTTCCAGAAATCGCCAAGCTCAAGCAAACACAGAATCTTAACCAGTTGACGGCACCAGACAGCAGATAGCCCCAGACATCAGTAAACCCTAGCTTTAACAGTTGCACAACTTTGACATGAACAATCTTCATCTTTGTCAATATTTGATCTTCATCTCTATCTTCAATGGCTTCTTTCTTCAAGACAAGCTCTCCTAGATGAGAATTGATTTATCTGAGCAAATTGAATGTCAAAACAGTTCATTGACAACCAAAGGAAGCCTATAAACAGTTGACATTGTAACAGACTGTTTCCCTCAAAGTTCTACCTCTAAGGTAAGGCCACTTATCCCTCCAAAGGAGGGAGGTGAATACCACAGAGGGACTTTATGTCATAGAGAAGAATGGAAGCACAGGAAGCTATCCATGTTTGTGAAAGAATTTGGTATATTCTAATGCTCTGCCTATTTGCTTCTATTTCTCCTAAGTCTTCGATCAGCTCCAAGCTCAAGCAATCTTCAAGCTTTCAACATTTGATTATCATCCTCAATATTCTCCTTTGATGTCTTCATGCTTCACAAGCTCAAACCAAGCCCACACCCCAGATAAAAACCCAAACGCCCAAGCAGACAAACAAAAACCCCAAATGGGAACACCAAACAATCACCCAATTTGCAAAATATACTAAAAATAGTAAAATAGTATTTAAAATTCTAAGTTTAATTCTAAGGGGAGTTCTATATCTACCCTACATACCCTATATGTCCCATAACCTAAATCATGCTAAAAAACCCAAAATAAAATGGTGTAATATGCCTATGATGAGTTTGAACCCTAATTACTATCCTAATGTTCTCTAATCAAAACTAATCAAAATTTAATCACAAAAATGTGAAATAAATCCCTAAGGGAACTTAATGCTCTAATCTAGCTACCACAAAAAGAATAGGATCAAAATATGGAAGGAAATGCCTAAACAAAATCCAACAAGATGCATGTACAAACAATATGAAAATAAAAGCAATTAATATGTAAAAAATCACCATAAATGAAAAAAAAAAAACCTAAAATAATATTTTTATTTTCTCACCATTTTCTTGAAACAATTATTAAAATGTGGGAAAAAATCCCATATTAAAATGACTATTTTCTGATTTTTTAGGAATTATTTATGAATTATATACAAATGAAGAGAAAAGAAAAAAAACAATTGAAATTGGAAAACAGGGGGGTGCTAGAAGCAACTATTATAGTTCAGAATACACTGGGCCCAAGATGGAGGGTGCAACCAGCAATTGCGCTGGGCCCAATTTTATTCAGAGAAAAAAATACCAAAAAACAAGCCAGCAGGGGGGGTGCAAGCAGCAACATATCCCTTTGTATTTTCGTTCTGGGCCCAATTGGGGGGGGGGGGTGCTAACAGTAAACTGGGCTTAGGGCCCAAACCAACTTCACCAGGGGAGGGGGGCGTGAATGGAAACAAGGGATTGCATTCAGCAACTTGTGTAATTGGGCCTAAAGCCCGGGTTCTATCAACCCACTCATCAGCAACCCTAAACAAAAAAAAAACTCTCCTCTTCTCCAATCCCTAGCACTGTTCACCTTCTCCCATCCAACCCTAAACGCCGTTCCTAAAACCTCTCAATCAAACCTAAACCTAAACCGATACTCACCCTCTCTCATACTCTCAATCATCCAAACACCATTAATCTTACCCTAATTCTGATTAAACACAACAAATAGATTTCCACGATCGAAACCCTAAACAACGAAATCAACAACGACGTACCTGAGTATTCGTTTGGAAGAAGATTTTGGAGCTTCGACGAGGAGTTCTTGAAGCTTGAGAGGCTTGAGATCCTATGAAGAGGTTCGGAGATTCTCAACGAGTTGATGAAGCACTCTCGAATCTGGAAACGCACTGAAGGTCTATGAAGAACGGAGAAGTTTCTGGAAATACCTACGAACGATGTTGAAGGAGTAGATCTTGATGAAGTTTGATGATTGAAGAGGCGCGTTTGCAGGAGGATGAACATAGATTTGACGAAGGAATCTTGGAAAAACAATCGGGCGATGAATGTTCTTGAAGAGAGTTTGAAGGACAATGAAGATTTTCTGAGTTCTTCTGATGATAATGATGAAGATCATACAAAAATGATGAAGATCGTTGTTGAACGCATGAACAAGCTGGGATTTTCTGGTGCTGATAATCGATGTTCTTGTTTGATGATTATTGATGATCGGAGAGGATGATGAGGAAGATGAGATTGGAAGGTGAATTTCTGGAGATTTGGTGTTTTTGCAGTTTTCCGGCGAAATCAGCGGTGGTCGGAGGTTAGTTGTGGCGGTCGGAGGAAGTTAGGGGGTGGTCGGAGGAAGTTAGGGGGTGGCCTCCGGTCTTTGCATGGCCGGCGGTGGGATTCAGGCGACGTGCTGTGGTGGCAAGGGGAGTAATGGAGAGCGAGACACGTGTGGGGAGTGGGGTCTGAGGGAGTCACACGTGGGGCGCATGCAGGATCAGAGAGAGAGTGAGGTGGGGAACCCTTTCTCTGCACGCGTGGCAAGCTATTTATTGGACATGTGGTAGCTGCGAAAATGAACCTGATTTGGGCTTTGAACTCTGGACAATTGCTAATAGGGCCCAAATGAAACTTAATGATGGATTAATGGACCTAAACGCATGATTAACTCTGAAACAAAGCAAAATGTAATACTGCAAAACAACCTAATTAAACTATAAAAACGAAAATTAACATCTAACCTAATTAAAATCTGCTATTACATCTAATTAACTAATAAAACGAAATTAAAAACTAACTCTTAATTAATCAGAAAAATCTACAAACTATTATCTAATACCTAAAAAAGAATTATCTTTTAAAACCTAATTAATTTTGAAAAACAAAATCAAATAAAATCTAAAAACATTTAATCTCCATTTCTTAAAAAACTATTAACATTTTTTAAAAAAACAAATAAAAATCTAATCTAAAAACAATTAAACCCTATTTAAAAATCTAAAAAAAATCATTAACTCTACTAAAAAATCTAAAAAAACCATACTATTTATTTTTAAAATCTATCCCCTTTTTTTTAAAAGAAAAATAATATCTATTTCTATCTATTTAAAAGAACTATTCTATTATTCCCTAAAAAAAACTATCTATCTTATTAAAAGAAAATACTATTAAAAACTATAATGTCTAAAAAAATTCTTTAAAATCTATTAATTTCTAAAAAATGAAAAGAAAATTTATTTAAACTCTAAAAATATTAAAAACCCTATTAAATCCAGAAAAATCCCTTAAATGCACTAAAAATTCAGAAAAATGACCGAAAAATCCTACAAATGTCAGGAAGCCAATTAAATCGAATAAGAACCCAATCACGCAACCGTAGCGAAACCCGGGCACCGAGATGGTCTGAAAACACCAGGAACGAGCACCAACTCTCAACAGACTTTTATTCCATCCGGCCTGAACTGCCTGACACGCCAGGGGCTATAATCCTGATAAAAACCAATCTGAATGATAAAAATGCAATGCATGCCATATGCGAATGGGAATGCAAAATGCGTCGAAACATAAACCAGATATTAGGACCGGTTGGTCAAATTTTAGGGTGCAACACACATGCCACATCAATTACTCGACACCCAATAGCCCATATTCAAACACAAATATGCAATGTGACTCACTGACTCGACACAATGCATGTGGTACCTGCACAAATACATATGGTTCACCCTAGAACCCAATTCCCGTCGGAATTCGGATAAGTCGTATATGTTCCTCTGAACTACAACTTATATCTGTCGCTACTGCGAAAATCGGCGCCGGCTTGACAGGAGAGTCGCCACCGTGCGTTATTTATCCCTCAGAGCGGGAAAGGAAACGCTCGAAGTAAACCTCGCAAAGACGGGAAAAAGGTATGGTCATCGCAACCAAAACCTGGATTCGGGAGTCGGTTACGCAAGGGGAAGGTATTAGCACCCCTCACGTCCATCGTACTCGATGGGATCCACGCTTGGTGTTTATAGGTAAAAGGGTGTGTTATCTATCTACGCTAAGGGCTGGTCTGAAAAGAAAATAAAAGGACAGGACTCGACAGAACATACGGTGTTCTGGGCCTACGTATTCCCTCGTGCAATGGGAAAGTCAGAGTCAACGTAGTTCGACTGCCTACGTCTAAACGGGGGAAAGGTTGCTCGCCAGGACATCGCGTCCTGTGCCTACGTACTTTCATCTGGAATGAAAGATCAGAGCAAACGTAGTTCGGCTAACTACGGGTAAACAGGGGCTCTCACACAGCAGTGAGAAAACAAACTGGTTCTAAAGGCTCGGGAACCTACAACTATGATCTGGTCTCAAATGCACTCGGGCAAGAGAAAGGGGTAACACTTAGTCGTTAGCGGGATAGTCTCGATCGCACAGCCGCGAGAGAACAAAGGTTAGTTGTTAGTGTGCTCGCTAGGATATCGCATCCTATGCCTACATATCTTCGTCTGGAACGAAGAATCAGAGCAGCTGTAGTTCAGCTAACTACGGGTCCAGCTACTCAAAAGCTCCTACAGAAAGGAAAGGGAAACCCTAGAACTATAGCTGAGAAACAGGGGAATCTACCTACTGCTATCACACCTGGTTGACCATCCTAAAGTCTATCATAACAACTCCACAGCGGAGAAGTCAGAGCTCCTAAGGGATCATGGCAACAGGACTAAACTGCAAACAAGAAACTGCAACGTAAAGAAATACTGAGAATATGCATGAATGCAACAACTAGACAAACAAGGCGCAAAGGCCGCAAACCACAAAGGCAAGGGAGCTCAGCTCTACCAAATACCAACAAGCAAAGCCACGCAATAACAAACAAGCAGAAGGAGGACCACCTCAACTTCTCATGCACACCAAGTCTACTTCTAGGATGCACCTACTCAGAATCATCTAGATGAACACCTAAGCCTAATGCAACATAACATCACCCAAGTCAAACAACACAAAGAGACTAACCCTGAGCAGGGCCTCTATCTACAAAACAAGAAACTAATCCTGGGCAAGGCCCCTAACAAGCCTGAGACAACTCTTAATCTATCTCTAACAGAACTCTATACAATACCCTAAGCAGGGATCTAAGCAAAAAACCTAATCAAAACCCTAAGCAAGAGGAAACAATCCCAGTCTCCAAGCTTCAGAACAAGCTTACCAGAGAAAAGGGAGCTAAGCAGACAAGCTCATGGTGCCTTCCTCAGGAAAGTACCAGGAGGTTACTACTCAGGAGTCATATCCTATGCGGCTCGACAACTGTGATCAGTTTACATTCCTCCTCAGGAGAAACTAAACTCACATGAAGGCTCCGGCATCACGGGATACTTGAGAAATACCTATTGCACTAGGGGAACTAAGTGAACAGACTCATAGGACCTTCCTCAGGAAAGTACTAGGAGGCTGACACTTAGGAATCGTATCCTACGTGGCTCAACAACTGTGATCAGTTTACATTCCTCCTCAGGAGAAATTAAACTCACAAGTTGGCTCCTACATCACTGGATACTTAAGAAATCCTAGGTAAACTAATGGAACTAAGTGAATAGACCCATAGGACCTTCCTCAGGAAAGTACTAGGAGGCTGACACTTAGGAATCGTATCCTACGTGGCTCAACAACTGTGATCAGTTTACATTCCTCCTCAAGAGAAATTAAACTCACAAGTCGGCTTCGACATCATTGGATACTTACGAAAGAGGTGAGAAGAAAGAATGAAAGTCATTCATAGTGCCTTCCTCAGGAAAGTACCATAAACTCCCTTCAAACTTCAGGATCTCGAACCTCACAAACAGACAACAAGCTCCTAGACTAAGCCTCAATCCACTGCATCTCTGCAAGCTCCAACAGGACTTCAATCAGCTCCCACCTTCAAGAAGAACCCACAGGCCAAGAAACCACAAGAGACTATCTCTGAAGTTCAACCACAGTTGGACTTCAAAGTCAGAAGTCATCAAGACTTCTCCTATCTTCAGGCTCAGACAAATTCTATCAGAACACCCTACAAAAAATCTAATAAAAATCTAATGGGAGGCCTACATGGCTCTAGGATAACATACTGAAAAATCAGAACAACATTCAACACCAGATGAAAGAACTAAAATCAGCAACACAGACATATCCACAAACCAGTTTATCCAACATCAATAACAGTGAAAAAATGCAATTAAAATAAAAATGCATGATTAAGCTAATATTTTTGTACTATAAAATTCTACACTGAATCACGAGTCCACAGAAAAAAGAACGGAATTATTTGACTAAATCTACCATTTTTTATGAATTTTTTAATGATATGCATGCATTGAAAATATTAAAAAACATCAATTAAAATGTAAAATACACAAAAATAGCAAACAAAAATAAAATGTCATTTCTATTTTTATTTAATTTTCTTAACATTTCATGAAATGGTAGAAAAAAAGAAGAATTAAAAAAACACTTATTTTCATTTTATTGTGAATTATTTACAAACCATGAAAATATATAAAAAAACAAAATAAAAGAAAATGCAATGGGGGGTTCAATCAGCAATGGATTCTAGTTATTACGCATTGGGCCTATGCTGGTGGGGGTGCTAAAAGCAATTAGGGCGCAGGGCCCAAGTTCAGAAATCAACTAACAAACACAAAAAGCCTGGGGGGTGCCGTTAGTGATTTTTCTCAGTTATTATTATTACTGGGCTCAAATAAGGGGGGTGTTGAAAGTAGATAAGGCCTAAGGCCCACACCAATCATCCAGATTTCTCACACAGGGAGGGGTGAACAAGCAATTGGAGGGTATGCGTTCAGAAACACGCGTTTGGGCTTAGCCCAAAACCTCAACCCTAATCCACTATTCAGTTGAACAAAACCTGATTCCTTCACCAAACCCTAGCTACTGTTCATTCTCCTCTCTAGCCGTCTCCTTCATTCGCCTCCCTCAATCCACTCTCTCTGCAACTCACCTTAGAACATTCTCACGAATCCCCAACACAACAACACCAAAACACCACAATATCACCATTATCCCTCTCAATCCATGCCTCAACCAAAATCAAAACCCTAACCGAACGGAAACCCAACGAATCAACACAGAAGAGACATGCAACAAGAGAGAAGTGACGTGTACCTGGCTGTAGCGAAGAGTTCTTGAAACTTCGTTGGAGAAAAAAGGTTCTCAGAATCTCAAACGAACCTCCAAACAGCTCTCAAACAAAATCTATTCTCAAATCTCTGGGCGAAGCAAGAACAAGATAAAGTACTCTTGAAGTTCGTTGAACTATCTTGAAGCGCGAAACCTCTGGAAAGCTGATGAAGATCTACAAGTTTTCTGAGAAAAACTGAAGAGTTCTTGGATACCGAAGCAAGACGATTGAAGATCTTGGAGCTTTTCTGGTTCTCTTGATGAAGATTGTTGGCGTTCTGGAGAAGTGGATGCAGAACGATGAAGGTTTGGATGGATTCTGGAAAAAGTTGATGAGTTTCTGGGGATTTGCTTCGACGGAGGATGAAGATTCGAGTGGATTTCTGGAGATTTTGGAGGTTTCCGGCGAAGATGATGAAGGTGGAAGGAGGAGATCTGGGGAGAAAGAAGAAGATATGAGGATTCTGGTAGTTTTGGCGTTCTCCGGCGGAGTTGGCGGTGGCCGGAGTCTGTTGGCGGTGGCCGGAGTCAGTTATCGCCGGATTTGCATGCCCGGCGAGGGGTTTCCGGCGAAGAAGTGGGGGGAGGACAGGTGGCGCGCATGCGCAGAGAGAGAGGAAGTGTGGGACAGCTGTGAACACGTGGGAGAATCTGAGAAAGTCTGAGTGGCTGTGGTGGCGTGCTCTCTGAGTGTAACGTGGGCCCCTCTCTGACGCAACACGTGGCCACTATTTATTACACTGAAGATCGTTGGAAGCTTCCAGAAGCTTCTGGGACTTGCTGGGAGATGCTGGACGAATTGGGCTGAATCTGGACCTTTTTTGGACAATCTGAATCATTTTTCTGGACAAAAAAAAAGCAATACTGGGCCTCCCCAATTGGGCCCAACGAACTCAACAAAAAAAGATTCAGAAAAACTGCAAAATAATAATAAAAAAAAAACTGGTTAACTAAACTAATAAACCTACAATTAATTCTAACTAACATTAATCTATCCTAATTAAATCTAAAAAGACAATTAACCTAATTAAACTCTAAAAAGAGATTAAATGCTCTAATTAATTCTAAACTCCTACTAATTTTCTATTAAAATTCCAATATTATTTAAAACTAGTAAATCTATTTAAGACTATAATATTTCCTATATTATCTAAAAAACAATTAAACCTATTTTAAAATCTATAGACAATTCTAAAAATGATTTAAAACAATTAAACCTATTTTAAAATCTATAGAAAAATTCTAAACTATTAAAATCTATTAGTAATAAAAGAAAAACTATATTCCCCTTTTTCTTTATTATTCTAAAAACTATTTAAAATCTTATTTATATTCTAAAAAACCTATTTTAAAAAATCTATAAAATTCTAAAAAAGAGATTAAGCTATTAAAATATTCAAAAACCCTATTTAAATTCCAGAAAAATTCTATAAAGCCTGTTAAAAATTCACAAAAGCCTATAAAAATCCTAAAAATGCAGATGAATGCAAATGACTGCCATAAAAGCGCACACGAGACCAGATCGAATCGAACAGAGATCCCCGGGCATCAGAATATCCTCAAAATCCCTGAAATATCACCGAGGAGCGCACAATTTCCCGAAAATAAAACCCTGGTGATCTGGACTGGGTCTGCCATATCTGATAGACGAAAATCAAGCCGTAAACTCTGATATCCCCTGCTTGTGCACAAATATCACATGTCTGAGCTGCGAATATGAATTTAAACCACGAGTCAGGTAGGAGAATCAGTTGGTCAAATTTTAGGGTGCAACAGCTGCCCCTATTCAAGCGACTTGGACCTGAAGGGTTTGAAGAGCGCTCAGCCTTCAAACATTCAGAGGTACGAGACGGTTGAATACAAATAAAACCCGAAAATTTGCCAACCGTGAGCATATACTGTAAGCTGCTTGGAGAATAAAGTCCAGAAAACCGAGTCCAGTCATTATGGCACCGAACTGATCAATCATCTGATAAAGAACTCCTGATTGAATACCCGTTGCTTGTGATACCCCACGTAACAAACCCGAGAGCTGCAACAAAATACCTGATTCTTTCACATTGCCTACTGATAGACAGGAAGAGAAATATACTCACATCGCCCAAAGATGGACGGGAAGACACCCTGATTGAATACTCACCTCGTCTAATGGTAGACGGAAAGACAACATAAACCTCCATATTCACATCGTCTAAGAGTAGACGGGATCAAATTCTTAATCTCCATACACACATCGTCTAAGGGTAGACGGGATCATCCTGATTGATGAAACAAAACCATTCACATCGTCTAAGGATAGACGGAAAGACATTCATAATCTCCATATGCACATCGTCTAAGGATAGACGGAATCGTCCTGATTAATGAAACAAATCAGTATTCTCATCGTCTAAGGGTAGACGGCATCATCCTGATTGATGAACAAATCAATTCACATCGTCTAAGGATAGACGGGAAGAAATTCTTAATCTCCATACTCACATCGTCTAAGGATAGACGGGAAGAAATAATTCTCCGTATTCGCATCGTCTAAGGGTAGACGGCATCATCCTGATTGATGAAACACAACAATTCACATCGTCTAAGGATAGACGGAAAGACATTCATAAATCTCCATATGCACATCGTCTAAGGATAGACGGAAAGCCACCAGCATCTCGATACTCACATCGTCTAAGGATAGACGGTATCATCCTGATTGATGAACAAATCAATATTCTCATCGTCTAAGAGTAGACGGGAAGCAATAATCTCTGAATTCACATCGTCTAAGGATAGACGGGAACATCCTGATTGATGAACAAACCAATTCACATCGTCTAAAGATAGACGAAAAGACACCATTAATCTCCATATGCACATCGTCTACTGATAGACGGAAATAAATTCTTAATCTCCATACCCACATCGTCTAAAGATAGACGGAAAGACACCATAACGCAATTCAACACCATCCTTTGAATTTCAGAATTCTTCTGTTTACGGGAATTGATGGAAAGATCAATATCCTTAAAGGGGCCACATCGTCAGTATGGACTGACGGGAAGAAAACCACTTTTTAAAGAATCATGTCGTCAATAAGAATCAACGATCACGCAAACTGAACATTTTTCGAAGAGCCTCGCCATCAATAAGGATTGACAGTCAGAAAAGTACCTCTTGAAACGTCATCACATCCAATAAACAGAAAGAAAATCCCTATCCGAAATATCGTTTTGAAACCCCTCAACAACCAAAGATAGCCGGAGAAGGCTCGCTGGGGAAACACCTCATTATATGTATGATCTGGCAATAAGAAAACCGCTGGACAGTAACCAAAGCTTCACATCGTCTACTGATAGACGGAAAGAAAAGCCACTTGCTAGAAAAACTCTATTCTGAACCCTATTGAAAATCCATCAAAACTTCACATCGTCTACTGATAGACGGGAAGAAAAGCACATCCTGGGGAAACCCCTTCTTGAAGCCCTACTGTGATCACCCGCAACTTCACATCGTCTATGGATAGACGGAAAGAAAACCATATTCGTACTCAAGACGTCTAATGCTAGACGGAGAAATCCACTTATTGGAGGAACACATCGTCAATATGAATTGACGGGAAGAAAAGTCTGTCGATATCAGATGACTGCTTGATCAAAGCATAATCGTTGTATGATCTGAGATACAAATAATCCGCTGAATCGTCTGAATACTGCTGCCGGATAAATGTCCCTGAACTGATCACAGAGTAATTCACGCGCCATATGAGGCTGATAGAAAACCTGACTTATGCTCCGTATGCATATGCATATGCTTTAATCTTTTCACGGCGTAATGCTCCATTCTGGATGGAAATGCTACGCATTTTGACAATGATATGCAAGTATGATGCCAATATGATAATGCATGCAATATGCTAATGCAGGCTCGAGCTGCCGGAGAAGGCCGGGTACAGAAAACCACTTCAGCAAAATAAATGCTGAAGGCGAGGCCAACTCTGCTGGGGGTAAACTGGATATCACTGAATCGTCCTAGCAAAATAAATGCTGGGAGAGTGAAATCAACTCCGTTGGGGATGTTGGGAACTTAACCGAACACCTCAACGAAGTAATACCCTGCTGGGGAATACAGCTCCGCTGGAGAATGGCAGACGTGCTGAATATGATTAGACTCCTCTGGGGGATAGCTTATCCATACCAATGACAAATTGGTCTTTGCTGGAGAAAATGGAGGGAGCCCTCCTGCGCTCTGATGAAGCTCGGATCTGGAAATTGATGCGCCAACACGGATGGGCTTCGCAGTAATCGCAGACATGGGTTTGAGCTCTTAAGCTTATCTTACTGGGTCAGATACAACTGATACTGGAACATATTCTTCCTGAATACACAGCCTTTTAGTGAAAGGGTCAATGGATGGTAACACGACTTCCCGCAATCATCTCGCTCTCGAAAATCGACTGCATCTGCTCGAATAACTCTGAATGACCCTATAGGTACGGAGAACAACAATCCTTTCGCTTCTGATATGCCCCAGCCTACAGGACATCTGTGGGGATAGTCCCTGAAAGGAAATCTGCAAATCTGTTCCTTGATGGTCTGATATGACATGCCTCAGTATTCTGAACTTCTGAGATATTTCACCTTGAATGCTTCTCGAGTAACTTCTGCGTGCTTAAGATGGTCTGCCCCTGACTGCCATGACCTTGCCCCTGATTATCTGATTCAGAACAGTACCTCCTGACTACGACGTGTGTACGGAACCTCAACCTGATTGCCCCAGAATAACTGACTTCGAAAAGCCGACCTGACTGGGGATCACAATAAAAGCTTGCCCCTGCTTCTCGGAACATTCGGGCGTTCTGCATTCTATCTTGAACATACTTTCCACTGTAGGAAGCTTTCCTGCTGTCCAGCGCTTACTCGCAAGTAAAACAAGTTGTTATGCATAAAAGATGTATTAATGCAACATATATGACAGCTTTGACATCCAATCTGTTCACTGGGAAAAGGAAAAACAGTTTATAGCATAATGCACAAAACATTTGTCAACATCAGTACCAACATGGTAAGAGGAACCTTTTTAGGAGTCAGAATCGACGCGACCTTTACCGGAGTATGCTTTCGAAACAACCTGCTTCAATTAGGACTTTTGAAGGTTGTAACATGGTCAGGTTCATGGTTTTGAAAGAAAGGATAAAGGCTCAAAGTTTATTTTAACCCACCCATTCTCCTTGATATTCTCCCATCCTACGTTCAGCTAATTTGACCTTAGCGCTCACCTCTCAGAGGTTGAAAGTTCGAGAAACTTTTGGATTTTGGAGTGACAGCCACTCACTCTTTCGTCTTTGACATTTGTGGTCACACGACTCGTATTTCCATCGAAGCTTTTTCTTTGAATCCTTTTCGCCTTTTTCTTTTCATATCCCTAACTTTTGCCTGGACTGACTCCTTTTGAGTTTCTTTTGATTTTTTAAGTCCAGCGGGATGCCTTCATTTTTGCCTAAGTCATTTGTTTTGAAGTTTTCTTGACTTAGCGGGCTTTTGATTCTTTTTTCCATCATCATTTTTTTTTCTCCGAACAGGTCGTGTGACACTGGTTGTCTGACTCTTTGGGAAGTGATGTGGCCGTCCCACTCTTGATTGAACCATTGTGGTCTTTTATGCACGACCTCTAGGGACGTGATTGATCCTCGAACGGACACTCCTTTTGCAATTTGGACGCTTGGTCAAATTAGCTAACACCTACCCTGCCCCAGGTTATGATTGAGGGTTTTTCGTTTACAGAAAGAAACTCCTACTACAAGGCTCAAAGGGGTTAACAAGGGATTATCTTCCTTATATCTCCGGTGTTTAGGGGTTTGAAACAATGCATGTACATCATCAACAGGTTCTATTTCAAAAGCATACAATATCGGTAGTTGCATGTCGGTCATTTTCGTCATCCTCCCCAAATTCTTCTTAACCAAGTGCTGGACATTTGTAAAAAACAGTTAGTGAACACGAATGGATTTAATCAAAACATGCATATTTATTTCATCATCATCAAGCGAATGAAAACAAACAAGTTTTACAAACAAGCTTACGAATTCAAACAGGAAAGCAACTACAAATGTAAAGAAATGACAAGCTAAAACAAAGAAAATATGCTAGCTTCTGAGAACCGGGCTTTTGCATCTGCCCTGCTGCTGAACCAGCTATCTTTATTAGAGACAATCTGATGCTGTCATGATCTGCTTTCAACGACTCAACCTCTTGGCCCGAAGCTGATTGCTGCACTATCAAGCAAATCCTGCACTTGGTGCTTAAAAGCATGGCAATTTTCTATATCGTGACCTGGGGCTCCAGAATGAAACTCACAGCGCTTGCTTGCATCATAACCAAATGGGGGAGTTCCCGTGATTGGTGCCAGAGTTCTTTTCTCTACCAGATTCAATCCCAACAATGTCTGCAACAAATCAGCATAGGTTGAGGGAGGCTTCTCAAACACTCTTCTCGGCTTGCCGCCCTGGAATCTTCGTTGAGTTTGCTGTGCCCCCTGCTGAGGCTGCTGCTGCTGGTATCGGGTTGACCCTTGAGCACCCTTTGTATCAAATGCAACATTGGTTTCTTGACCTTCAATGTACTGATTAGCGCTCTCCTTATGCTTAACCATTTTCTTTCTCAGATCTGCCCCAGGAATAGGCAACAATTGTGGGCCTGGAGATTCTGACACCATGGAGTCCAGGATACGCTTCTGACCCACTGCAGCTTTAGAAACATCTGTCATCTTAGCATCGACCGAGACAGGAGCAATATGCACAGCTACGCCGCCCGGCGTGAATTCAATATCGTGCGAGTCAATCAGGTCTTGAACATTGTGCTTAAAAGCATGACAACCCTCGACGTCATGTCCGAATGCCCCGGAATGAAATTCACATTGCTTACTGGCATCGTACCCTTGAGGAAACACTCTCGTTGGTGATGCCAACGTTCTCTTCTCAACCATATTAAACCTCAATAAGGTCTGCAAGAGCTCAGCATAGGTCATAGGTGGTGCCTCAAATATTCTCCTTGGCTTTCCTTCCTGGATCTTCCGTGGAGCCGGATGTATCTTCTGTTGCTGCTGCTCAGGTTCCACAGGCACAGGTGGCACGAGCTTCTTCATTGTGGCTTCAAATAGCTGATCGTCCTCTTTTCTAAGCACATTCTTGACTACTTCCATAATCAAGCTCATTTGGGTCTTCAGCTGACTGTTATCCTCCTTGAGAATCTTCTGCTCCAGACGCATCTCTTGCATGTCTCTCATCATCTGCCCCAGCTGGCTTTGGACTTCGATCAATTCAAACTGATTATGTTCCATATCTCTGAAGGAGTTCCTGCAATAAACTGGATGATGAGGAAATAAGACCCACGGTTCTGATATACCTGTTAAATGATAATGCAGCGCAGAAAGCAAACTCATATTCACAACGAGATAAAGAGAAACTCAAGCTATAAGCACACAGACAAACGTCTCCCATACATGTACAACCAACAAAATCAGCAGGTAAGCACAAATGAGTATGAATATAACGACCCCAGCCAACAATCCTGGTGGTGGTCGGCAGATACTAGTGCACAAAAGCTAAACGGGTTAAGCAAAGAAAACAGATGCGACACCCAGCATAGAAACCTCTAGAAACTTCCCCCATATTCAACTGAACTCTCCGATTGACAATCCTCAGAGCACACACTTCCTGTGGAGTCTTCCATGACATTAACTGACGAACCCGCACAACTGGAGGATAGAAAATCATTAATCTGAACAAAACCCTGAGGAGTGATGCAAATACGGCTAGAGTCTAACAGATCTTGAATCTGACTTCTAAGCACTTTACAATCATTTGTTGAATGCCCCTGTGCCCCATCATGGTACTCACAGCGGGCGCTGGCATCAAAACCTGGAGGATACGGTGGAATCACCGGCTTAGTCTCCTTCGGCACTATCAATCCACTTCTGACCAGATCTGGCAACAAATGACTGTACGACACCGGTAGCTGAGTAAACTGCCTTTCGGGCTTCCTTGGTCTTCGTGGAGCATGCTGACGCGATCGGCGGTAAGATGACCATTGACTTGAAGTGTCTGAAAACTGATCCTGAGATGCTAGAGATTCTGAGGTGGCATCATCTCCTTCCCACTCTTCTTGAGAACTGACAACTGGCTCAATCTTATTAACTGGGACGCAAGGAACACCTCGAAACTTTCCACTCATGAGTCCTCTCTCAACAATCTCTCCCAGCCTCGTCAGGCCCACAAAGCTTGTGCAACTGAACAATTTGTCAAAATAATGGCCTTTCAGAGTACCCAAGAAGATGTCAACCAGTTCTCTTTCCGGAAGCGGTGGTCGAACACTAGCAGCCAATTCCTTCCATCTTCGCAAATACGCTCTGAATGATTCATTCTCTGCCTGAGACAATTCTTGCAGATCTACGAGACTAGGAGTCAAATCCAAGTTGTAATCGTACTGCTTCATGAACGCTCTAGCTAAATCCACCCATGATCGAATCTGATTACTCTCTAATTGCACATACCATCTCAACGATGCCCCAGTCAGGCTATACTGGAAACAATGGATCATCAATTCGTCATTTCGCACAAACGAAGTCATCCTTCGACAGAACATCATCAAATGCAACTTCGGACAGCTATCTCCTGTGTATTTTTCAAATTCCGGCACTTTGAACTTGTACGGCAACACCAGGTCAGGAACCAAGCACATGGCTACAGCATCCAGGTTAACGGCATCTTTCGCTTCCAAGGCTTTCATTTGCTCTTCCAACACTCGGACTCTTCTACTATCGTCAAGAGCTCTTGGATCTACTAACCCGGTCATTGGAATATCTCTCCGGTAATTCATCACAGGGAAAGCAACACATTGATTGTTAACAGGCGGATAGCGTTCATTTTGGGCAACAAACTGCTCATGCCGATCTCTGTTCTCAACAGTTGGCCGTACAACTTGGTCTGCAGTAAGATTGTTTGCTTGCGGGAAGTCTTCCATAGAATCATACTGATGATTGGACACCACAGTAAACCCTGCCTGGGTGTCGGGAACCTGGAAATTGCCTTCAGACATAGCTACCAATTACCTGTAACCGACTACACTGCTTGATTCTGCTCAACTCTGCTTCAGCCCCTTAGTCATCTTCAGCACTCCACTCTTGTCTCCAACAATCCCCCGAGAATCACCCTCTGGCGAAAACAAAGGCTGGATAAGTGCTCTGACCTGCTAAATGCTATGCAATATGATTTATGCGAACAGAAATACAAAAATGCTAACGTGCATGTGTGCATTGGAGATATTTCCCCTCCAATTCCAGTGTCAGTGGTAGCAAGACGAGATGAACCATAAAGACAATATTTGGAAAAACCCTCATATACTGATTAGAATAACAGTCTTGTCAAGAAGTTACATAACTACGCTCCATACAGCTGATATGATAAGGGGATCCCAGCCAACATGCCTGGTGGTGATCTCAACATACAGAATACAAGAGAAAAATCAAGTACGGGTACGGTTGCGGAAGTCCTCGACCATCTTCTTTGTCTCTGCGTGATCTGGTTGATAAATCAAACCTTCTATTAGTCGATCCCTCTTCCTGACTGTCCCCTGGATGTCTCTGACAAAGTCTTCCCAAGCCTTATCATTGGCACCGCCCCCAGGTTTGGGTCTCTTGGCATCTGCTCTATGCTGGAAATCTTCCAAATTCTTCATGGCATCTGTCAACTTGCGCTCGGCCTCGTATCGGCGATAGGCTTCTTCTTCAAGCTCTTCATTCTTCACTTTGACCTGTTCTTCTAACTGAGCAATCTGTGTCTTCAGCCCTTCTTCTCGCTCCTTGCGCTTGGTCATAGTGAGATCCCAGTGTTCTCTGAACTTGGCTAGCTTTGTGTAGGCCCTGTCCAGCTCTTGCTTCTTAGTGGCCAACACACTACTAACTGAGTCGACATCTAACTCCAGACGCTTCCTGGTTTCAGTCAATTCCAATAGCGTAGTCTTCAGATGTTTCAGAGTTTCATCCTGTTGCTTAGAAAAGTATCCTGTTTCAATCTTTTCATGCCGAAGCTGGGCATTCTCCTGCTCTAAAGCCTCTTTAGCCCTTGCTAGCTCTTCTTTCTCCGCCATCAGTTGCTTGTAAACCTGAATGTCCACAGTGGTAGGCTCCTCTACCGGAGGAGGATGCAATGGCTGAACTGCTGGATACGGCATAAGGAACTTCACAGCTCGCTCACGAATCCATTCTTCATATGGGCCAGGAACTCGAGTATCCCTTCTGCTACCTGAAAGTTTCCCTCTCTTGTGCAAGTTTTTCCAGGCTTTCTCAAGTTTGGTCAGCATTTCTTTCCCTATTGCCCCAGTGAGATACAGAGATTCCTGTATCTTCTCGGGCTTTGGCGCTCCTTGAGGTATGTACCCAAATTGCTTGATCAATAAGGAAGGGTTATAGTTGACACAACCTTTCCTTCCTATTAACGGAACATTCGGGAATCCTTCGCCTTTGAGTATGACTTCAGCTCCAAATACCTCTTTATTGGTCCATACCACGTTCTCAGCAGTCAATCCCATTAAGCGCTCGGACCATCCTAGAGAATTGATAGACGTGACAAAAGGGCCTGACTTAGGCAAATGACTGGTGAACCACCTGCATAGGAGAGGGACACAACAAGACACATTCCTTCCTCGTCGCTTTTCATTCTGGTAGTGAGTTGAATGGTGGATATCTCCCAACAAAGTAGGAACTGGGTTTCCCGCAGCCAAAATATAGAAGGCATCTGAATCAACAAAATCAGGAATGTTCGGGAACAACACGATGCCATACACACATACAGCAAGGATGACGTCAAAAACACTCCAGCTACCCTTCTGGGCATATTCTCGAGCCTTCTCCACTAAGACATCCAATGGAAATCCCCATACGTCTCCTCTTCTGATCATCTTCCCAGACAGCTCAGACTCTTTCAAGCACAGGATGGCAGAAAGCTCAGCCAGCTTAGGCTCAGCGTCCGTACGATAAAAAGGCATCTGCTCACGGATTGGTATATCCAGAAGTGCAGAGTACTCCTCCAGGGTAGGAGCCAAAACGAAGTCGGGAAATACAAAACACCTGAGCTCCGCGTCGTAAAACTGTAACAGAGTATAGATGCCGCTGGTCTCGTAGGCAGATGGCTGATAAACGTAGGTCAGAATCCTCCCATATCTCTTTCTGAAGTCACCCATTCCCCTCTTCTTAGCAATAGCAATCAACTCTAACAATAGACTGATATTCGGCGACGGAAACTTATAGGGCAATACTCTCTTCAGGTTTTCCATGTCTTGCTAGGAACAAACACCAGAACTGGAAGGGAAAATATGTACCTGCAATACACACACGTTAGTTGAATGCAGATGGTAATGCAATGATGCAATATGATAAATAATGCAATCTGCGAACACAGGGGCTATGCTGTAGCCTGAAGAGGAATATCTCTGTGATCAAGAACAGAAAACCAGCACGGTCACCAGAATCTCATGCCACTAACTATCATCTGATACTCAAAATATCAATCCCCTGGTAAGAAAACCATCTGAACCTCTGTATCTGACAAGAATACCATCTAATAATAGCTTCAACCTCAGATAAGAAACCCATCTGACCCAGACAACACACCTGGAGATGCATCAAGAACACCATCTGATAACTACTGAATCATGGTTTCTGAAGGCCAGTTTTCCTGCAATAACCCAGTCCCTCTCACAGGTAGGATAAACCTAATCCACGGACAAAGGTACGGCATCCTATGCGGTCATCAGCGTCACAGACTTTCATGAGTGACGATACGATTCCCAGAAGGAGTGGCATCATCAAGTCATGAAGAGGCCTCACTTAGCTGACTTCCAAATGATCGGTCCCCAGAGTCGACAACCCTCACGTCTGGACTCCCCTCAGATCCTCAGGACCGGAAAGGAGCACCTCTGCAAGAATCTCGTCTGAGCGCAGATTTTCGTAGGGAACTGTGCCTGCTCAGCAGACAGGTTCGTCTACTACTTCTCCGCAACTATATCTAGGTGTGTACTCAAGCCCAGGTCCGGCTTTTCACTCACAGTAACCTCCCTCTGCCCACAGCAATAATCATGATAATATAATGCTGGAAAATAAATGCGGAAAGGTAAAGGTACAGAAAAGTAAAGTGCAGAAAAGTAAAACACAATATGCACAACACCCAACCAATAAACACCCAAGCGCTAGGATTGACTCGCGTAGGGGATGGGAAACGGTCCCAGCATAAGGGATGGGAAAAGTCCCTAGATGCTATAAGTCCCCAGCAGAGTCGCCAGCTGTCGCTACTGCGAAAATCGGCGCCGGCTTGACAGGAGAGTCGCCACCGTGCGTTATTTATCCCTCAGAGCGGGAAAGGAAACGCTCGAAGTAAACCTCGCAAAGACGGGAAAAAGGTATGGTCATCGCAACCAAAACCTGGATTCGGGAGTCGGTTACGTAAGGGGAAGGTATTAGCACCCCTCACGTCCATCGTACTCGATGGGATCCACGCTTGGTGTTTATAGGTAAAAGGGTGTGTTATCTATCTACGCTAAGGGCTGGTCTGAAAAGAAAATAAAAGGACAGGACTCGACAGAACATACGGTGTTCTGGGCCTACGTATTCCCTCGTGCAATGGGAAAGTCAGAGTCAACGTAGTTCGACTGCCTACGTCTAAACGGGGGAAAGGTTGCTCGCCAGGACATCGCGTCCTGTGCCTACGTACTTTCATCTGGAATGAAAGATCAGAGCAAACGTAGTTCGGCTAACTACGGGTAAACAGGGGCTCTCACACAGCAGTGAGAAAACAAACTGGTTCTAAAGGCTCGGGAACCTACAACTATGATCTGGTCTCAAATGCACTCGGGCAAGAGAAAGGGGTAACACTTAGTCGTTAGCGGGATAGTCTCGATCGCACAGCCGCGAGAGAACAAAGGTTAGTTGTTAGTGTGCTCGCTAGGATATCGCATCCTATGCCTACATATCTTCGTCTGGAACGAAGAATCAGAGCAGCTGTAGTTCAGCTAACTACGGGTCCAGCTACTCAAAAGCTCCTACAGAAAGGAAAGGGAAACCCTAGAACTATAGCTGAGAAACAGGGGAATCTACCTACTGCTATCACACCTGGTTGACCATCCTAAAGTCTATCATAACAACTCCACAGCGGAGAAGTCAGAGCTCCTAAGGGATCATGGCAACAGGACTAAACTGCAAACAAGAAACTGCAACGTAAAGAAATACTGAGAATATGCATGAATGCAACAACTAGACAAACAAGGCGCAAAGGCCGCAAACCACAAAGGCAAGGGAGCTCAGCTCTACCAAATACCAACAAGCAAAGCCACGCAATAACAAACAAGCAGAAGGAGGACCACCTCAACTTCTCATGCACATCAAGTCTACTTCTAGGATGCACCTACTCAGAATCATCTAGATGAACACCTAAGCCTAATGCAACATAACATCACCCAAGTCAAACAACACAAAGAGACTAACCCTGAGCAGGGCCTCTATCTACAAAACAAGAAACTAATCCTGGGCAAGGCCCCTAACAAGCCTGAGACAACTCTTAATCTATCTCTAACAGAACTCTATACAATACCCTAAGCAGGGATCTAAGAAAAAAACCTAATCAAAACCCTAAGCAAGAGGAAACAATCCCAGTCTCCAAGCTTCAGAACAAGCTTACCAGAGAAAAGGGAGCTAAGCAGACAAGCTCATGGTGCCTTCCTCAGGAAAGTACCAGGAGGTTACTACTCAGGAGTCATATCCTATGCGGCTCGACAACTGTGATCAGTTTACATTCCTCCTCAGGAGAAACTAAACTCACATGAAGGCTCCGGCATCACGGGATACTTGAGAAATACCTATTGCACTAGGGGAACTAAGTGAACAGACTCATAGGACCTTCCTCAGGAAAGTACTAGGAGGCTGACACTTAGGAATCGTATCCTACGTGGCTCAACAACTGTGATCAGTTTACATTCCTCCTCAGGAGAAATTAAACTCACAAGTTGGCTCCTACATCACTGGATACTTAAGAAATCCTAGGTAAACTAATGGAACTAAGTGAATAGACCCATAGGACCTTCCTCAGGAAAGTACTAGGAGGCTGACACTTAGGAATCGTATCCTACGTGGCTCAACAACTGTGATCAGTTTACATTCCTCCTCAGGAGAAATTAAACTCACAAGTCGGCTCCGACATCATTGGATACTTACGAAAGAGGTGAGAAGAAAGAATGAAAGTCATTCATAGTGCCTTCCTCAGGAAAGTACCATAAACTCCCTTCAAACTTCAGGATCTCGAACCTCACAAACAGACAACAAGCTCCTAGACTAAGCCTCAATCCACTGCATCTCTGCAAGCTCCAACAGGACTTCAATCAGCTCCCACCTTCAAGAAGAACCCACAGGCCAAGAAACCACAAGAGACTATCTCTGAAGTTCAACCACAGTTGGACTTCAAAGTCAGAAGTCATCAAGACTTCTCCTATCTTCAGGCTCAGACAAATTCTATCAGAACACCCTACAAAAAATCTAATAAAAATCTAATGGGAGGCCTACATGGCTCTAGGATAACATACTGAAAAATCAGAACAACATTCAACACCAGATGAAAGAACTAAAATCAGCAACACAGACATATCCACAAACCAGTTTATCCAACATCAATAACAGTGAAAAAATGCAATTAAAATAAAAATGCATGATTAAGCTAATATTTTTGTACTATAAAATTCTACACTGAATCACGAGTCCACAGAAAAAAGAACGGAATTATTTGACTAAATCTACCATTTTTTATGAATTTTTTAATGATATGCATGCATTGAAAATATTAAAAAACATCAATTAAAATGTAAAATACACAAAAATAGCAAACAAAAATAAAATGTCATTTCTATTTTTATTTAATTTTCTTAACATTTCATGAAATGGTAGAAAAAAAGAAGAATTAAAAAAACACTTATTTTCATTTTATTGTGAATTATTTACAAACCATGAAAATATATAAAAAAACAAAATAAAAGAAAATGCAATGGGGGGTTCAATCAGCAATGGATTCTAGTTATTACGCATTGGGCCTATGCTGGTGGGGGTGCTAAAAGCAATTAGGGCGCAGGGCCCAAGTTCAGAAATCAACTAACAAACACAAAAAGCCTGGGGGGTGCCGTTAGTGATTTTTCTCAGTTATTATTATTACTGGGCTCAAATAAGGGGGGTGTTGAAAGTAGATAAGGCCTAAGGCCCACACCAATCATCCAGATTTCTCACACAGGGAGGGGTGAACAAGCAATTGGAGGGTATGCGTTCAGAAACACGCGTTTGGGCTTAGCCCAAAACCTCAACCCTAATCCACTATTCAGTTGAACAAAACCTGATTCCTTCACCAAACCCTAGCTACTGTTCATTCTCCTCTCTAGCCGTCTCCTTCATTCGCCTCCCTCAATCCACTCTCTCTGCAACTCACCTTAGAACATTCTCACGAATCCCCAACACAACAACACCAAAACACCACAATATCACCATTATCCCTCTCAATCCATGCCTCAACCAAAATCAAAACCCTAACCGAACGGAAACCCAACGAATCAACACAGAAGAGACATGCAACAAGAGAGAAGTGACGTGTACCTGGCTGTAGCGAAGAGTTCTTGAAACTTCGTTGGAGAAAAAAGGTTCTCAGAATCTCAAACGAACCTCCAAACAGCTCTCAAACAAAATCTATTCTCAAATCTCTGGGCGAAGCAAGAACAAGATAAAGTACTCTTGAAGTTCGTTGAACTATCTTGAAGCGCGAAACCTCTGGAAAGCTGATGAAGATCTACAAGTTTTCTGAGAAAAACTGAAGAGTTCTTGGATACCGAAGCAAGACGATTGAAGATCTTGGAGCTTTTCTGGTTCTCTTGATGAAGATTGTTGGCGTTCTGGAGAAGTGGATGCAGAACGATGAAGGTTTGGATGGATTCTGGAAAAAGTTGATGAGTTTCTGGGGATTTGCTTCGACGGAGGATGAAGATTCGAGTGGATTTCTGGAGATTTTGGAGGTTTCCGGCGAAGATGATGAAGGTGGAAGGAGGAGATCTGGGGAGAAAGAAGAAGATATGAGGATTCTGGTAGTTTTGGCGTTCTCCGGCGGAGTTGGCGGTGGCCGGAGTCTGTTGGCGGTGGCCGGAGTCAGTTATCGCCGGATTTGCATGCCCGGCGAGGGGTTTCCGGCGAAGAAGTGGGGGGAGGACAGGTGGCGCGCATGCGCAGAGAGAGAGGAAGTGTGGGACAGCTGTGAACACGTGGGAGAATCTGAGAAAGTCTGAGTGGCTGTGGTGGCGTGCTCTCTGAGTGTAACGTGGGCCCCTCTCTGACGCAACACGTGGCCACTATTTATTACACTGAAGATCGTTGGAAGCTTCCAGAAGCTTCTGGGACTTGCTGGGAGATGCTGGACGAATTGGGCTGAATCTGGACCTTTTTTGGACAATCTGAATCATTTTTCTGGACAAAAAAAAAGCAATACTGGGCCTCCCCAATTGGGCCCAACGAACTCAACAAAAAAAGATTCAGAAAAACTGCAAAATAATAATAAAAAAAAAAACTGGTTAACTAAACTAATAAACCTACAATTAATTCTAACTAACATTAATCTATCCTAATTAAATCTAAAAAGACAATTAACCTAATTAAACTCTAAAAAGAGATTAAATGCTCTAATTAATTCTAAACTCCTACTAATTTTCTATTAAAATTCCAATATTATTTAAAACTAGTAAATCTATTTAAGACTATAATATTTCCTATATTATCTAAAAAACAATTAAACCTATTTTAAAATCTATAGACAATTCTAAAAATGATTTAAAACAATTAAACCTATTTTAAAATCTATAGAAAAATTCTAAACTATTAAAATCTATTAGTAATAAAAGAAAAACTATATTCCCCTTTTTCTTTATTATTCTAAAAACTATTTAAAATCTTATTTATATTCTAAAAAACCTATTTTAAAAAATCTATAAAATTCTAAAAAAGAGATTAAGCTATTAAAATATTCAAAAACCCTATTTAAATTCCAGAAAAATTCTATAAAGCCTGTTAAAAATTCACAAAAGCCTATAAAAATCCTAAAAATGCAGATGAATGCAAATGACTGCCATAAAAGCGCACACGAGACCAGATCGAATCGAACAGAGATCCCCGGGCATCAGAATATCCTCAAAATCCCTGAAATATCACCGAGGAGCGCACAATTTCCCGAAAATAAAACCCTGGTGATCTGGACTGGGTCTGCCATATCTGATAGACGAAAATCAAGCCGTAAACTCTGATATCCCCTGCTTGTGCACAAATATCACATGTCTGAGCTGCGAATATGAATTTAAACCACGAGTCAGGTAGGAGAATCAGTTGGTCAAATTTTAGGGTGCAACAATATCCACAACGACTTTCACATGAAGTCCGGATGAACTAGGCACCCATCATGGATTCCCACCTAGCCATCTCCACAAGACACATGACATGAAATGCATGACAACACAATTATGCAAACATAATAAACTCAAGCATAATCCACGATCACCCATGACCCACACGAGCCATCCGCTCACCGTAATCCTCTCGGGAATTACCATCATCCCACCAGATCGTCCACCCTGGACGGTACTGACCCACACATATCAATCACACCCCTAAGGGCAAACACGTAAATTTCCACATTCTTCCTAATTTAATTACTTACTAATCTTCCTTAGGTTCATTTAAGTCATATTAATAATACTGATTAAATGGAAACGCGTTCCAAGCGAAATCTGGACAAAAATCACAAAAATGGGAAACGTTATCCCATGTCTGCCCATACGCGTATTGCCCTGCCTCATACGCGCAATGCCCTACTGTCAGGCCCAACATACGTTTATCACACTGTCTCTTACACGTATTGCCCTATTGTCAGGCCCAATATACGCGTATCACCCTGTCTCTTACGCGTATTGCCCTGTCCCATACGCGTATCACCAGAACTGCTACCAAAAATTCAAATTTCATTCTTTTTACGAATTCTCACTCAATACTCTTCATTCTACCACTCAACTCAACCCAAAATTCAATTTTTTGTTAATCGTTTCTCTCTACCTCCACTATACTTCATCTAACCATGATTCTCTTAAGATTTCTATCATGTAAGGTTCAATTTCGTTAACCCTCAAACTGTTATTTTCTAGATCTGTTATCTGTTAGGATCCTATCACAACCCCAAGTGATTTTCACACGAAATTCATATAATTCTCAGATTCATTTACACATATATCACACAATAATTATTCAGCAATCACAGCCATTACAGAGAAAAGCATCATACTACGGAAATCAAACAAGACGAGAAGAAATACGTGAATCCTATGAGAGAAAGGACCTCTCTTTACCCTCTCATGTTAATTCACCCATATTGAAATCCATTCTCCTCCTTACCTTGGATTTGATCTCTTTCTTGACAACAATGGAGAAAATTGATTCTTTTTGCCTTAGCTCTCCTTTCTCTGCCTTTTCCTTTTTCACGTACATTAACTGTTTACTCCACTAACTCTCCCTAAACCCTCTTAATCAGATTTTTAATTCATTTAATTTAATTACTAATAATAATAATACTAATAATAACCATAAGCCTATTAATATTATTATTAATAATAATATAAATAATAATATTAATAATCATAATGCTTCTAATTTTGTTATTAAATTATCCCTTATTATAGGTCCACATTACCCCAACTAAGGTCACCTCTCACTCTCGCTCCTAACCTCATACCCTTAATTAAGGACATCACAACAAATACACACCACAGAAAAATACAAAAAGTGACTAAATAATTTAAATAGGGTGTTACACATAGTCTCTAAAGTCCACCTCTGCATTTTCTTTTGAATCTTTCGCATTCCATATTTTCTTCTTCATTCTAATGATTATTTTCCTACGTTCTTCCTCACTTTCAATATCTGATTCCTCAACAATCTCAGTAGCATTAAGTGATTTCTCAGTAGTTGCAATAGCATCAAGTGAATCTTCAATAGTTTCACGTTCAATTTCAAACGAACCTTCAATCTCAGGAAACTTGTTCAAATCAATATGATATTTTAGTTTCCCATCATAAAACTTGAAGTCATCTTTATTAGAGTTATGAGATTCCATGTCCATGCTAATGTGACAAACACATAAATAATGCAGGGAAGAAACATGAAATATGAATATATAGATTTTAGTTACTGACTGTTGTGTGCTTTCAATTTCCCTCCAAAGTATTGCATGGGGAATAGGTTTCGATAACTAATGCGCTTGCACTGAAATACATTAGTATTGATTTTATTTAAGGGTGATGTTTGTCATACCCCCAATTTGTCTCACCTTCTCATTTTCTCACGCTAAAAGCTTGTGCAGATCTTTTTTCTTTATGGTTGTCTAAACTTGAGCCATAGTCTAGTAAGGTTGGAGAAATGGTGTCATTTTGATAAAAGGAAGATGTATCTTCATAGCTTTACTTCGAGACAAGTGTGATTGATCAAACATTATGGTTAGGCCCATGACAAGATTTCAAATTTGTGCAAGGTGAAATGTCATTGTTGAGATGGATGTCAGTAAGGTCTGAAAAATTCCATATCGTGACTATTGTGACCAAAGTACCTGGTTAGTATTTGTCTTGGGTAACAAGTATGCCAAAATATAATGGGAGTTTGCTGAAAAGGAAGGACCCATTTCTTTTCTCGAGATGATGTGAACTTAAGAGTTTTGTTTTTGGTTTAGAACGCAAGTCAGTTTAAAACCATGACTAAAGGTGCATGAGAGGCATATGGAAGTGAGTACAAAATGTGGAACCGTCTGTATGGATACTTTTTGATGAGTTCTACGAAATGGCCATTAGTTTAATCTAAAAAAAAAAGAGAGAAGTTATTCGAAGTTGATAAGCCATTATTTGGAAGAAATTCATAAGAAAACTATTTAATCAACAGATTGATGTCATACAAGATGTAAATAGGGATAAAATACATTGCCTTGAAATGTTTACACAAAAATACTAAAAAGGCTACAAGAGTGCATTGTATTATTTGAAGTCAGCAGGAAGTCGTTGCTCTGGACCTAAAGGAAGCCGTCGCCGCCAAAACTCTTTCATTTCATAAATCATGAATTTCAAGCTACGCCATATCTCCCAAAAAAAATGAATAGCAGTAGACTAAACGAATGCAAAAAAGGGCTGCATAATCTTCATCGGTTGCTTCACCGTCAATTCCTAACGAGTTGGTTACCTGAGTTGTCAGAATATCATCATAAAGGATCAGACCACAACATTGTCATGAAAAGCTGAAAATGAAATAAAAGCACAAAGTTCTTGATGATAATCATATGGATACCTCGCAATTTCCGCGTAATCTCTATATTCAAACCTTGTGGCGCTTTCAAATCCTATCCCATGAAGCTCCGAAGCAAAGTACGGAAACCGCGCACTAGCTTCCTCTTTCGTAAAGTCAATCGTGCAAATTTTAAGTTATTTCCTATCTTCTTGCACTCAAAATTGATGACGATACCAAGGCTGTGTAACAGGTGCAGATGATTAGTAATATTTATTACCATTTATTCTCACTACAATCATTTAGAACAACTCATGAAACTGCAAACTGAAGATGATGAAAAATTACCTGAACTGATATCATACAAACTCGTACCCCATTTTTCTTATGACGGCATGCAACTTCAACCTGCAAGCGAAGAAGGGCGAGATGCTGCGCATCTTTCAAAACAGTCTTCACCAACTATAAGGCTTCACGTCAAAACCTGTCAATAAGCCAAAAGTTGCAGGATTGAGTGATCCTCGACTTGGAACTATTGATAGGAAAATAAAGTGTGAAACTTGTACTGCTAGTATGGCTGAATACCCCGGTCATTTTGGTTATTTGGAGCTTGCCAAGCCTATGTTGCATATTGGGTTTTTGAAGACTGTTCTCAGTATAATGCGCTGTGTTTGCTTTAACTGCTCTAAAATTCTCGCTGATGAGTAAGATCATAAGTTTAAGCAAGCTTTGAGGATCAAGAATCCAAAAAATAGGCTGAGAAAGATTTTGGATGCTTGCAAAAACAAAACCAAGTGTGAAGGAGGTGATGATCTCGACCTTCCTGGTCAAGATACCGAGGAGCCAGTTAAAAAGAGTCGCGGTGGCTGTGGTGCTCAGCAACCAAAGATCACTATTGAGGGAATGAAAATTAATGCAGAGTATAAAGCTCAAAGGAAGAAAAGTGATGATCAGGATCAGCTTCCTGAACCGGTAGAAAGGAAACAGACTATTTCCGCCGAAAGGGTTCTGAGTGTTTTGAAAACGATAAGTGATGAGGACTGCCAGTTGTTAGGCTTGAATCCTAAGTATGCCCGTCCTGACTGTTTGATTTTACAAGTTCTTCCAATTCCTCCTCCACCTGTGAGACCTTCAGTAATGATGGACACATCCTCCAGAAGTGAGGATGATTTAACTCATCAGCTGGCCATGATCATCAGGCACAACGAAAATCTTAAGAGACAGGAGAGGAACGGTTCTCCTGCACATATTATATCCGAGTTTGCTCAGTTGTTACAGTTTCACATAGCCACGTATTTTGATAATGAATTGCTTGGATTGCCAAGGGCTACTCAAAGATCAGGAAGACCTATCAAATCAATATGCAGCCGGCTTAAAGCGAAAGAAGGACGTATTAGAGGCAACTTGATGGGAAAAGGAGTTGATTTTTCTGCTCGAACAGTAATCACACCAGATCCAACCATCAATATCGATCAATTGGAAGTGCCATGGACTATTGCTCTTAATCTTACATACCCCGAGACTGTTACTCCTTACAACATTGAAAGATTGAAGGAACTTGTCGAGTATGGACCCCATCCTCCACCTGGAAAAAACTGGTGCTAAGTATATCATTCGTGATGATGGATAAAGGCTTGATCTCAGATATTTGAAGAAAAGTAGGGACCACCATTTGGAGCTTGGATACAAAGTGGAGCGTCATTTGAATGATGGAGACTTTGTTCTCTTCAATTGTCAGCCTAGTCTTCATAAGATGTCTATCATGGGGCACCGAATCAAAATCATGCCTTATTCTACTTTTCGGCTTAATTTGTCTGTTACCTCACCATACAATGCTGATTTTGATGATGATAAAATGAATATGCATGTTCCTCAATCATTTGAAACCAGAGCTGAGATGTTGGAGCTGATGATGGTGCCTGTCACTGCTACTGTTACATCTTTTGGAATGAATAAAAGCAATAACAATGATTGGGGAGAATCTGCAGCAGGTACAACTGGTATCAAGAGGATTACAGTTAGGAGAAATGTTGGTGTGGCTTCACCGCGTTCTCAATCTCCTGCTAAAGCAAATGAGAATGCAGCAATTCAGCAGCAGCAACTATCACTAAGTCACAATTCGTCAAGGAAAAAAGATGAATCGCCATACAGAAGAAATCCACTGAGTGAGCTTGAATCTAACTCCATTGCTATTCCGCATTCAGCAACCAATTATAACAACAGCAGGATGCAAAACAGATCCAACATGGAAGTTTCAACAAAAGCTTGAAACAGCTACTACTGAAGAAAAGAATTTGGTTTATCAGGAAATCATTCCACATGCTCTTGCTTTGATGACTGATGTCTTTGGTAATTATGTGGTTCAGAAGTTTTTTGAACACGGACTTGCATCCCAAAGAAGAGAGTTAGCAAACAAGCTTTATGGCCATGTTCTGACACTTAGCCTTCCAATGTATGGTTGTCGAGTCATCCAGAAGGCCATAGAAGTTGTTTGATCTGGACCAGAAGATTAAAATGGTTCAAGAGCTTGATGGTAATATCATGTGTTGTGTACGAAATCAGAATGTCAACCATGTTATTCAGAAATGTATCGAATGCGTACCTGAGGATGCAATCAACTTTACTGTCTCAACCTTTTTTGATCAAGTTGTGACATTATCAACCCATCCATATGGTTGCCGGGTGATACAGAGAGTGCTGGAGCATTGTGAAGATCCTAGCACACAGCAAAAAGTTATGGATGAGATTTTAGGAGCAGTTAGCATGTTAGCCCATGATAAGTATGGCAACTATGTTGTCCAGCATGTCCTTGAGCATGGTAAACCTCACGAGCGTTCTACAATTATCAAGGAATTAGCAGGCAATATAGTTTAAATGAGCCAGCAAAAGTTCGCCTCTAATGTTGTGGAGAAGTGTTTGACCTTTGGAGGTCCTTCTGAACGCCTATTGCTTGTAAATGAGATGTTTGGCTCAACGGATGAAAATGAGTTTCTGCAGGCAATGATGAAAGATCAGTTTGCTAATTATATTGTACAGAAGGTGCTGGAGACTTGTGATGACCAACAGCGCGAGCTAATTCTTTCGCGAACCAAAGTTCATTTGAATGCATTGAAAAAGTACACCTACGGAAAGCATATCGTAGCCCGTGTAGAGAAACTTGTTGCTGTTACAAAGAGGAAGATTATTTTCAGCAAACCAAGAGTTTGTTCACAGTAAGAATGAAGAAATACCACATCAGCAAGTTTATATCAGTAAAATTGTTGTGTTACCACAGTGAAAATCATGAGTAAAAAAAAACAGACAATCTCAAAAGCTACAAATAGACAAAGATTATACTGTTTTCAATCCCATAACTCCAGTCCTTACTCCCATTACCAAAAAGTAACTCACTTTCTTTCCCAAAGGGGAACAGACCCAAAGTTCCCACAATTTCTCTAAGCTAAACCCTAATCTCACACCATGAAGCCCCCATATATATTGGTTACTATTCATTCAGAAGAAAAAACCCTAACAGGCAGCAGCCACCCTCTCTCACAGCTCATCTTCATCCCTCAACCAAAAAACACACAGAAACAAAACGAAAAAGAGATTGAAGGAGAGAGCTTATCTGTTTTCGGTATCGACAATTTGGTGGTATCGGTTCAACGAAAGCTGTGCATCATCCAAACTCCTCATTGCTAGCGTGAGAATTTGTCGGATTCGCTCCAACTCGGTAAGTATTCTATTAATTTTTCTGTCTTCATAGTCTTGCTTTGTGTTGATTTGTGTTGTTTTGTTTCCTGGCATTGAGTCCAACGAACCCTCGCCTTCCCAAACACCAACCATTATCTTTTCCATTGCTCATGAACATTCCATCCTCATCATCATAGAACATCACCATTTTACACTCTCTTCAATTTCTCTCCTTTAACAGAACCATTCAGAACCACTACAAGCTTGAACAGCCACCTAAAACCATTGTTCGGCCTTGAACCATCAAAACACGCCCTCATTCGTGTTCACGTTACTCATAAACTATACAAAAACTCAACAAATAAACACCTGCACACAAAACCAGTACAACCACACTGCTAAATCCCCTGCGCACTCTACTCCATTAACCAACAAAATCAACACTCACCGTTTTCGTTTTCAACAACCTCGCAAACTCAACCAGAAAATCCTTCTTCAATCCTAACTCCAAACCTTCATTCTCTCTGTTATTCACCTTCGATCCATGGCTAGCAGACTAACATGCCGCCGTTAACCGCAAACATGAACCTTTGAAAACCAATTTCAGTTCCAAACCTTCAACATCAAACTCTCAAAGCCATAACAGTGCTTTCATCGAGCATGTGGTGGGCAAGCTTTGCGTTATCTTCTTCCATTAATCTTTGCTGTTGGTTTTCAACTTCTTCAAACTCGTAAACCAAAACCTCCATTAAAAATCTTCACATCTTCCTCACCAATCGACATAACCGACAATGAACCACCAACCTCCAATCCACTCAAACATCCCTACACCCACCGAAACAGAACGAGACGAGATCAAAAGATAATGAATGAGTGAACCGAACACAAACCTATCTTGTGAGAGCGAAGCTGAGTCGAAAGCAATCACAAGGGAGACTGGAGGTTGGAGTTTTACGCTTGACGTGTTGTCATCTTTGTTGCGAGATCCTTGTGCCATTTCGTTGTTCTTTTGGAATTTTCTCCTAAAGCTGCACTTTCCCAATTGAATGAAAGCTGATAACTTTGCCTTTTCTTTTTAGTGTGAGTGATAAGCGTGACTTTTATGGGGGTTTTATTTGGTTAGGTTTTGTTATGCTAATGGAAATGTTAGTTTTGGGTAACGGGTTTAGGCTCGGTTGATCTCATGGTTAGTTTTTGCCATGGCATTTTTCTGGTTGAGGATGATGGGCTTCCTCAAAGCCCATATGATTCCTCTTTATCCATACCACCCATTTCTTTTCAAGGCAATCCCCCTCTGTTTTGTTTTAAAATAAAATGTATTTCTTTTAGTTTCTTGTTTTAGAAATTTATAAGCTATTTTTATTTTTATATATATTATTTCCATAATAGTTAGTTTTCTTTTAGGGTTTTGATTTACATATTTTAGACTTATTATTATATTTTATATTTATATTTAATGATTTTTATTTTTTAGAAGTCAATTCATTTCTCATTTATTATTGGGCATTTTGTCCCGTTTTCATTTGTTTTGGTCGATGACGAAAGTTCCATAAATCGATTACTAAGTCAATATATTGATAAGTATCGTTGGATCTGAGACCACCTCTTTTCTCTCCTCGCTTCTTGTCCCAACTCGTTTCAAAAGCATTGACCAACCATTTTCAATATCCAATTATCTTTGGATTGAATTAAAAAGAGGGGATTAAGTGTAGACTTTCGTCCTCTCCGAGTGTTGGAATGCCCACTGTAGTGAGGGTGGTTTCGACACTCGTCTTTCAATACGAAGACGCTTCCCATCCATTTTCAAATCTCATCTCCTTAAAATCAATTCTTTGTGTTGAGCTAAAAAGAGAGGATTGGGTGTAGACCTCTTCTTCTTCGAGCGTTGGGATGCCCACTGTAGTGAGGGTGGTCTCGATGCTCGTCTGTCAATACAAAGACGCTTTCAATCCTTTCTCTCCTAAAACCTCGGTTTCGCACCGAGTCCATTTTCAAACCATAATAAACTTTGTATTGAATTAAAAAGAGAGGATTAGGTGTAGACCTCTTCCTCTCCGAATGTTGGGATGCCCACTGTAGTGAGGATGGTCTTGATATTCGTCCTTCAATATGAAGACGCGACTTTGTCCACCACCTTTCATTTTCACAACCTCATCCTGCAACCCTTGTCACCTAAAAACCTCGGTCATGTACCGAGTGCCTTTTCAAACTCATTTTCGCAACAAAAGCTTGAATGGTCGTGGAGTGGTTAGGCGTAGGCCTTCTCCTATCCCGAGTGCTGACGTTTACCGTAGGGTTCTTTGTCGTAAAGCACTTACCATTCAAAACCAAAAACATCTTTAATAAGAGAACAGAGTTCTCTTTGCATTGAATTAAAGAGAGAGGATTGGGTGTAGACCTCTCCTTCTCTGAGCGTAGGGATGCCCACTGTAGTGAGGGTGGTTTCGACGCTCGTCTTTCAATACAAAGACGCCTCGTTCGCCACACCCTTTTATAACAAAAACCTTGAGATAAAGAATTGGGTACTACCCGTAGGGGTTACTACCCGAGGACATGTCTCGCCCCCTAAAAACAATCCAATCAATCAAACGTGACTTCTTGCCTCGCGTGGCGAAAACTAATCAATCTTTCAAAAAGGATATGTTACGTCCGTTCTACCGCAAACAGGTAACGCCTAAGTCTCCAACGAGCGAGCAGCGAAACACCTAACTGCTAGAATGCGCACGATAGCATCATCCATAAAAAAAAACATCAACAAACCGTAGGCCGAACTACGGCTGCTCTGATTCTTTACTTTTTCAAGTAAAGATACGTAGGCACAAGGGCCACAATCCTTGCCGAGCACACCCCCCTCTATACCTGTAGTTCCCCGGACTAGTCGACTCTGACTTTCTCATGTCTATTGAGAATACGTAGGCATAGGACTGCGAAGTCCTACCGAGTCTGTTCTTTCTCTTTTTCCCTGTTCTCTCTTTCCTCCTAACTCTCCTGTTTCTAACCCTTCTTTTACCCTGTGGAACACTTCTTATAGCATAATGTTTAAGCAAATAAATTCACACATCGATAAACAAAAGGTTCCCATCGAGTACGATGGATGCGAGGGGTGCTAATACCTTCCCCTCACATAATCGGCTTCCGAATCCATTCTTGGTTGCGAGACCATCTTATCCATTTCTTTCTTAAGGTTTTCTCGATATTTTCCTTTCCCCTCATGGGATAAATAAAGTTCGGTGGCGACTCTTCTGTCCTTTCTTCTTCGCCTCCCCGTCGTTGCGCGATGCATTTTTCGAGTAGCAACAGCTGGCGACTCTGCTGGGGAATATCCTAGCGAGCCAAGCCTATTTTATTTGTCGCATGTGTGTTTTTGTTTGCTTTTATCTGTTTTTTTATGTTGTGTTCACTAACCTGTTGGGTTTTATTGGTTTGGTTTGTGAGAATAAAAGCTTTATACCCGAGCTTTCGAGTATATACTAAGATAGGAGGTGGGCTCTTTCTGATTTGCGAGACTTAGGACTCGTGAGTTGGATCGAATTCCACCGCTCAGATGAGATCCCGTTGGAATGACTATGTCTTACGTGTAGTCGTAATGACGTCTTTATTTCCGACGTGGGAGTCCGTGATTCTGAGAACCTTTGTAGAACCTTATTCCAAAGGTTGCTAAGACATGACTCTGTGTTCATCCTTTGAAGGGATTACCGTCTTACGAGTAGTCGTTATGATGGAAAACTTTTGAGGGCTAGTGTATGGGACTTTGTTTAAAAGCCTTTGGGATGCCCCCTTTAAACCAATAGACAACCCACCCGATGGGAGAGATATTTTTTATGTTGTTTTGCAGGACCAGTAATCTTGATCTCGCTTTGTGTTCTTTATCATGTGCATTCATAAAACATTGCATTGCATATCATTTCTCGCATATCAAGGGACTTAAGAGACTGTGATTATCTCAGGTATTGGTGAATACAATGACTGACCAAAGAAAGAGAAGCACAAATTCCATCAAGTTCAGAGAACCAAAGTTGGAACTAATTCAAGACATTCTGATTAACGTACCAAAGGCTATCAAGATCAACTTTCAGGGGAAGTATGGGAAATTGCTTGATCTCCTCCATTCTAGGGTCGATACTTGGGCTTTGTTCGCTATGGCTCAGTTCTATGATGCACCTCTCAGATGTTTCACTTTTCAAAACTATCAGTTGGCCCCTACTCTTGAGGAATATTCTCACATTTTGAACATCAAGATTAAGGATCAACCTATATACACAGGCTTGGAAGAAGAACCAAAACCTCCTGCCATTGCTCTTACTCTACGTATGACCAAAGAGGAAGTCAAAGAGGGTTTAACCAGTAAAGGGGGTGTTCAGGGTTTTCCATTGAAGTTTCTGCTAGAAAAGGCTGCTCAGTACAAGGTTGATGAAGATTGGGAAAAGTTTGGTATAAGTGTTGCTCTAATGATTTATGGGATTGTCCTCTTTCCAAATGTGGATAATTTCATAGACATCACTGCCATCGTTCTCTTCATGCAGAAGAATCCCATCCCTACACTCCTTGCCGATGTTTATCACTCTATTCATTGGAGGAGTGAAAAGAAGGCGGGAATGATCCAATGCTGCTCTCACCTACTATACAAGTGGTATGCTTCTCATTTGCCCAAGAAAGGGTCGTTCATGGAAAACAAGAAGGAATTAAAATGGTCCCAACGCATCATGTCTCTGGAAGCTAGTGATATTGCTTGGTACTCTCATGAGTACTATGATGTGGAAATCATTTTTAGTTGTGGAGAATTCAGTAATGTACCTTTGATCGGTAGGGCCGGTTGTATTAACTATAACCCAGTCATGGCATTACGTCAGTTGGGCTATGCTATGGAGGGCGAGCCCGAAGCAGAGAAGGTTCAGAGTTTCTTTTTGCTAGCCACATCGGAGGACCCTGCGTTTGTCAGGAAGATTGCTAAGGCTTGGGGCAAGATTCATACAAAGGGGAGGAAGGAGTTAAAAGCGAAGAATTGTGTGGCAAAGGAGCCATACAACCGGTGGTTACTAGCTAGAGTAGCTGAAAGGTCGTTACCATTTCCCTTAGAGCCCTCTATGCGAGAAGCACCTCCTGCTCCCACTCATGTATCCATAGAAGAATATGAAAAACTGAAGCTAATAGTGGAGAGATTGACTAAGGAGAACCAGGACCTTCAGAGTGAAGTCCACCAAGCAAATGTGGAGAGCGGTCAGTACAAAAGAAAGGTGGAGTTTGAACAGGATCAAGTGGCCGAGAGTAGCAAGAAGCTAAAACTAGAAACGGATCTGAGAGTCAGGTACCAACAGGGTTACGAAGGGGCTGATGCATCATTAACAACTCTCGGACAACGCTTAAAGGACACCAAAGCTTCTTGTGATAGGGCATGGCACTTCTTTGAGATAGCCTCTGCCGAAAAGAAGGAGATACGAGAGAATCTTGAGGCTGATATTGGGGATCTTGAAGAACGACTGAGAAATGCCTTGACCCTAGTGGAAAATGAACGAAGACTCAAAGAGGAGGCATTGAAAGATTCATATGTCACGTCTGACATGTGGAATAACAAATGTCAAGAATTGGAAACTGCCCAAGAAACAGCCCTTCTGTGGAGGAATCGTTTCGAGGCTTTGCAAAGAGATAGTGCGCAGTGGCTCGAGAAGGAGGCTCAGCTCAATGAGTTGTTGGACACCCATGTGGATTCTATTTGTTATTACCAGTCGACTCTAGATATGTGTCGTGCTAGGTACAACAATTTGGTGGAGCATTGCAACCTCATGATCCGTGATATCCCATGGAGGTTGGAAAGCGCCATTCAAGACTTGGAAGGAAATGATATCCCCCCTTCTGTTCACCACTTTATCCAGCTCTGCGACCAAATGGTTAGGAGGTTCATGTTCGAGATGAAGAAGCTTGAAGAACGTCTCCAAAAGAGAGAATTTTAGTTATTCAGTTATTTTCTTGTAGCATGACTTGTAGTTTCGGCTTATTCAGCAATTGTCTGTATGAAATTTTTCTAAAATTAATGAAAGTTTGCTTTTTGGTCTAAATTATGCACTTCTTTATTATTCAGTCATGATTCTATGATACCAATGATAATCACAAGCCTCGAAAGTCTCTCGAGCATTTTGCATACGTTTGCGCATTTTTCTTTTTGCATTTCCTACAACCCGACCTTACACGCCGCTTACCCCTTTCAGAAAGAGTAAAGCAAGCTGACTTCACGACATCAGTATAACACAAGGAATAACCAGAAGAGAGTCATGGATCAGATAGAGCAAGACCAGGCTACTATGAGGAGCGAGATGCTAGGCATGAAAACGCAGATGAATCAACTCATGGAGGTGATTCAGAACATGGCCAGGAGTCAAGAGGAGATGAGGCAAGCAGCAGAGAGGAGCGCTAATCAGACTTTGGCTGGTGCAATTCCCAATGCAAGTGGTGCAATTCCAATTTCTGTTGAGGCCACCCCAACCCCTGTTGGGGCAATTCCTACTTCTGTCGGCGCCGTACCTATCAACACCGTCCCTCCGCCAGTCGGTACTACTCAACCTCATGGCACTGCGATCCCAATACCAGTCCAGTATGATGAACATGAAGGCTTCTATGAGAATTCAGCTGAAGCATGTGCACCCCAAACCGCTGAGTTGGAGAAAAAGTTCAAGGCCTTACAAGAGGTGGTAAGGGCATTGCAAGGCCCTGATGTTTTGGGACTGGATGCTGCTGAAATATGTCTTGTACCCGGAGTTAAGATACCTCCGAAGTTTGTAATTCCAACCTTCGAGAAATACAAGGGTAACAGTTGTCCTAAGACCCACATAAGGTCTTACTGTAGGAAGATGGCCGCCTATTCTGATGACGAGAAGCTATTAATCCATTTCTTTCAAGATAGCTTAACAGAGGCGTCCCTAGAATGGTATATGCACCTTGAACGATCCAACGTGAGAAGCTGGAAAGAGTTAGCAGACGATTTCGTGAAGCATTATCAGTATAATACTGACATGGCTCCGAATCATATGCAGCTTTAGAATTTAACTCAGAAGCCGAATGAGTGTTTTAAAGACTTTGCGCAGAGATGGAGGGGAGTAGCTGCAAGGGTACAACCTCCGTTAATGGAGAAAGAACTGACAGACCTATTCATGGGCACGCTACAAGGACCGATCTTTGAGCAGTTAGCATCCACAACCTCCACGGTGTTCTCTGAACTTGTCATGGCTAGAGAGAGATTAGAGAGTTTCATGAAGGCGGGAAAAATTCAGAATGCAGGAGGGTCTGCAAGTGGGGTCAAGAAGCCCTATCAGGGTTTCGTTAAGAAAAGGGAAGGCGAAGCTAGTGCTGTGTTCACCAATGGAGGGAGAACTCACCAAGGTTATCACCACATTGCTGCCATTGCTCCACAGCAACCACTTTCTATTCCGGCAAATCAGCCTGCGACTCAGCAAAATCGACAACAACAACCCTATCAACCAAGACAAAATCAGTATCAAGGGCAGAGAAAACCAGAAAGAAGGCTCGATCCAATGTCGTCCACCTACGCCAAATTGCTTCCGTTCTTGTTGAAAGGAGGTCTCGTTCAACTTAGGGAAATGAAAGATCCTCCGGATGTTCTCCCCTACGGTTACAACGTGAATGCGAGATGTGAATTCCACTCTGGCGCCCTAGGCCATAGCATTGAGAATTGTAAGGCTTTAAAATACATTGTGCAAAATCTTATCAATTCAAAAGCGATAAACTTTACCCGAAATACTCTGAACATCAAGTCTAATCCAATGCCACCTCACCACTCAACAAACATGATTGAAGGCTCTAAGGGGATCCGATTAATTTCAGATATTGAGAAGTTGAGGACCCCACTTTCCACTATTAAGGAGCAACTCTTGTTGAAAAACATTTACCCAGGATGTTCAACTAATTGCCATGTTTGCATGGACGGATCTCAAGGATGCACTGAGTTGAATAAAGGCATACAAAGCCTGATTGAGCAGGGTGTATTAGTAGCAGAACAACTATCAAAGATTGAGGAAGTTGCTACTCTTGAAATTCCGTTCGAAACATTGGAGATACCATATGATGATGGATATGAGCTTTGGATCCCATTTGACAATTCGAACCACACACCATTGACCATACCGTGCGATGAGGAAGAATGGGACAACATGTATGGACATACTTCTATCCCACGGCAGATCCCGTATGATCCAGTTAAGATACCTATGTCTCCACCATCAATGAACGAGCTTGTCATTTCGACCCCATCTCCGTTTCCGTACAAGAGCACCAAAGCTGTACCTTGGTTATACGATGAAATTGTTTTTCTCAACGGACAGAAGGTGGTAGAAGAAGATGTATTGGAAGAAAAGAAGACTGTAGAGAACATCGTGGGAACCGGAGGCGTCACTAGAAGTGGTCGAATCTTCGCTCCGACTGCACCTCCTGTCAACAGCAGTGACAATACAAGGAAAGGTACTGCCGTACTGTAACCCGGTGAACTGACTTTAAACAATGTTGCGGATAGCAAGAGTCGCCACCGACTTTTATTTTATCCATAAGGAAAGGTTATAAAAGAACAGGAAAGACCTTAGAGAATATTTTGGGTCCGGGGGGTAGGTTATGAAAAGGGAAGGTGTTAGCATCCTTTTCATCCATGGTTATCCATGGGCTCTTAGGTACTTAAGCTCACTTTTGAATTGTTTTGAAATTGTAGTGTGTGAATAGAAAATTTTCAGAATAGTTAATAAATAATCCATGTAAGGATGTGTTAAGAACTTGTTTGAAAACTTGTTGAAAATTTGTTTAAGTGCGAAACAATTGAGCAAGCACCTAGGAGTAACCTACCCTAATGTTTAAAGGTCTTTCTTATTCTTCATTCTTTCCTTTAGTAAGACTATCCCTACTATAATGGAGTAGGTAGTCCTTACTTTGGATGTTAAGGGACATGTGAGGGACAATTTGACTTTGAAGGCCATTGTGGGACGTAATAAGCACATATAAGGGACCATCATCATTTTTCGAAAGGGACTTGATTCGTAAAGGCAACCATAAGGGACTTTGATGATTTTTCTATTTGAGGGACTTGCTTTATACACCCCACTTAACCATTATTCGTAGGCAACTTGAGGGATATCCTTAGGAAGTGAGACGACGATTAAAATCGACTTACGTGTGTGACGTGTTTATTTTAATTATCTTTATTTAAAAGTGATCTAAATTTATTTTAATATTACATACATGTTGTTACACTCCCTAATTACTAACCATAATAATAATTAAATAATTAAACAACTTTACATCCAAGAAACAATTACAAAATAATAAGCAAAATAATTAAATAGCAAAGATAAATAAAATATAAATAAGCAATAATAAATAATAAAGGAGGTTAATTCTAAGTTTACTCGGCAAGACATCGCATCTTGTGCCTACGTATCCTTACGGGAGTGGAATCAGAGTAATCGTAGTTCCCCTCAAAAGGGAGGTTAGAGACTTCTTGACTGTGGTCAAGGTCTCACGGGGAATAAACGCATCTTAAGGACACGCTTACGTGGAGTGTAGGAACTCCAAATCTCTACGTTGAAATGTTAAGTTGTAATTAGGGTTAGGTTAGGGATTCCGCGGCGGGAAACCCTAAAATGAGCGCAGCGGCTCTTTGACCTAATGCTAGGGGTAAAATTGTAATTTTGCCTGCGGCGAGGCATTTGTGAAAATTAGGGTTTGTAAAAGTTGTAAGGGTTGAAGGTGAGGACTATTGACACGGCGGTCAAATGCTAGACCTAATTCCTTCAGAGCGTGTAATGTGACAGAAATAATAGTAAACGCGTGAGATAATTGAATCATGCAAACAGAGAGATAATGTCATAATTTAAACCATGCAAGCAGAAATTTAAAGGCAGAATTTAAAGAGCGATTGTTAAGTTCGCGAGGTTACATGAGAGGAGCAGATACAATATGATAATGAAATTTGAATTGAACAATAATAAAATAAAATAAATAACGGTTCTATTTATTATTTTAAAAAAAAGATTTTAGTTATTATTTTAAATTTATCTAAAAAAAAAGTTTTTCTTAAAAATAATAGGTTTTCATATTAATTTGGAAAAGATGTTAATGTTATTTATTTTAAAAAACAGATTTTTATATTATAACAAATTTTAATAAATTAATGATAACAATAATAATAATAATGGTAATAATAATGATAATAATGATAATAATAATAGATAATGATAATAATAATAATAATAATAATAATAATAATAATAATAATAATAATAATAATAATAATAATAATAATAATAATAATAATAATAATAATAAAGCAATAATGAATTTTAAATGTGCCAAATAACCCAACAATGTTGCTAACGCAGAAATGCGCTCATCGCAACCAGATCTAAATCGGACGAAACAAAATTTATCGCAAAGAAAAAGAAATTAAGCAAAAAATAGTATTATTGCTCACACAAAAATGCGATCATCGCAACCAGATCGAACTAACACAAATGTCACGCGTCATGCACACAAATGTGCAAACATCGTATCGACATAATTCGATCAAAAATCTTATATATATAAACTCTAACAATTTAAAAATTATATATATATAAACGTAACAGTAATAGATAAAGAAAAAGAAATAACGGTAATAGATGAAGAAAAAGAAATAACGGTAAAAGATGAAGAAAAAGAAACAACAGTAATAGATGAAGGAAAAGAAATAACGGTAAACGATGAAGAAAAAGAAACAATAGTAATGGATGAAGAAGAAAACTAAATAACGGCAAACGACACTCACTCCTCTTAGGTTTTTTTCCAATCTCCCCCCTTTTCCAACAAGGCAACACATGTATATATAGGGAACAAATTAGGGTTAACACCAAATTGTCAATAATGTCCCTAAAGCCCATTTTAAAGCCCAAACTAAATAATTAGTTAAGAAAAAATAAAATTTAAATAATTTAAAATAATTAAAATAAACTTAAAATAAAAACTAATAATCCTATTGATTCCTAAAATAAAAAATATTATAAAAAGAACAAAATTTTTTTCAATATTTTTTATTTTATGATTTTTTGGATATTTTTATGAATAATTTAGAAAAAAGTGAAAAAAATAATATTTTAAAAAATGATTTAATTAAAATACGAAAATAATAATTAAATAATAATAAAAAAACTATTTTTGTTATTTTTTTAATGAAAGATAGAAAAATTTAGAGTAAAAATAATAAAAAACAAAAAAAATGACAAAGGTGAGATTCGAACTCTCAACCTCTCACACTCATAACTCCTTACACATGTCCTCCTGCCAATTGTGCCATTTTTACTTTTTAGAAAAAAAATGCATGCCATATGATATTTACCTGCAAAAAGTCAAACGACTACACAAATTTGTTAGTAATTGATTAAATGCAATGAAATGCGACGACAAATCTTAGGGCAAAATTTGGGGTATTACAGTTATTATGATAATATTTCTCACCCAACCTCTCTTTGATGTTGGCAAAAAAAATCATGAAGTTTGACTTTGGTTTGACCACAGTTGACCTCAGTTTGACCTTTTAACTGCATTGACTGCTTTTGACTTATCTGATCATCTGACTGAGCAAACTTTTGAGAAAAGTCTTGAAACTTGACATGGGGGTTCTTATACACATATAAGATGTTATGAAGCTCACTTGAAGTCTTGGAAGTCCATTTAGCCTGATTAAAGTCAAAACCCTAGTTTTGGATGCACTGCTTAGGAGGTGCATTGTCTGAGGGAATTGTCAACTCTTCTGACCAATTATGAATTTTGTGAACCTTATGAACCTTCTTGGAACACAAAGTCTTGTATTGTGAGGGCAAATTTTGGGGTGCAACACGTACCGAGCACCAATGAACAGGGGCAGTCATCTAAACAGAAAGGCATCCCAAATGATGAAGCGGAGGAGTTTCTAAGAATCATTCAGAAAAGCGATTACAAAGTGATTGACCAGCTCAATCAGACACCCTCGAAGATATCCATGCTGTCATTGTTAATGTGTTCAAAGGCCCATCAAGAAGCACTGCTAAAATTCTTGAAGGCAGTTCATGTGCCAGAGGAGATATCAGTAGTACAGTTTGAAGAAGTGGTGGGAAATATTGCATCAGGTCATATTTTGAGCTTTAATGATAGTGAATTACCTCCCGAGGGTAAAAATCATAACAAGGCCTTGCACATTACTATCGAATGTGTGGATGTTGTATTCTCTAGGGTGCTCGTCGACACTGGATCATCGTTGAATGTGTTACCAAAAAGCTCGTTGTGTAAGCTGTCAATTGAAGGACTTGTGATGAAGCCAAGTCAAACTATTGTAAAAGCTTTTGATGGAGCTAAGAGAACTGTGGTAGGCGAGGTTGATCTCCCGATCAAGATTGGACCTCATACTTTCATCATTACATTTTACGTAATGGATATATACCCTGCTTACAGTTGCCTTCTTGGTCGTCCGTGGATTCATTCCGCAGGCGCTGTAACTTCAACCTTGCATCAAAAGATCAAATTTATGATTAACAATCAGATGGTCATCATTGAGGGTGAGGAAGATGTTCTTGTGAGCCATCTTGCTTCTTTCCGCTATGTGGAAGTAGGAAATGAAGTGCATGAGACACCGTTTCAAGCTTTTGAAGTGATAAATGTTGAAATGATTTACGAAAAGCCGGCATCTTCAATAGTGACTTGGAAGGACGCGAGGACGGTGATAGAGGAAGGACATCCGCGAGGATGGGGCAGGGTGTTGGAATTGCCCGTCAACAAAAATGGAGCTGGTCTAGGCTACAAGCAGAAGAATGCAACTGATAAGGGCAAAGAGCTTGCAACTCCGTTGGTTTTTACTAGTGGAGGCCACCTTGTCGATGGTCAAGTCATGTTTTTGGAAACTGAAGCCGAAGATCATGAAGAGCTGTGTATGGTGTATCCTAGGGCGCATAATCAAACTTTGAACAATTGGAGAGTCGTTGAAATCCCCGAAGTTACTCTAGTAGACGAGTAATTCCCTTTTATTTTATCTAAAAAAAAAATCATATGCTCTGCCCAAGGCATATGGATCATGTTGTAGGGCCTTTTGCTTTTAAAGCACAACTTATCATCAATAAATAAACTTTCGCATCCAATTACGCTCTCTTTCTTTCATTTTTACTTTTTGCACATAAAATTATCTTTGAAAGACAATGTTTTGTTTTATTTTCCTTTGTTATATGAACCTTTTCTAAAAAATAATAAAAAATAATAAAGCATGAAGTCATTCATCGTGCAGATCTTCCCTTGCTCCTGTCAATAACGACCCCGCTATTGTCCAATATGACTTTGATAACCCGATCTACCAAGCCAACGAAGACTGCGAGGAAGATTGTGATCTCCCAGAAGAGCTGGCTAGACTATTGAAACAGGAGTCAAAGGTCATTCAGCCCTACCAAGAAGAGGTCGAAGTCATCAACATGGGAACTGAAGAGGATGCCAAAGAAATCAAGATAGGCGCAGCTTTGAAGTCAGAGATTAAGTCAAAACTGATAATATTGCTTCGAGAGTATGTTGACGTATTTGCTTGGTCTTACAAAGATATGCCCGGTCTAGATGAAGAGATTGTGATGCATAAACTACCTCTCAAGGAAGGCTGCCCGCCGGTGAAGCAAAAGTTGAGGAGAACAAAGCCAGAGATGTCCTTCAAGATCAAAGAGGAAGTACAAAAGCAATTAGACGCTGGTTTTCTGGCAGTATCCAACTATCCACAATGGATAGCGAATATTGTCCCAGTACCTAAAAAGGATGGGAAGGTGCGAATGTGTGTAGATTATAGAGACCTTAACAGAGCGAGTCCGAAAGATGACTTCCCTTTGCCACACATTGATGTGCTAGTAGACAACACGGCCCAGTTTTCTGTCTTCTCATTTATGGATGGCTTTTCTGGATATAACCAGATTAAGATGGCACCCGAAGATATGGAAAAGACGACTTTCATCACTCCATGGGGAGCTTTCTGTTACAAGGTCATGCCGTTTGGGCTTAAGAACGCAGGCGCAACATATCAGCGAGCAATGGTCACTCTTTTCCATGACATGATACATAAAGAGATTGAGTGTTATGTAGACGATATGATTGCGAAATCCCAGACTGAGGAAGAGCACCTCATCCACTTGGAAAAGCTATTCGCCCGATTAAAGAAATTCCAACTGAGACTAAATCCCAACAAATGCACTTTTGGTGTAAGATCTGGTAAACTGCTAGGTTTTATTGTGAGCCAAAAAGGGATTGAAGTCGATACAGATAAGGTCAAAGCTATCCAAGAGATGCTGGCACCCAAAACTGAAAAAGAAGTCCGAGGGTTCCTTGGGAGGTTGAACTATATCGCCAGGTTCATATCTCATCTGACGGCCACTTGTGAGCCCATCTCCAAGTTACTTCGAAAGGATCAAGCTGTGGTATGGAACGATAATTGTCAGAAAGCCTTTGAGAAGATAAAGGAATACCTACAAGAACCGCCGATCTTGATGCCTCCAGTACCCGGACGACCCCTGATCATGTACCTGACTGTGCTAGAGGGATCCATGGGATGCGTGTTGGGACAACATGATGAAACCGGCAGGAAAGAGCATGCAATCTATTACCTCAGCAAGAAGTTTAATGACTGTGAAACGAGATATTCAATGCTCGAGAAGACATGTTGCGCATTGGCTTGGGCAGCAAAACGCTTGAGACAATATATGCTCACCCATACGACTTTGTTGATCTCCAAGATGGATCCTGTCAAATACATATTCGAGAAGCCCGCTCTCACCGGGCGAGTAGCTCGTTGGCAAATGGTGTTAACAGAGTATGACATCCAGTATGTTACGCAGAAAGCTATCAAAGGAAGTGTGCTCTCTGAATACCTTGCCCACCAACCTATGGACAACTACCAGTCCATGAGCTTCGATTTCCCCGATGAAGACATCATGTTTGCCAGAGATTATGCCACGCCAGGCCCAGATGATGGACCCGAACCAGGATCGCGATGGACGCTCGTGTTCGATGGTGCCGCAAATGCTAAAGGTTGTGGAATTGGGGCAATCATCACTTCTCCAACTGGCTTTCACTTGCCATTCACCGCCAGATTATGCTTCAAATGTACTAACAACATGGCCGAATATGAAGCTTGTATTTTCGGAATTGAGGCTGCCATTGATAACAGAATCAAGATTCTAGAAGTCTATGGAGATTCCGCGCTTGTCATATGCCAGATTAAAGGGGAGTATGAAACACTGGACCTCAAGTTAATTCCTTACAAAGATCATGTCTTGAAGTTAATCCCGTACTTTGATGAGATCACTTTTCATCACATTCCTAGAGGAGAAAATCAGTTGGCTGACGCTCTAGCAACACTAGCATCTATGTTTCAGGTCAAGTGGAAGAATGAGGCGCCATCCATCCGCTTGGAATATTTGGACGAGCCCGCTTATTGCCTAGCGGCCGATGTGGAGGAAACTAAAATTGATGATCATCCTTGGTTCTATGACATCAAGCAATATCTAGAGACACAAGAATATCCAGAATGCATAACTATCACTGACAAGAAGTATCTCAGAAAGCTCTCCTCAAAGTTCTTCCTCAGTGGTGACGTGTTATACAAGCGGAATTACGACTCGGTTTTACTCAGATGCGTGGATAAATACGAAGCAGAACGTATCATAAATGAAATGCATGAAGGATCTTTTGGGACACATGCTAGTGTTCATACTATGGTTAAAAAGATTTTGAGGGCGGGATACTATTGGATGACGATGGAAACGGATTGTTGTCTCCATGTCCAGTCATGCCACAAGTGCCAAATTTACGCAGACAAGGTCCACACTTCACCACTCCCTCTGAATGTTTTGACTTCGCCTTGGCCTTTCGCTATGTGGGGTATAGATGTAATCGGACGCATCGAGCCAACCGCTTCAAATGGGCACCGTTTTATCTTAGTGGCCATCGATTACTTTACCAAATGGGTAGAAGTTGCGTCTTATGCCAACGTCACTAAGAAAGTGGTGACTCGCTTCATCAAGAAAGAGATTATTTGTCGATATGGAATCCCGAACAAGATCATTACAGACAACGGTTCAAACCTCAACAATAAGATGATGAAAGAGTTGTGTAAAAACTTCAAAATTGAACACCACAATTCAACACCTTATCGCCCTAAAATGAATGGAGCTGTTGAGGCGGCAAATAAGAACATTAAGAAAATCGTCCAGAAAATGGTGAAGACTTACAAAGACTGGCACGAGATGTTGCCATTTGTGTTGCATGGCTACCGCACCTCAGTGCGCACTTCCACAGGGGCAACCCCGTTTTCTCTCGTATATGGCATGGAAGCAGTATTGCCCATTGAAGTAGAGATTCCCTCCTTAAGGATTTTGGCAGACGTCAAGCTAGATGAGGCCGAATGGATACAAGCCAGACTCGACCAACTTAATCTCATCGACGAGAAGCGCATGACAGCCATCTGTCATGGACAGTTATACCAAAAACGATTGAAGAAGGCTTTTGATAAGAAGGTTCGCCCACGACACATCCAAGCAGGAGATTTGGTACTGAGGAAGATTCAACCAACTCACGTCGATCCAAGGGGAAAATGGGCACCAAACTATGAGGGTCCGTATATAGTAAAGAAAGTTTTCTCCGGAGGAGCCTTGATCCTTTCAACCATGGATGGTGACGATCTCTCATCCCCTGTGAATGCGGATACAGTTAAAAAATATTATGCTTAAAAGATAGGCCTGGTGGACCCAAAAAGAAAATCCACGCAAAAATGGGCGTCCTGGTGGACCATAAACATGGTTCAGGCAAAATTAGGGACTATAAGTAAAAAAAAGGGTATCCTGATAGGCTGAAAACCTGAAAGGGAGGCCTAGGCAAAAGTTAGGGATTCGAAAAGGCAGAACTGCATCTTGAAAAGACGTGTGAATTATCCTCCATAACCATCAAGCTCTCGACTGAGAAAGATCAATTCGGTCGTGGCGCTCAAAAGCAAGGCGTGAAGGCTCTTCAGAGACATATGGGCCATAGCGGATTTGAAATTTGGCAGGGACCATTTTCAACATTGTCTTAGTCTTTATTTTCTCTTTTAAAAGCAGTTACCTCTTTTAGGAATTGCCTCCTTTTGTAATTTTCCCATTTATGGGTTTTCATCAATAAAATTACTTTCATCAAAGCTTTTTCTGTTTTTATTTACCCTTTGGTTGCAAGTTTTATTTATTTGATGATGGGTTTCGCATATATTGACATCATGGTAAATTAGATTAAGGGATGACTTACCCTCTTAGAGTAACTAAAGAGTGACCATGACTCTAAGGAGTACGCAGGAACATCATTCTAAATCTTGTAACGACTTGACCGACAAGGTCGTCAAACCCGGCAGAGCAGGCCTCGAGTTGACGGTATCAGCACCTCCAGGTTTTGTTACATCATGAAAAAATGATGTCGGGAAGTCAGGCTTATCCTTCACTTTCCTACCACCAAAGTCTGCCGTGTCGGCACCTGCATTGCCATTACCATCTGCAATACTATACATCATACGCATCGCATTCGGCTTCATAAGCATCTTGCATCATATGCATATCCAATAGCATATCATATCTCCCCAGCTCTTGCATCTCCATGCATCAGCATTTACATTTGCATTTCCATTTATGAAACATCTGTATCATTCAACATTAGCATGTGCGAGATCAGATCCGAGATCAATCTTGAAGAGTCCCAAGATCATCATCAGCCCAGTCTGGGGCACCTTTTCAAGACCATGGGTGTATCACATGATGTATTGCAACCTCGTGGTTAATCAAGATCTTCAAATCAAACATTCAGCCCAGACAGGGGCATCTCCAATAAATTCATGGGCGTTCCCCTGTGAGTTATCTCCAGCAGACTTCAACGATAAGTGGCAATCTCTTCAGAGAAGCTTATCCATCTTCAGCGATAAGTGGCAATCTCTTCAGAGAAGCTTATCCATCTTCAGCGATAAGTGGCAATCTCTTCAGAGAAGCTTATCCATCTTCAGCGATAAGTGGCAATCTCTTCAGAGAAGCTTATCCATCTTCAGCGATAAGTGGCAATCTCTTCAGAGAAGCTTATCCATCTTCAGTGATAAGTGGCAATCTCTTCAGAGAAGCTTATCCATCTTCAGCGATAAGTGGCAATCTCTTCAGAGAAGCTTATCCATCTTCAGCGATAAGTGGCAATCTCTTCAGAGAAGCTTATCCATCTTCAGCGATAAGTGGCAATCTCTTCAGAGAAGCTTATCCATCTTCAGCGATAAGCGGCAATCTCTTCAGAGAAGCTTATCCATCTTCAGCGATAAGTGGCAATCTCTTCAGAGAAGCTTATCCATCTTCAACGATAAGTGGCAATCTCTTCAGAGAAGCTTATCCATCTTCAGCGATAAGCGGCAATCTCTTCAGAGAAGCTTATCCATCTTCAGCGGTAAGCGGCAATCTCTTCAGAGAAGCTTATCCATCTTCAGCGGTAAGTGGCAATCTCTTCAGAGAAGCTTATCCATCTTCAGCGATAAGTGGCAATCTCTTCAGAGAAGCTTATCCATCTTCAGCAATAAGCGGCAATCTCTTCAGAGAAGCTTATCCATCTTCAGCGATAAGTGGCAATCTCTTCAGAGAAGCTTATCCATCTTCAGCGATAAGTGGAAATCTCTTCAGAGAAGCTTATCCATCTTCAGCGATAATTGGCAATCTCTTCAGAGAAGCTTATCCATCTTCAGCGATAAGTGGCAATCTCTTCAGAGAAGCTTATCCATCTTCAGTGATAAGTGGCAATCTCTTCAGAGAAGCTTATCCATCTTCAGCGATAAGTGGCAATCTCTTCAGAGAAGCTTATCCATCTTCAGTGATAAGTGGCAATCTCTTCAGAGAAGCTTATCCATCTTCAGCGATAAGTGGCAATCTCTTCAGAGAAGCTTATCCATCTTCAGCGATAAGCGGCAATCTCTTCAGAGAAGCTTATCCATCTTCAGCGATAAGTGGCAATCTCTTCAGAGAAGCTTATCCATCTTCAGCGATAAGTGGCAATCTCTTCAGAGAAGCTTATCCATCTTCAGCGATAAGCGGCAATCTCTTCAGAGAAGCTTATCCATCTTCAGCGATAAGCGGCAATCTCTTCAGAGAAGCTTATCCATCTTCAGCGATAAGTGGCAATCTCTTCAGAGAAGCTTATCCATCTTCAGCGATAAGTGGCAATCTCTTCAGAGAAGCTTATCCATCTTCAGCGATAAGCGGCAATCTCTTCAGAGAAGCTTATCCATCTTCAGTGATAAGTGGCAATCTCTTCAGAGAAGCTTATCCATCTTCAGCGATAAGTGGCAATCTCTTCAGAGAAGCTTATCCATCTTCAGCGATAAGTGGCAATCTCTTCAGAGAAGCTTATCCATCTTCAGCGATAAGTGGCAATCTCTTCAGAGAAGCTTATCCATCTTCAGCGATAAGCGGCAATCTCTTCAGAGAAGCTTATCCATCTTCAGCGATAAGTGGAAATCTCTTCAGAGAAGCTTATCCATCTTCAGCGATAAGTGGCAATCTCTTCAGAGAAGCTTATCCATCTTCAGCGATAAGCGGCAATCTCTTCAGAGAAGCTTATCCATCTTCAGCGATAAGCGGCAATCTCTTCAGAGAAGCTTATCCATCTTCAGCGATAAGTGGCAATCTCTTCAGAGAAGCTTATCCATCTTCAGCGATAAGTGGCAATCTCTTCAGAGAAGCTTATCCATCTTCAGCGATAAGCGGCAATCTCTTCAGAGAAGCTTATCCATCTTCAGCGATAAGTGGCAATCTCTTCAGAGAAGCTTATCCATCTTCAGCGATAAGTGGCAATCTCTTCAGAGAAGCTTATCTATCTTCAGCGATAAGTGGCAATCTCTTCAAAGAAGCTTATCCATCTTCAGTGATAAGTGGCAATCTCTTCAGAGAAGCTTATCCATCTTCAGCGATAAGCGGAAATCTCTTCAGAGAAGCTTATCCATCTTCAGCGATAAGTGGCAATCTCTTCAGAGAAACTTATCCATCTTCAGCGATAAGTGGCAATCTCTTCAGAGAAGCTTATCCATCTTCAATGATAAGTGGCAATCTCTTCAGAGAAGCTTATCCATCTTCAGCGATAAGTGGCAATCTCTTCAGAGAAGCTTATCCATCTTCAGCGATAAGCGGCAATCTCTTCAGAGAAGCTTATCCATCTTCAGCGATAAGTGGCAATCTCTTCAGAGAAGCTTATCCATCTTCAGCGATAAGTGGCAATCTCTTCAGAGAAGCTTATCCATCTTCAGCGATAAGCGGCAATCTCTTCAGAGAAGCTTATCCATCTTCAGCGATAAGTGGCAATCTCTTCAGAGAAGCTTATCCATCTTCAGCGATAAGTGGCAATCTCTTCAGAGAAGCTTATCCATCTTCAGCGATAAGTGGCAATCTCTTCAGAGAAGCTTATCCATCTTAAGCGATAAGTGGCAATCTCTTCAGAGAAGCTTATCCATCTTCAGCGATAAGTGGCAGTCTCTTCAGAGAAGCTTATCCATCTTCAGCGATAAGTGGCAATCTCTTCAGAGAAGCTTATCCATCTTCAGCGATAAGTGGCAATCTCTTCAGAGAAGCTTATCCATCTTCAGCGATAAGTGGCAATCTCTTCAGAGAAGCTTATCCATCTTCAGCGATAAGTGGAAATCTCTTCAGAGAAGCTTATCCATCTTCAGCGATAAGTGGCAGTCTCTTCAGAGAAGCTTATCCATCTTCAGCGATAAGTGGCAATCTCTTCAGAGAAGCGTATCTCCTACATCCTTTTGAGTAACGGTTTTGTTCGTGTTTCACTTTTCAAACTTTTGTTACCTCTTTTTCGGACAAATTCGGGGTTTTCTTCATATCTAATTGACTTCTACCTCGTAAGAAAGGACGTTGTAGCAGTTCATCTTACTCAATCTAAGCCACTAAGATAGGGGCATCTGTCATACCCCCAATTTGTCTCACCTTCTCATTTTCTCACGCTAAAAGCTTGTGCAGATCTTTTTTCTTTATGGTTGTCTAAACTTGAGCCATAGTCTAGTAAGGTTGGAGAAATGGTGTCCTTTTGATAAAAGGAAGATGTATCTTCATAGCTTTACTTCGAGACAAGTGTGATTGATCAAACATTATGGTTAGGCCCATGACAAGATTTCAAATTTGTGCAAGGTGAAATGTCATTGTTGAGATGGATGTCAGTAAGGTCTTAAAAATTCCATATCGTGACTATTGTGACCAAAGTACCTGGTTAGTATTTGTCTTGGGTAACAAGTATGCCAAAATATAATGGGAGTTTGCTGAAAAGGAAGGACCCATTTCTTTTCTCGAGATGATGTGAACTTAAGAGTTTTGTTTTTGGTTTAGAATGTAAGTCAGTTTAAAACCATGATTAAAGGTGCATGAGAGGCATATGGAAGTGAGTACAAAATGTGGAACCGTCTATATGGATACTTTTTGATGAGTTCTACGAAATGGCCATTAGTTTAATCTAAAAAAAAAGAGAAGTTATTCGAAGTTGATAAGCCATTATTTGGAAGAAATTCATAAGAAAACTATTTAATCAACAGATTGATGTCATACAAGATGTAAATAGGGATAAAATACATTGCCTTGAAATGTTTACACAAAAATACTAAAAAGGCTACAAGAGTGCATTGTATTATTTGAAGTCAGCAGGAAGTCGTTGCTCTGGACCTAAAGGAAGCCGTCGCCGCCAAAACTCTTTCATTTCATAAATCATGAATTTCAAGCTACGCCATATCTCCCAAAAAAAATGAATAGCAGTAGACTAAACGAATGCAAAAAAGGGCTGCATAATCTTCATCGGTTGCTTCACCGTCAATTCCTAACGAGTTGGTTACCTGAGTTGTCAGAATATCATCATAAAGGATCAGACCACAACATTGTCATGAAAAGCTGAAAATGAAATAAAAGCACAAAGTTCTTGATGATAATCATATGGATACCTCGCAATTTCCGCGTAATCTCTATATTCAAACCTTGTGGCGCTTTCAAATCCTATCCCATGAAGCTCCGAAGCAAAGTACGGAAACCGCACACTAGCTTCCTCTTTCGTAAAGTCAATCGTGCAAATTTTAAGTTATTTCCTATCTTCTTGCACTCAAAATTGATGACGATACCAAGGCTGTGTAACAGGTGCAGATGATTAGTAATATTTATTACCATTTATTCTCACTACAATCATTTAGAACAGCTCATGAAACTGCAAACTGAAGATGATGAAAAATTACCTGAACTGATATCATACAAACTCGTACCCCATTTTTCTTATGATGGCATGCAACTTCAACCTGCAAGCAAAGAAGGGCGAGATGCTGCGCATCTTTCAAAACAGTCTTCACCAACTATAAGGTTTCACGTCAAAACCTGTCAATAAGCCAAAAGTTGCAGGATTGAGTGATCCTCGACTTGGAACTATTGATAGGAAAATGAAGTGTGAAACTTGTACTGCTAGTATGGCTGAATACCCCGGTCATTTTGGTTATTTAGAGCTTGCCAAGCCTATGTTGCATATTGGGTTTTTGAAGACTGTTCTCAGTATAATGCGCTGTGTTTGCTTTAACTGCTCTAAAATTCTCGCTGATGAGTAAGATCATAAGTTTAAGCAAGCTTTGAGGATCAAGAATCCAAAAAATAGGCTGAGAAAGATTTTGGATGCTTGCAAAAACAAAACCAAGTGTGAAGGAGGTGATGATCTCGACCTTCCTGGTCAAGATACCGAGGAGCCAGTTAAAAAGAGTCGCGGTGGCTGTGGTGCTCAGCAACCAAAGATCACTATTGAGGGAATGAAAATTAATGCAGAGTATAAAGCTCAAAGGAAGAAAAGTGATGATCAGGATCAGCTTCCTGAACCGGTAGAAAGGAAACAGACTATTTCCGCCGAAAGGGTTCTGAGTGTTTTGAAAACGATAAGTGATGAGGACTGCCAGTTGTTAGGCTTGAATCCTAAGTATGCCCGTCCTGACTATTTGATTTTACAAGTTCTTCCAATTCCTCCTCCACCTGTGAGACCTTCAGTAATGATGGACACATCCTCCAGAAGTGAGGATGATTTAACTCATCAGCTGGCCATGATCATCAGGCACAACGAAAATCTTAAGAGACAGGAGAGGAACGGTTCTCCTGCACATATTATATCCGAGTTTGCTCAGTTGTTACAGTTTCACATAGCCACGTATTTTGATAATGAATTGCTTGGATTGCCAAGGGCTACTCAAAGATCAGGAAGACCTATCAAATCAATATGCAGCCGGCTTAAAGCGAAAGAAGGACGTATTAGAGGCAACTTGATGGGAAAAGGAGTTGATTTTTCTGCTCGAACAGTAATCACACCAGATCCAACCATCAATATCGATCAATTGGAAGTGCCATGGACTATTGCTCTTAATCTTACATACCCCGAGACTGTTACTCCTTACAACATTGAAAGATTGAAGGAACTTGTCGAGTATGGACCCCATCCTCCACCTGGAAAAAACTGGTGCTAAGTATATCATTCGTGATGATGGACAAAGGCTTGATCTCAGATATTTGAAGAAAAGTAGGGACCACCATTTGGAGCTTGGATACAAAGTGGAGCGTCATTTGAATGATGGAGACTTTGTTCTCTTCAATTGTCAGCCTAGTCTTCATAAGATGTCTATCATGGGGCACCGAATCAAAATCATGCCTTATTCTACTTTTCGGCTTAATTTGTCTGTTACCTCACCATACAATGCTGATTTTGATGGTGATAAAATGAATATGCATGTTCCTCAATCATTTGAAACCAGAGCTGAGATGTTGGAGCTGATGATGGTGCCTGTCCCTGCTACTGTTACATCTTTTGGAATGAATAAAAGCAATAACAATGATTGGGGAGAATCTGCAGCAGGTACAACTGGTATCAAGAGGATTACAGTTAGGAGAAATGTTGGTGTGGCTTCACCGCGTTCTCAATCTCCTGCTAAAGCAAATGAGAATGCAGCAATTCAGCAGCAGCAACTATCACTAAGTCACAATTCGTCAAGGAAAAAAGATGAATCGCCATATAGAAGAAATCCACTGAGTGAGCTTGAATCTAACTCCATTGCTATTCCGCATTCAGCAACCAATTATAACAACAGCAGGATGCAAAACAGATCCAACATGGAAGTTTCAACAAAAGCTTGAAACAGCTACTACTGAAGAAAAGAATTTGGTTTATCAGGAAATCATTCCACATGCTCTTGCTTTGATGACTGATGTCTTTGGTAATTATGTGGTTCAAAAGTTTTTTGAACACGGACTTGCATCCCAAAGAAGAGAGTTAGCAAACAAGCTTTATGGCCATGTTCTGACACTTAGCCTTCCAATGTATGGTTGTCGAGTCATCCAGAAGGCCATAGAAGTTGTTTGATCTGGACCAGAAGATTAAAATGGTTCAAGAGCTTGATGGTAATATCATGCGTTGTGTACGAAATCAGAATGTCAACCATGTTATTCAGAAATGTATCGAATGCGTACCTGAGGATGCAATCAACTTTACTGTCTCAACCTTTTTTGATCAAGTTGTGACATTATCAACCCATCCATATGGTTGCCGGGTGATACAGAGAGTGCTGGAGCATTGTGAAGATCCTAGCACACAGCAAAAAGTTATAGATGAGATTTTAGGAGCAGTTAGCATGTTAGCCCATGATAAGTATGGCAACTATGTTGTCCAGCATGTCCTTGAGCATGGTAAACCTCACGAGCGTTCTACAATTATCAAGGAATTAGCAGGAAATATAGTTCAAATGAGCCAGCAAAAGTTCGCCTCTAATGTTGTGGAGAAGTGTTTGACCTTTGGAGGTCCTTTTGAACGCCTATTGCTTGTAAATGAGATGTTTGGCTCAACGGATGAAAATGAGTTTCTGCAGGCAATGATGAAAGATCAGTTTGCTAATTATATTGTACAGAAGGTGCTGGAGACTTGCGATGACCAACAGCGCGAGCTAATTCTTTCGCGAACCAAAGTTCATTTGAATGCATTGAAAAAGTACACCTACGGAAAGCATATCGTAGCCCGTGTAGAGAAACTTGTTGCTGTTACAAAGAGGAAGATTATTTTCAGCAAACCAAGAGTTTGTTCACAGTAAGAATGAAGAAATACCACATCAACAAGTTTATATCAGTAAAATTGTTGTGTTACCACAGTGAAAATCATGAGTAAAAAAAAAACAGACAATCTCAAAAGCTACAAACAGACAAAGATTATACTGTTTTCAATCCCATAACTTCAGTCCTTACTCCCATTACCAAAAAGTAACTCACTTTCTTTCCCAAAGGGGAACAGACCCAAAGTTCCCACAATTTCTCTAAGCTAAACCCTAATCTCACATCATGAAGCCCCCATATATATTGGTTACTATTCATTCAGAAGAAAAAACCCTAACAGGCAGCAGCCACCCTCTCTCACAGCTCATCTTCATCCCTCAACCAAAAAACACACAGAAACAAAACGAAAAAGAGATTGAAGGAGAGAGCTTATCTGTTTTCGGTATCGACAATTTGGTGGTATCGGTTCAACGAAAGCTGTGCATCATCCAAACTCCTCATTGCTAGCGTGAGAATTTGTCGGATTCGCTCCAACTCGGTAAGTATTCTATTAATTTTTCTGTCTTCATAGTCTTGCTTTGTGTTGATTTGTGTTGTTTTGTTTCCTGGCATTGAGTCCAACGAACCCTCGCCTTCCCAAACACCAACCATTATCTTTTCCATTGCTCATGAACATTCCATCCTCATCATCATAGAACATCACCATTTTACACTCTCTTCAATTTCTCTCCTTTAACAGAACCATTCAGAACCACTACAAGCTTGAACAGCCACCTAAAACCATTGTTCGGCCTTGAACCATCAAAACACGCCCTCATTCGTGTTCACGTTACTCATAAACTATACAAAAACTCAACAAATAAACACCTGCACACAAAACCAGTACAACCACACTGCTAAATCCCCTGTGCACTCTACTCCATTAACCAACAAAATCAACACTCACCGTTTTCGTTTTCAACAACCTCGCAAACTCAACCAGAAAATCCTTCTTCAATCCTAACTCCAAACCTTCATTCTCTCTGTTATTCACCTTCGATCCATGGCTAGCAGACTAACATGCCGTCGTTAACCGCAAACATGAACCTTTGAAAACCAATTTCAGTTCCAAACCTTCAACATCAAACTCTCAAAGCCATAACAGTGCTTTCATCGAGCATGTGGTGGGCAAGCTTTGCGTCATCTTCTTCCATTAATCTTTGCTGTTGGTTTTCAACTTCTTCAAACTCGTAAACCAAAACCTCCATTAAAAATCTTCACATCTTCCTCACCAATCGACATAACCGACAATGAACCACCAACCTCCAATCCACTCAAACATCCCTACACCCACTGAAACAGAACGAGACGAGATCAAAAGATAATGAATGAGTGAACCGAACACAAACCTATCTTGTGAGAGCGAATCTGAGTCGAAAGCAATCACAAGGGAGACTAGAGGTTGGAGTTTTATGCTTGACGTGTTGTCATCTTTGTTGCGAGATCCTTGTGCCATTTCGTTGTTCTTTTGGAATTTTCTCTTAAAACTGCACTTTCCCAATTGAATGAAAGCTGATAACTTTGCCTTTTCTTTTTAGTGTGAGTGATAAGCGTGACTTTTATAGGGGTTTTATTTGGTTAGGTTTTGTTATGCTAATGGAAATGTTAGTTTTGGGTAACGGGTTTAGGCTCGGTTGATCTCATGGTTAGTTTTTGCCATGGCATTTTTCTGGTTGAGGATGATGGGCTTCCTCAAAGCCCATATGATTCCTCTTTATCCATACCACCCATTTCTTTTCAAGGCAATCCCCCTCTGTTTTGTTTTAAAATAAAATGTATTTCTTTTAGTTTCTTGTTTTAGAAATTTATAAGCTATTTTTATTTTTATATATATTATTTCCATAATAGTTAGTTTTCTTTTAGGGTTTTGATTTACATATTTTAGACTTATTATTATATTTTATATTTATATTTAATGATTTTTATTTTTTAGAAGTCAATTCATTTCTCATTTATTATTGGGCATTTTGTCCCGTTTTCATTTGTTTTGGTCGATGACGAAAGTTCCATAAATCGATTACTAAGTCAATATATTGATAAGTATCGTTGGATCTGAGACCACCTCTTTTCTCTCCTCGCTTCTTGTCCCAACTCGTTTCAAAAGCATTGACCAACCATTTTCAATATCCAATTATCTTTGGATTGAATTAAAAAGAGGGGATTAAGTGTAGACTTTCGTCCTCTCCGAGTGTTGGAATGCCCACTGTAGTGAGGGTGGTTTCGACACTCGTCTTTCAATACGAAGACGCTTCCCATCCATTTTCAAATCTCATCTCCTTAAAATCAATTCTTTGTGTTGAGCTAAAAAGAGAGGATTGGGTGTAGACCTCTTCTTCTTCGAGCGTTGGGATGCCCACTGTAGTGAGGGTGGTCTCGATGCTCGTCTGTCAATACAAAGACACTTTCAATCCTTTCTCTCCTAAAACCTCGGTTTCGCACCGAGTCCATTTTCAAACCATAATAAACTTTGTATTGAATTAAAAAGAGAGGATTAGGTGTAGACCTCTTCCTCTCTGAATGTTGGGATGCCCACTGTAGTGAGGGTGGTCTTGATATTCGTCCTTCAATATGAAGACGCGACTTTGTCCACCACCTTTCATTTTCACAACCTTATCCTGCAACCCTTGTCACCTAAAAACCTCGGTCATGTACCGAGTGCCTTTTCAAACTCATTTTCGCAACAAAAGCTTGAATGGTCGTGGAGTGGTTAGGCGTAGGCCTTCTCCTATCCCGAGTGCTGACGTTTACCGTAGGGTTCTCTGTCGTAAAGCACTTACCATTCAAAACCAAAAACATCTTTAATAAGAGAACAGAGTTCTCTTTGCATTGAATTAAAGAGAGAGGATTGGGTGTAGACCTCTTCTTCTCCGAGCGTAGGGATGCCCACTGTAGTGAGGGTGGTTTCGACGCTCGTCTTTCAATACAAAGACGCCTCGTTCGCCACACCCTTTTATAACAAAAACCTTGAGATAAAGAATTGGGTACTACCCGTAGGGGTTACTACCCGAGGACATGTCTCGCCCCCTAAAAACAATCCAATCAATTAAACGTGACTTCTTGCCTCGCGTGGCGAAAACTAATCAATCTTTCAAAAAGGATATGTTACGTTCGTTCTACCGCAAACAGGTAACGCCTAAGTCTCCAACGAGCGAGCAGCGAAACACTTAACTGCTAGAATGCGCACGATAGCTTCATCCATAAAAAAAAACATCAACAAACCGTAGGCCGAACTACGGCTGCTCTGATTCTTTACTTTTTCAAGTAAAGATACGTAGGCACAAGGGCCACAATCCTTGCCGAGCACACCCCCCCTATACCTGTAGTTCCCCGAACTACGTCGACTCTGACTTTCTCATGTCTATTGAGAATACGTAGGCATAGGACTGCGAAGTCCTACCGAGTTTGTTCTTTCTCTTTTTCCCTGTTCTCTCTTTCCTCCTAACTTTCCTGTTTCTAACCCTTCTTTTACCCTATGGAACACTTCTTATAGCATAATGTTTAAGCAAATAAATTCACACATCGACAAACAAAAGGTTCCCATCGAGTACGATGGATGCGAGGGGTGCTAATACCTTCCCCTCACATAATCGGCTTCCGAATCCATTCTTGGTTGCGAGACCATCTTATCCATTTCTTTCTTAAGGTTTTCTCGATATTCTCCTTTCCCCTCATGGGATAAATAAAGTTCGGTGGCGACTCTTCTGTCCTTTCTTCTTCGCCTCCCAGTCGTTGCGCGATGCATTTTTCGAGTAGCGACAATGTTAACTTGTGCCCTAGGAGCACAAGTTAAAAATTAAAAATGGAAATGATATTTTGGAAATTGTGCACTATTTTTAATAAAAATAAAAAATTTAATTTTTGATTGATGTTTCCAATACAAACTTTATATAAATGTGTTTCTTAACTTGTGCCCCTAGGTCAGAAGTTAGCATTATCCTTTATTTAATAAGGGTACAAATGAAATTGTGTATTTAATAAAGATTAAATTAAAAGAGTGTTTCTTATAAAAAAGGACCCATTTTTTTTCAAATTGTTCCTTGTAAAAAGGATCGGATGGAGTATTTCTCACTTGGCGCTTTTCCAAATTTCATTTTTATCATTATTATTTTTTATTAGTATTTACCTCGGCTACATGGTCAAACTGAGAGGTAATATATTTTACATTAATCATTTTTAAAGTACTATTTTCAAAATCTTATTTTTTTATTTGATATGTTCAAACCTCTCGATTATACAAAAATATTGACGTTATATATATTTTAATTGAATTCCCATAATATGGCGCTATTGTGTTTTTTATATTTTACATTTTTAATTAATATTGTCACGTGAGATTTTATATAAAACGGCGTGACACATATATTTCATGAAATACTTTAGACTACAATCTAGCTAGCTTTTAATTTTTTATTTACCTATGAATGCTCAAACGTCATTTTGTCACTCTCACTTCGCAAAAAACTTTAGGTGATTTTCAAGTTGATATTCATCAAAACTCTTTCAAGAGATATTCATCAAACTTCATTTTCTCAATAGATTTGTTCTTCATTGAAATGAGTTATATATCACTTTGTTTTTCATTGATCATTTTGTCTAGAGTTTTACGCTAGTTTGTCTTTTGATCATTTTGTTTCTATGAGTTTGCATTTGTTTTTATTAAAATGTTAGTTAATATAGTTTCTCTTGATCATTTTGAGGTTTATTTAGATAGTCATTTTGTCAATAAATATAATTTTTCAACAGGTTTGTTATTCACTAAAACCAATTATATATCACTGAAACGAGTTATATATCACCGAAATGAATTTATATCATTTTGTTTTTCATTGTTTGTCTCTTGATCCTTTTTTTTATGTATTTGTCTCTTGATAGTCATAGTTAATTAAATAAGCACCTCCCATAAAACATTTGTTAATACAAATCATAGAAGAAAAACTAGAGGTGCCACAATGTATACCAAGGTGAAAAAAACCTACGAAACTGGTGTTCGCTACCCAGTTATAGTTGATGCTGCAACCGACAGGGCTTACGGGTGAACACGCTGACGATTTTATGGGTTAAATTGTGTTACAAGGTAGAAGTAAAGTGAGCATTTTAATATATAGTTGGCAAGATGTTGAAGAGGAGTTAAAAGACGCCATATGGGAAGATGTTCAAGTATTTTATGATTTGTTTGCAAGTATACATGATCATTTATTTTTGTTGTAATACTAATAACATATATATTGTGTAAACATACGGATGTTCATTGCTATCCTAGATGATAATAATGTGAAAAAGAATATGCTTACATATTGTGGTGAGTGTTGGAGGGGCTTTAAGACACAACTCACTCGTGATTATATTAAACATGGATAAGATAAATAAAAGCCTTTATATGATGCGTATTCATTTATTGGTCAAGACATTTGGGATAATTTTGTAGAATCTCGCACCACTCTTTCCTTCTTGGAAAAGAGCCAAGAAGGAAAGGAAAATCGAGCTAGAAATATATATTCACATAGATTGTCTCGTGGAGGATATTGAAAACTTGAAAAGAAGATGATGGAAGAAAAAAGAAAACAAAGGGAGGAAGAGTTTGGAAGTTCTATAAGTCTTGATTTCACTCTATCTCTACCATCATGCCATGAGAAATAAAAGAGGACACGTCAAAGAAAAGACGACGAGTTCACAGTAGATGCTACACGCGAACTGGCTCAAAAGATTGTAAGTAAATAATTTTTTCGACAATATTTATTTTAGTTAAATCAATTTATTAAAGATAAAAATTTCATATGTGTTGTAGGATGATCTGGTTGAACAAAGTGAAGTTGGCCTCTTCACTTCACAAGATCGTCATGACATCTTGGTAGAAACGATTAGAACCGAGGAACATCCTAGGTGTGTTCGTGGTCTTGGAAGAAGCATTACCTTCAAGTCATATTTTGGACCAACTAATTCATCTAGAGAGAAAATCTGTAAGAGAGAGATTATAGAGATGGTTGTTGTTGAGTTGGAGAAGGAAAGGGAGAAGCAGGATAGGAAATTGGAAGAGGAAAGGAAGAGGTGGAGGGAGGAGTGGGATAGGAAGTTGGAAGAGGATAGGAAGAGGTTTTAGGACAAGAAGAAGAGGTGGAAGGAGGAGATGGATAGGAAGTTGGAGGAGGAGAGGGAGTAGTTATTGTAAACGGTATAGGAAAGTGTCCAAAAGGACCGGGAGAAGCGAGAGAGAATGAATGAGGATAAGGTGTCTGAGAAATGTATATGCGATGTGCTTCAGGTATAAGTTGTATGTTGTTGTTATTATTGTTTGCATATTTTAATTTTGGATTGTATTAATGTTGTTTTTATGATGCAGAAATTGAATTTGTTGGGTCTATTAAGCTACACAAATTCAAATCAGTTAGAAATTCAAGAGAATGAATTTCAGAAAGTTACAAATGGTAAAAGCACGAAAGATTTTTTTTTCTACCAACCAGAGAAGTATTGAACCTAGACCTCAAAAGTAGATAACATTGGGAGAATATGATTGATCATTAACAATATTCCACACCTATGCATAAGTATTACATTAAATCACAATCCAGATCAATTATTGGTACTTTCTAGGATTTCTGTCCAAGAACTTTTGTCGGGAAATGTGTACCTAGATAATTCTGCATTACAAATTTGGTCCTTGTAAGTATAGTTTTTATGTTGATCTTTACTTATATTCATGTGTTCATCTACTTTAACATAATAATTTTCTCTTGCAAATACATCCATGAGTTATGCGTAGAAAGGAAACTTCAAAACAGGTATTGCATCTTAGATCTGGAACACGTTGGTCTTACTTGCGGTTCGACAGGAAACAATATCTTTCTTTATTAAAAGATAAGTTGAAAGGGAACATTAACGATTATTATTTGGCCCCGTTTTACTGCAAGTAAGTACATATTAATTTATGTTTTCATTTTTAAATCAATTTTATACAATATTAATTATTTTGAATGTTTATGCAGTGAACATTGGCAACTAATTATTACATGTTCCAAGAAAACTATCGTAGAATTTTATTGAAACATAATACAACCCCATGGTATCATACACAATAAACATGCAACCTGCTCTGTAACACTTGTTACAACATAATTGTTTAATACACACATTTTTACCTGGAAGATTTACACGACATTCAACTCATCTGATCTATACTTGGAATGTTTACACGACATCCAACTCCTCTGATGTTTAAGGTTTCATCACAGTGGAATCATAAATAAAACAATTAACAATAATTTTGCAACTCACAACATCTAGTCATATATGTTAACTTCATAACATAAGAAAAAAGAGTTCATAATAATTAACTCAAAACAACTTAGAAATCTCAACAATATACATAGTCTTGAATTCAAACATAAACGACATAAGAATCAATTCAAGCCTTTATCCCCAACCCGATGTTACATGATCATATCAAGACACCACTAGTCAAAGTGATAAACTAAATAAGTAACTCCAAGATTTATCTTCTACTTACTTCAGCAATGCTACTCATGATTATCTGCATGATACCCATGTAAAGGCAACATTCAAACAGAAAAGGTGAGAAACACATTCAAATAATTAACAGTGCATAAACAATATAGTTCAAACACAACCCATTGTGCACCACAACATAGGTATTTGAGTTTCACCCACTTCACAAAAATGCACAATAAATATGCAAATGTGACTCTTAACAACATCAACAAACTTATATGCATGTGGTATCGACTATAATAGTGATTCTAATTACGAATCAGGTCCAAATCAACTGCGAGCCCGTGGGCTTCACTTAGAAAACTTTGAGCCCCATACTAAGCTCTAAGCCACAACATCAAGCTTGGGACAATTACCGGTCACCATCATCGAAACCTATAATAGTATCTTTCACAACAACAACAACAACAACTCATGATGCACGAATGAGTGTATGCATCATCAAAACAACTCAACAACACAAATGGTATCACACCAAACCGCATAATTTCCTGTACAACATCAACAGGATAGTTTCATATCAAAACGAAACGTCTCCACTCAACATGTTATCATTATATGCATAATTGTTCATCTCATTACCACATCAACGTTATCATAACAACATCAATATAACCACATTGATCGCCATACCCAACATAGTAACACATTTCATGCACATATAGTAACTCAACTCAATGAAATTATTAATTCACATACATGAAACTCATATTAAACTTAACAACATACCACAACACAACAATTACACTCATCACATATAATACATCAATTCATAGTCATACAATAGCATATCGACATCACCACTTACACAATCAACACAATCATATTCATATAATTTTTTAAAATACCAAACAATGTCAGAATCAAGAAAATGAATATGTTCCAGAAATCTTGAAGAGTCTATTTTAAGAATATAGTTTTTATTTTAGGACTTAATACGCCAACCAGTTCAGTTTAATCAAATCACAAGAACAAGTACTCGCATCAGGCATAATGTTTCGCCTGACTTCGAAATGGCGTCAATAATTATATAATAATGAGAAAATTATGAAAACTTCCAGTTGACAATATCATTAAAAATTATTTCCAACTCAATTTACCTCATCTCAAATGGACTCACGAGACTCCAGTTACACTTGAAACATGATAACCAACGCATGACCAAAATCGCCAACGTTTATGAAATAGAAACTAGAAAACCGATATTGTTATAGCACTCCTAGACCCAATTTCTCCACTTAGACATAAAGATTATCGCGTTAGATTTCTAACACAACTGACGGGGCCTCAAACAGAATTACGGAGCTCATGATATGCCCGAAACAAGTCGATCAATACTCTCCTGCGTTTTCCTGCGATATCCTTACGGGAATTTCATCCTAAACTCATTTTTTCAACTTATACCTATCTTAAACATCCCTTAACATTTTAAAATATTGTATTTTAAAAATATATTATTATAGGTCGCCTACTGTTATTTCACTTTAAGCCTATCAACCAACATCTAATTTCATAAAAATCCTCATAACTCTCAAAATTCATCAATAAAGTAACTCTATTATTACTACATGTGTTAGACCGTCAACAGGGTAATAACTATTAACACCAAGGTATATAAACACAACTCTAAAACATATTAAATTTACTCAAGTAGTAACTCTGATAACTCTAAGGTAACAAATCTCTAACACTAAAATAGCTTATTTACGAGTTGCTAACACAATAAGCCAATTTACCACTATAACTAATCAATTTATCATCAAATCAAACAATTTATTAAATACAATAATTAATTACATTTATTTTAAGAACACAATAACAACACGTCAACACGCAAATTTCCAATTCACATCATGGCATATAAAAAAACAGAATTATCATTAACTTTCATCAACATTCATCATAACTCAGAGGAAGAACAAATCTTATAGAAGGTTAAGGGTCTCTCCACTCTACCCTTCATCATACACCTATTGAACCAAATGTCCGCTCTTACCTTGAATTTCCATCAAACACTCTAAACTCTTCAACAATGGCAATTTTTTTCCTCTCTAAGCTTTGTCCTTCCCAATCGCTCTTGCTGCTTCTTTTCTCCTAAAATATATATTGTAAACTCTATTCCTTCACAATTCTCTAAAAACCTAGTTCTCTCATTAAACTATCTTTATCTTAACCTTAATATTTTTCTATGATGCCTACCTTTCGCTCACTTACTCATCATAAGTCCATTATTGCCCTTAATTCTTCTACTCGCCTATTATCTCTTTAATTAATTTATTTTTGTTTAAATAATATAACTAAATTGTTATTTTAATCAATAAAGTAAATTCTAAATTATTATATCAATCTCTAATTACCCACACACACACGCCCTACTATCAGGTCACAAACCCTTCCTCTCACTCATATTTGTTTAATTACCCACACAAATTAAATTAAATAAATACGCAAAATTTATAATTAAATCAAAATAAATTAATTTACTAAAATTAGGGTGTGTAGCACCCCCAAAATTTGCCTTTCCGTTTTGGCAGCATTTGGCTCTTGCTTCTTTGCATTTTCGCATTTCTGCATTTGCATAGCATTCATCCTTGAGACAGGGGATCAAGGTTTTCCCGTGGCTCAGTTTTCATTTCAGTGCATGAACCTGAACGGCGAGCATCAGAGGCTCTGGCATTTATTTTGCCCAGCGGTTTATTCTATTTTGCAGGATATTTTCAGCTCATAAAGCAGTATTCAGGCTATCGCAAGCATTTTCATGGTTATGATATTCAAAAGCAAGTTTCAGAAGTGTAATAGAGCTCAAAACAGCAAGAAATTGGCAAACAGATAGATTTCCCTCCAAAAGGCACCAAAATTCAAATTTTGAAGGTGTTAATCGATTAGCACATATGGTTAATCGATTAACCAAGTCAAAATCAGGTCAAATCTGAAGTTTTGAAGGTGTTAACTGATTAACCTATATGGTTAATCAATTAACCAGTGCAGATTTTGCCTCTGCACGTGAATTTACAATACAAGTCATTTTGGGGTCCAATTTTAGTCATGTGCAAGTATGATTTTCACTTTGGGAAGGATCTAGTACCTATTTGAAATTTGGTTAATTTCATTTTCCCTCCAAATGCCCATTCCTCATTCCAATCTAAAATTTCCAAAACATATTCCAAACATTTCATTTGTATCCAAGCCTAAGTGATATTTAAGTGATCCATTCAAAACCAAATGGGCTAATGACTCATAATTCACTCTCATTTTCAGAATTGATCTCATTCTCTCTTAATTCTCTCTCAATTTTCCAATCTCCAAAACCCTCACCAAAGATCTTCTCATTGAAATCATTGACTCTTCATTGGAATCCTTGATTTCTAAGAGCTAAACCTTTATCCATTCTCTCCATTGAATCAATTTCTTCATCCAATTTTCGTGCAAAATTGGATCTGAACTTAGAAGTGATTTTAGAAGTGATTATTTGGAGCAATTTGGTTTAATCTTGAAGGATTTTCATTGCTACTACAAGAATTGGTGTGGATCTTGAAGTATTCTGGATTTCTAGCATTGGATCTATTCAATTACAGTTGAATCAACACTAATCGAAGTAAATCTCTGCTTCGAAGGTTGGAAGTTCTTGATCCGAATCTATTTTTAGCTTATTTGCATAATCATGTAGATTTTCATATTTGATTAACTTTTGGTTAATTTGATCCGATTGATTCATGATTTGGTTGTGTTAATCTATTCATATGCTGCTTGGATCATGACTTCCTTGTTTAATTTCATGATTAAGTGATTATGCAATCATCCGGTTGATCGGATAAGTGCTTATTTGCTGAAAATGTTGTTCTCTTGCTGTTTTTCTGCTGTTGGCACAGTGTTAATCAGTTAACACATATGGTTAACCGATTAACCATTTCAAATATTCAAAATTTTCAAAGTTTTCAAAGTGTTAATCGGTTAACGCCTGGTGTTAATCGATTAACATGTACAAATTTCCAGATTTTCAGCCATTTTTAAGTGGTTAATCGGTTAACCTCTGGCGTTAACTGATTAACATTGTGCCAGTGGGTCTGTTTTGCTGATTTTCTTGCTTGTTTGAGTATCGTTTCGCATCGAATCATCGTAGTTCAACATGATGCATTAGAAGTGAAATGTTTTGAGATATATGTCGCTGTTTTGGTTGTTTAATCGAGATTTCGTCGACTTGTTTTTGTTTTCCACTTGGATGCACACTTATGTGTTGTTATTCGTAGTGATGATGTTCTTGCATATTCATGTTTGCTTACATTCTTGCATTTGCATTTCCTCTTGTGCTTGCATATTTATCTCTTGCATTAATAAAGGTCGAGATGTGCTTGTGGTGGTGTTTACCCCACACTTTGTTCCTCCCTTTGCTTGTGTGTTGCATTCCATGTTTGCATCCCTATTTTCACTCTCATTTGTGTTTGATCTTTCTTCTTCCTTTGTATTTCTTTGCCATGCTCCCCATAGGATCTCTAATCTCTTTTGAGATTATGATAGACTTTATGTTGGAAGTCATGCATGCTAATATTAGGGTAGATGTTTCCCCTTTCAATCCTAACCTTAGGACCATTTTGCATGACAATGTTAGGGCCGGGTTTCCCTTAGACCTTCCGTGCGTCTTCTTCTTATCACCTTCAAACAATTTCAAAACATTTAATAAAGGACAATGAATGTTATACACTACGAGCCTTAAGCTACTTGGGAAATGGTGATTGGGAGGCTTCCTCTCAATGGCCTAGAGTATTTAGTGTACACCCTTTGGGTGATATGCGACGCATTCGCTCCTAGGTCATAGTCTTTAGTGCAACATGAATTACAAACAATTCAAAAACACTTCTCCCTAAAAGACTTCAAAAACAAAGTTCAAACTTTTTTCATCCTTCGAGATCGTAATAATGGAAAACCTTTTTCATAAAAAAGAGTGTTTTTAAGCTTTGGTTCTACCGCAAACAAGCATTGTCCTTAACTGCTAGAACGAAGGTTTAACCCTACTCGGGTAAAACGTGTTGAACCAACTGATGTTCTTGTTAGCTAGAACTACGTTTGCTCTGATTTCTCATACCAGATGAGAATACGTAGGCCCAAAACGCGATGTCTTGGCGAGCAACCTTCCCCCCTTTCCCCGTAGTTAGCCGAACTACGTTGACTCTAACTTTCCCATTGCACGAGGGAATACGTAGGCACAGAGCGGCGATGCTCTGCCGAGTCACTTTTCTTTTCTTTTGTCCTGTGAGCCTGTAGCGTAGATAGATAAACACGCACTTAGATAGACAACAAGCGTGGATCCCGTCGAGTATGACAGACGTGAGGGTGCTCATACCTTCCCCTTGCGTAACCGACTCCCGAATCCAGGACTTGGTTGTGATGACCTCGTCTTTTCCCTTTTTCGTTAGGTTTTTCCGATCGTTTCCTTTCCCTCTCATTGGGATAAATAACGAAAGGTGGCGACTCTTCTTTTTTTCGCCGGGTGTTTTTCGCAGTAGCGACAGGGTGATGCAACTTTCCCTCACTTAAAGAATTTTCGCCCTAAAAAATTTCCTTAAGCAAATAGAGTCAGATACGACTCCCTAATTTGGATCTCAAGCTTTTAGGTCACGTTTCCACCATCTGATCCTCCCCTAGCTACCATCACCAAGGTAATCCCTTTACCATGCAACTGCTTCACTTCCCGATCCTCCATCTGCATGGTTGATATGTCAACGATTAGGTTGTCTCCCATTTGTACATCATCTACTTGAATCACACGAGATAGATCCAGAATGTATCTCCTCAACTGAGACACATGAAACACATCATGAAGATTAGAAAGCGACAGTGGTAAGCAAAAAGATAGGTCACATCTCCTATCCTCTGCATAATTAGGTACGGACTGATGAAATGTGGAGTGAGTTCACGAGACTTCAGAGCTCTACCAACACATGTTACCGAAGTAACCCTCAAAAACATGTGATCTCCACCTAGAACTCAAGTGTTTTCTTCCTCTTGTCATGATAAATTTTCTGAAAATTCTGCGACGCTTTCGTCTTTTCTCGGATCATCTCGATCCTCTTAGTCGTCTGCTAAAATTTTTTAGGTTCGAGCACAACACTCTCGCCTAACTCATACCAACATAAAAGAGTTTTATACCTCATACCATACAATGCCTCATACGGCGCCACTTAAATGCTAGAATGAAAATTGTTATTGTAGGTAAACTCAATCAATGGCAAGTAGCTATCCCAAATACCACATTGTTCTAGCATACAAGCTCTCAATAAATCCTCTAAAAATTGAATAGTCCTATATGTTTGATCGTCCGTCTATGGATGATAAGTAGAACCCAACCTCTACTTTGTACTCAAAGCCTTCTGCAACTCTCTCAGAACCTTGACGTAAACCTCAAATCCCTATCTGACACAATACTCGAAGGTATATCGTGCAGTCCCACAACCCCTTCAATACACAACTTGGCTAACCTCTGCAAGGAATGATTAATCTTCATTGGTAGGAAGTGAGGCAATCTATCCAATTTATCCACTATCACCCAAATCGAATCACTGCCTTATGACTTCTGATGTTCAATATTTGACTTATGGCAAGTCAAACAAGCATAAAAAAACTTAGTGATTTCTTTCTTCAAATCAAGCCACCAAAACCACTTCTTCAAGTCTTGATACATCTTTGTGGCAGCATGATGAATAATCCAACCACTTTGATGTCCTTCCTTAATAATACTCTTCTTAAGTTTTGGTACATTAGGAACACAAACTCTATCTCTGAATCCCATCACATTGTTCTCATCAATCAAGAACCACCCACCTTTTCCTTGATTGATCAACACCAAACAGTCCATCAATCCTAATAAGTCAATATCCTAACCCTCTCTGGTGTCTTCCAAAACACAATTAGTCAACTTTAACATACCTAACGTCACACTGATAGAAGTTCCTTCACATACTAAACTCATATCTCAAAATTGTTCCAACAACTCCAATTCTCAAATCATAAGCATTTCCATGTGAAAGGACTTCCTCTAGTAACAATCAATCCAAGAAAACTTATATTCTCAGAGACAGACTTTAGAACCTCTCATTGCAACACAACATATATCTTTGATGGATCCATGGCTATACCACCAATAGAAATATCATAACCAAGGAAACTGCCTTCTTTTAACAAAAACTCGCACTTGGATAACTTTGTGTACAACTAGTTTTATTTCAATGTCTGCAATACAATTCTTAAATGCCCCACATGCCCTTCATCAGACTTTGATTATATTAAGATGTCATCTATAAACATAACCACTAACGAGTCTAAGTACAGATGAAAAATTTTATTCATGTACTTCATGAACACTACAGACGCATTAGACACACTAGACGACATTATCGAATACTCGTAGTGACCATATCTCGTTTTGAAAAATAGACTTTAGAATATCTTTCGGCTTCACATGGATCTGATGATAACCTGAACGCAAATCTATCTTGCTAAACACACAAGCACCTACCAACTAATCTATCAAATCATTAATCCCCGAAAGTGGATACTTGTTCTTGATTGTCACTCTATTCAGTTTGAAATTCTGGTATGCAGATCTCAGATGTCCTAAGAGATGCAAAGAACATTGATCTCTGATAAAACAGAACAAGGATAGAACATGACCATTTTAAATTCCTTTAAGAATTTCCAATGTTATAACATCTATTGTAACATCTGCAGACTGACAGAACTATTTATCTAACCATTTAAATTATGCAGAATTGTAAATGCTGAAAGATAAATAACACAATGAATTTTTAACCCAGTTCGATGCAACATCACCTACATCTGGGGGGCTACCAAGCCAAGAAAGAAATCCACTATTAGTAGAATTAATTCAGAGCTAAACTCCCAGTTTACAACTCCTCACTTAATCTCTACCCAATGCAATTTCTGCCTAGAACACAATAGATAAGAGACACCCTTCACTCCCCACAATCACATCAGTGATAAATAGTTCAATACAAAAGGGTGACTTTAGAAGACACTCTTCAAAGTCACAATACTTAATTTTGCTTAACAGCTTCAATCAAGAACAATATACACTCTTGCTTAAAAGCTTTGAATGGACAATTAGCACTGTACAAATAACAGCCTAAATATGTCTACCACGATGCATCCAAAGATACAAAGGGTAACTTACAAAGTCACACACACAATAGACTCTCAAAACCCTAAAACACAAAACCACACGTGAAGATTAAGTTACACCAACAGAATTTTTCACCACACAATCTCTCAGTCTCTCTACACAATCAGGATTGCCACTTCTGTATTTATAGGCAGCGAAGTTCCTTGGGCCTCAGTGCAGCAAATTAGGTTTACCCAAGTTAAACCTCTTTTCATAAATCAGGATTCTGTCAATTAGGTCACAGGCACTTTTTGTTATCCTTAGCATTTCCTTGTATTTCGCCTGAGATACCTAAGCACCCTAAAATGTTTCCTGAAATCTAGCCTGAGATAAATCAGGAACCATAACAGAAAAACAAATAGCGCCCTTGCTGGCAGCTACCTGATGTCATGACATTCAACATGACATCCAATACACTCTGTTATTGATCTCCAGAACAACAATTTATCTCCTGATCTTCTGCAGAATCTTCTTCATCACAGTAGAAACAATTATTGTATAGTTTCCTAAAAAGTTTCAACGATCCTTTTTATGAACACCAATTAAGTCTCTTTGACCTGCACATACTGATGAGGTATATCCAACAGAATCTCATTAAACCAAAGCACCTCTGTCAAGAGATATAAAATAGAAGCTCTGTCATGATAGCAGATGAATGTCACGACATCTGTCTTGACATCTTGATTAAAACACATGACAACAGTTATGTTACCACAGCAGATGGATGTCACGACATCTGTCTTAACATCAGTGTAGAATTATGTTTTACCAAAATTTAGCCAATCATAGAACCATGGACAATCATAGAATCATGGAACTAACACAGTTGCTTATATTTCACACACAACCTTTTCCCACCATTTTTCTTCTTAACTAGAAACACTAGCGCACCCCATGATGAAACACTTGGATGAACCAACTTATTCTCAAGCAAATCTTCCAGTTACTTCTTCAATTCACTCAACTTTGAAATAGACATTCTATAAGGAGCTATTGAAACCAGACTCGTACCACATACTAAGTCTATCATAAACTCAACCTCGCGCTCCGACAGCATTTCACGAATATCATCTAGAGACTCTTCTGGAAAATCACACACCACTGGCAACTCACCAATCGCAGCTTTACTTTCAGCCTTCATAGAAGCCAATATTATTAATACTATAACATCATCCTTTACAAACTCATCCACTTTCCTAGCAGATACAAATAATTCATCACCGGTATCCAACTCTAGAAATACACTGACTTGTCAAAATTGTTGATATGAACTTCGAATCTTCCTCATCAACAACTCAGGAAATAACATTAATTCATCCAACAATTTGCACTCTTGTAATCAGCAGTACACCAAACCAATCTTCCACACCTGAAACATCTCAGAGATGCAGAAGCTTCTCCCCCACTTATTTTAATCATGCTCCTGTTAATAAGTGGTTAGAAAAATAGACGAGAATCGATAATGATTCACACACATGTCATATACCAGGGAACAAATAACATTACAAAACCTGGTTGGATGAACCGACCTACTCTGATACCATTATGTAACACCCTATCCTCCACACATAAAATTATCTTGGAATTTGATTGAAACATAATACAACCTCAGGGTGTCACAGACAATAAACACACAACTTGCTCCGTAACACATGTTACAACATAATAGTTTAATACACACATTTGTACCTAGAACATTTACACGACATCCAACTCATATGATCTGTACTTTGAATGTTTAAACAACATCCAACTCCTTTGATGTTTAAGGTTTCATCGTAGCAGAATCATTAATAAAATAATTTACAATAATTTTGCAATTCACAACATCTTGTCTCATAAACATTAACTTCATAACATAAGCAAAAGGAGTTCATAACAGACAACTCAAAATAACTTAGAAATCTCAACAACATACATAATCTTGATTTCAAACATAAACGACATGCAGGGTCGGCCCAAGGGTGAGGCAACCCAAGCGAGGACTTTAGGCCTCAAAACTTTGGGTTATAAAAAGGCCTCAAAATTTTTTAATTTGGTCATAAATATTTTAAATTACATATTTCTTACATAAAATCTCATCATTGAGTTGGTAGAAGAGAGGCCCCGTATTTTTTAGGTTTTTGGTTCAACTCTTGTCAAGTACAAAATTTGATTTTATTTATTTATTTTGAAGGCATCATTTTAAAAATTCCCTTAGGCCTCTAAGTGGGTTGGGCCGGCCCTGATGACATGAGAATCAATTCAAGCGTTTATCTCCAACCCAATATTACATGATCAGAGCAATGCACCACTAGTCAAAGTGATAAACTAAAGAAGTAACTCCAAGATCTATCTTATACTTACTTCGGCAATGCTACTCATAAGTATCTGCGTGATACCTATGTAAAGACAACATTTAAACAAAAGGGGTGAGAAATACATTCAAATAATTAACGGTGCATAAACAATCAACGTAGATTAAATACAATATAGTTTAAACACAATCCATTATGCACCACAACACATGTATTAAGTTTCACCCACATCACAAAAATGCACAGTCAATATGAAAATGTGACTCTCAACAACATCAATATAACCACATTGATCACTATACCCAACATAGTAACACATTTCGAGCACATATAGTAACTTAACTCAATGAAATTATTAATTCACATACATGGAAATAATTTTTAAGTCAACAACACATCAATTACACTCATCACGTATAATACATCAATTCATACTTATACGATAACATATCAACATCGCCACTTACACATTCAACACAATCATATTCAAATAATTATTCAAAATACCAAACGGAGTCAGAATCAAGCAAATGAATATGTTCCGAAAATCTTAGAGAGTCTATTTTAAGAATATAATTTTTATTTTAAGACTTAATATACCAATCGGTTCAGTTTAATCAAACCACAAGAACAAGTACTCACATCGGGCAGAATGTTTCACTTGACTTCGAAATGGCGCCAAAAATTATATAATTATCAAAAAATTATGAAAATTCTATTTGAAAATATCAATAAACACTCTTTCCAACGAAATTGACCTAATCTCAAACGGACTCACGAGACTTCAGTTACACTTGAAACAAGCTGACTAACGCATGACCAAAATCGCCAATGTTTATGGTATCGAAACCAGTAAATCAATACTCTTATAGAACTCTTAGACCTAATTTATCTACTTAGACATAAATATTACCGCTTTAGATTTATAACGCAACTGACGGGGCCTCAAACAAACTTACGATGCTTAAGATATGCCTGAAACAATTCGATCAATACTCTCCTGCGATTTCCTTACGGGAATTTCATTCCTAAACTCATTTTTTTTCAACTTAAACATATCCTAAACATCCCCTAACATGTCAAAATATCTTATTTTGAAAATATCTTATTTTGAAAATATATTATTATAGGTCGCTAACTGTTATTTCACTTTAAACCTATCAACTAACATTTAATTTCACAAAATTCTCATAACTCTTAAAATTCATCAATAAAGTAACTCTCTATTATTATTACTTGTGCCAGACCATCAACAGAGTAATAAACCTTAACACCAAGGTATACCAACACAATTCTAAAATATATTAGAGTTACTCAAGTAGTAACTCTGACAACTCTAAGGTAACAAATCCCTAACACCAAAATAACTTTTTTATGAGTTGCTAACACAATAAGTCAATTCACCACTATAACTAATCACATACTCATCAATATATCATCAAATCAAACAATTTAACAAATACAGTCATGAATTCTATTGATTTCAAGAACACAGCAACAACAACATGTCAATATACGAAATTGCAATTCATATCATGGAATATAAAAATAGAATTATCATTAACTTTCTATTAACATTCATAATAACTCAGAGGAAGAACAAGCCCTATAGGAGATTAGGGCCTCTCCACTCTACCCTTCATTATACCTCTATTATTGAACTAAATTCTCACACTTACCTTAGATTTTCAACAAGCATTATAAACTCTTCAACAATGGTGTTTTTTTTTCTCTCTCTCTAAGCTTTGTCATTCTCAATTGCTCTTGTTGTCTGTTTTCTCCCAAAATACGTATTGTAAACTCTATTCCCTCACAATTATTTAAAATCCTAGTTCCCTCATTAGACTATCCTCATCTTAACCTTAATATTTTTCCATAATGCATACCTTTCCATCACTTACTCATCATAAGTCCAATATTGCGCTTAATTTTTGTACTCACATATTTTCTCTTTAATTTATTTTTTTTGTTTAAATAATATAATTGAATCATTATTTTAATTTATAAAATAAATTCTAAATTATTATATCAATCTCTAATTACCCCCCCACCCCACCCCCCACCCCACCCCACACACACACACTCACATACACACCTACCTTACTATCAGAACACACACCTTTCCTCTCATCCACATTTGTTTAATCTCCCACAAAAATTATAATTAAATAAAAAAAAATCAAATTAATTAATTTACTAAAATGGGGGTGTTACAAAAACAACCCGACAATCATTCATGTGGATACTATGTTATGAGGTATATGCTATATATTGTCTCAACAGGCATTACATATGGATGGATGAAGCATAACGTACTAACTTAGTTCACATTTTCTTAAGTTCATGTTGTTGTTAGCTTATCATAATTTAATTTTTATTCTAATTATAGGAGTTTAACAATCAAAAGCCTTACTCAAAAGAAAATATGGATGGCATCTGATCACGTTGGGCCAGAGTCTTTTTATCTTGTCATGATTCTCTAAACACAATAGTTTTTTCTTGGTTGTAAATGTGTAAATTTCCTTAATTTGTTTTATGCAAATATATAAATGTACGTATTTGGTCTTTATGATCAAAACAATTTAAGTTTATAACCTTTGTTTAAATGATATGATATATTCCAATTTTATCGCATATTTTGTAGTTTGAGTGTAAAAAATGATACAGACATGTGAAACTAAGATTTAAAACAATGTAAATATGGTATTCATTAGTTAATAAATTTATAATGATATGATACAAGTCAGTGAAAATGATACAGGCTAGTGAAAATGATACATGCAAAAAATGAGATTTTATCCCTCGGTTATTACTTAAAACTAAGGTAAATGAATACTTTATTACCTCGGTCTTTAAATACAACCGAGAGCTATATGATGCGCGCAACAAAATTTTAAAAATAAAAAATATGCAATTGATGAGGATCGAACTCATGACCTTTTAATTTCTAACCTCGGTTTTAGAAACACTGAGGTGACAGGTGATTGTTTTTCATGTCGCTCTTCGTTTAGCACGCCTGTGTAGCCGAGGTTAAACTTATTTCGCGACCGACGCTAGATGTGTTATTTGCAGTAGTTTTTTTGACTTGATCCAGTTTTATTTCCCCTTAGTAAATTTACTTAGAGTTTCATGCAAATCTGTGACTTCCTTTTTCAACGAGACATAAATCTCACATGTTCCAGCTAATTTTGTAATATTAGTCATTTCAAACTTAAGTGTTGTAATTGTCAAAAAGTACATGAGTGTGTGGTATCCCTACACTGTATGGGATACTCATAGGCCTTTGTATTTAAGGGTGGTTATGTCTTGTCCACGGCGGTAAGAGACATTATCTGGTGATGTTTACGCTGGTCATAGAAGGCCAACTCACGTGAGGTGAGAGGCTCTGTACTATGTGTGTGTAGTTATGGTATTATGATTTATATATTTTACCATTACGAAGGAGGTATTTATAGAGGCCACTTGAGTCTAGGGTTCAAGAAACCCTAAGAGATGGTAATCTTTCATTCTTAACTATGGGAGATTGTTGACTGCCTACTTTTTAGGGGGTCAGTGTATGACTTAATCCATGTCATTCTTAACTATCGTTATCTATTGCCACTATGTAAATCTAAGGCTGCAAATAATATTTTTGTTGTGCAAAAGAAAGAAATAGCTGGTTATAAAAATCATTTAAGAGACGAGAGATCGGAATGTGGCTCTCGTCAACCAATATCACTCGCAAAGTAGTTTAGTTTATAATTAAATTGGGATGATATTTTCTCATAAGAAAAATGATTAATTTAAAAGAACAGTTTGTTTTCGCATAGTCGGAACCAATTTTTAGCCTAAAATCTATAGTGCCGCTTTCGCGTGTTCAACATATTAAAGTGCAAAAACTCTTTTTTGAAATTAATTGCTTTTAATTATTTGAAAAGGTGCTTAAAGTGGAAAAATTAATTTAAAGATATTAAAGCTCGTTTAATATCGGATTTTAAGCGCATAAACATTCGCTTTTGTGTGTCTGTTTATGTTCTTAAAATCATCTTTTTAAAATTTGGTATTTTTCCTATTTAATTAAAAAGTACTTTCACTGTGTTGATAATTAAAAACTGTTTTTTTAAGTGAGATATAGATTTTATTCTTTCGAATCGGACTCAATATTTGTAAGTGACACACTCATAGTGAACAAATTAGTTTAAAACAAAATCAAATTCGATCCATTAAACAAATTCCATTCAATTATAATTTTTCCGACTTATTTAAAAGTGTCTTGAGCGTCCTCACATTCTAGACTCAATAAAACTAATCATGCATATTAACTACTAAACACAATCAATAATTGAAAATTAATTCTAACATCATTAATATATTTATTATAATAATAATAATAATAATAATAATAATAATAATAATAATAATAATATAAAAAACATACATGCAATTAGTATAACTAGAGTAATAAAAATAGTAAAATTTGAAAATTGGTATAGCAGAAACAATACGTAATAATTATTATAAAAAAAAACAACTCTAGTCATTTAAGTTATTTTATTATAATAAGGTAGTTTTTTATTTTTTTTTCATTATAAATTGATTCTTTATATTAACGTCATTTAAGTTATTTTATTATAATAAGGTAGTTTTTTGTTTTTTTTCATTATAAATTGATTCTTTATATTAACGAACATTTTCATCTTTGATCTTTTTCACAAACTTCATTCTAAAAACGCTTATGTGGCACGAACAACGCTGATATCTCATTTATAGGACTAAATTATAGATAGATCATAATTAATTTAGTTAGATTTGAAAAGATTCAATAGATAAACCCCACTCTAATTATTGACCGGAAAATGTTAATATCATTAGTAGTGTATGATAAGAATATTAACCAAAGCTAAACAATTGAGTAACTAATTAATTATTTAAGCAAACTTCAAGCTTGCTAAAAAGAGAAAGTAAATTCATATATTGCAGTCATCAGTGAGCATGGAAATCCAACTGTGTTGCTTTTGTAACAATTAAAGTGTGTTTAATAATGTACCACTTTGATTAATGATCTATATATAACTTTGAAATACCAACAATCTCATCCTAGTCTTTTAAAATTTATCAGAGAATAAACATCACAATCTCAGCAAACATTACCTATTTACCAAGTTGTATGTGAAATAACAGCCTGGTTATAAAAGATCACTGTCTGAAATATTAATCTAATTAATCCGAATGCGAAATCACAATCTTAGAAAACATTTGCATATTACCAACTTGTCTATGAAAAATTAAACAAATCATTATATATGATTTGACAGAAGAGGTGTCATCATAACAAGCAAAGTTGATAGACACTCGCTATTTCTACATTGCTTCATAGGGAGAGTTACAACAAGAGATAACATCTTGTTCATGACTTTCCATTATGATGAACACATGACTGCTTGAAAATAAAGTTTTACTTTTCTTATCAAAGTACAACACCGCCTTTTCTTTCCCACACAACAAACAGAATCTCACCCAAGAAAACAGGAAGAAACATAAGCAAACCAGAAACAGTTTTCATAAATGTAATTTATACATGGTCTAAAACTCCAAATCAGCCCATGGCATACTTCTGAGTCCAGCTTCGCGCAGTTGCTTCATACTTGGTCCTGTCGGTTTTGTACATGTGAGCAATCTCTGGTACAAGCGGGTCATCAGGATTTGGATCAGTCAGCAATGAGCAGATAGAAAGCAGTACCTGGTATGCCAAGCAAAGCATAATTATACTTATAGAACTTATTTTAAAATTTATCTTGATATATCGGCGCATAGAGGAATGAATTCCACGTTAAATAAATGATGGCAATCAATTGTATAAAGAAGTTTGGAGACTGATGGCAATGTTGGAATAAGAATAAGATTTTCAATTCTTTCACAACGTAGTAAGACAAAATAAAATTACCAATAGCAGAAACACAATTGATGCAAAATTATGCCATATTTGCATGCCTGCTCCAATTAAAAATACTCAACACTGCCATGTAGCATCGGGCACAAAGAAATACAAAACCAGTCTACATAATTAGTTTGACACTTAGGCTGTAGATAGACCAACCAACCACAGCTAAAAATCAATCTTCTTGATATACAGGGGAATGAATGGAAATAGTGAAACCTTGTAAGCCATACCAGTGAAGGAGACAATGGTAGAGGACTAAAGGCTGGGTAGAGCTGTAATTTCCTAACATTGTGAGCAAGGGCGCAGAAGGGGAGGTGGCCAAGTGGTTACTGCCTAGAGAAACAAGAGGTGGAACACCACCATAGCTCTATTTTTAGGGATGTATGCATTTTGGGTTTGAGGGGTGTTTGGAAGAGTTTTTATGAGCTTAACTTATTTAATTAATACTTAAGCATTTGAAAGAGCATCAGAAAATAGCTTATGGCATGCCCCAAGGATGTCAATAGGTGCCAATAGCAGGGAGCAGGAGCTGGTGGCCACAAGTCTCCAGATGTGGAGTTGGATATTAGAGTTGTGACTATAGCAGCGGCAAATCAAGACGAATAAAGGTCTCAATAGTGGCCAACTGGCAATAGCTAACAAGATTGTCAAGATCGAACGTGCGATTAAATCAAAGAAAAACTGAGATTAAATTATATGATTTTCTTCTTCAACCCCCAAAACATAGACTGAAGAAACTGAGATAATAAAATTTTGTGATACTTACATGATCTAAACAGTCAGTTCAGCCAGTCAGAATATAGGATCTATATCCAATCTGAATCAGCCGAGAAACTGTCCTACTCGATAACCATACAAATTAAATCCGTTGAACTAGTAAAAAACGCAGAAAAAAACTGCAGTTTTCTAAGAACAAGAAACTGGCACAAATTCAGAAAATATTGATCATCCAGACTAGCAGATTAAGAAAATAATGTGGAGCGAGACATTGAAATGAAAGACTAGAAGAAACAAAGAACACAACAAAGATGGAAAAAAATGAAAAAGGGAGGTCAGGCATATATAATATTTAAATACAACTTCAGAAGGGAGGAAAATGGTATCTAGCCCAAATGAAGGATGAGTGTGCCACTTCGGTTCAGAAAATGAAGGATGAGTGCAATTTTTCAATCCAAGAAAATGAAGGATGAGTGCAATTTTTCAATCCAAGAAAATGAAGGATGAGTGCAATTTTTCAATCCAAGAAAATGAAGGATGAGAGAAAAATGAGGAGGCTGAGGAGCAGCTCCGTGTTTTCAAACAAAAAAAATTAGGGTGCAAGTGGGCCGAGGCCAAAGATATAAAATCAAATAAAACTACTCCACAATACTTAGCACCTGACATGTTCAAGCTTTGGACAAAAAGTGTATGCATACATAGATGCATACAAGGCAAACCAATGCCTTCGCCGGTTTAATGTCTCGTCTTGTTTTGATTACCTCAGCCCAACCAAAACATATCTATCTTAAATGGAAACATCTAACAATATGGGAAATTAAAAATAATTAGATAACTTATATTAAGTCCAAATCATACCATAATAGTAACATAGTGAGACCAATGAAAAAATATGAATCATAAATCTTTTAGAGTTTCCTCCTTTTGGTATTTTATCCATAAATTATTCTTCCTCTTTAGTCTCAAATGAAGTTAAGAACGTTGATACCTTTTAGTAAATATCCATATCATAATTTAACATGCTATTCAAAAATAAATATCCATACTCAGAAAACGTCAAACTTAAAAGGGAAAGAAAGCCAAAACAAAACCTTAGAGATGGTCAGTGCAGGGCTCCATTGCTCCTTGAGGATATCAAGACAAATACTCCCATTGCTATTAATGTTCGGATGAAAGACCTTAGTCCTGAATGCAACCTGGTATAATAAAATAATCATCATCAACATTTTCAGCATTCAATAAACAAGAACCCAATAGTATCCACATCCATTACCTTAGGAGGCTTGAAAGGATAATCCGGAGGAAAATGAATGGTAACCAAAAAAACACCTCCAGCATAGGGACTATCAGCCGGACCCATAATTGTTGCTTGCCAATGGAACATGTCTTCAGCAACCGGACCTATCAATAATCAAAACCACAAACAAATCCAAACTCAAACATTATTCCCACAGTCACATCAAACAACAACAACAACAAAATCAGAAATTCATTCAAATGAAGAAAAAGCTACCAGCGCTGCAGGACGTAGGTGGATCCTTCTGCAGGTCCTTGAGCTCCTTGAGGATGCGCTTGGAAGCCATGGAAGCGACTTAGGAGTTTCAGATCTGAATGAAAAACGAGATCAGAACGGAACCCTAGAAATGAAAAATGAGAGAAGAGAGATAAAGAACTAATAATGGTTAACCTTAAAGGTGAGGCTATGGGAGGATACGGAATGAGAGATCCAACAAGAACAGACGCAGCGTGAATCCCTCACTCGCCTTCCCAATCCCAACCCCTTCTTTTTTATATTTCACCTTTTCTTCACAATAACTCAACAAAAGCTGCTCGATAATACCCACAAATCAACATTTTCGCATCCATTTATACTCTCTCCAAATTACTATATTGTCCATTTCTTCCTTTTTTATCCATCTTTTGTCCCTTGTGCAAATATGCTATTCTTTTTCCTTCATCATAATCATTATCCATACATGGACCTTCAACTAAAAATTGACAACCCAATTAGGTTAAGTTGTTTTTTTTGGAAAGAGATTAACTATATTAGAATATCTTTTAATTCAAATGTGCATTATATTTTTTAATTTAAAAAGTTGGTTAATCTCAGTTAGTTTAGAGTGATAATGTGTTCGTTGAATTATATAATTTATAATATTGAGATGTAAGATGTGACATGGAGAAATAAGATGAATGTGCAATTAGATAACTCAGTTAATAGTTGTAGATATAGATATATTTTTACATTATACTTTAATTCTTTAGTAAATGTGTTTGATGTTCGAATTTTATATAAAAATATAGTCAAAATTAGATAGATGTCATTTTTAATTAAATTTACCTTAATATAATTTTTTTGACGTATCTTATAGTTGAATATGTTCTATCATTTAAGTTGAATGAGATTGGAGGAATGTGACTCATTTGAACTTAGACCAATTAAAAAATCGAATAATACTAAAGTCATAAAAAAAAAACTTTAGTTGGTTAGAGTAAATAAAACATGTATGTAAATAAATATAAGAGTTCCTTATAGCTTGAGATGTAAAATATTTATTTTTTAATTTTATTTAAATATATTAATCGAATTTGTAAGTTATCGAAATTTTTGTTTTTGTTTAAGTATTTTTTTTTAATGTTAAAATTCATTTGGTATCCGTCCCTAACGTTAAAATCTACATGTAAAAAGGGTTAAAATCTTTTTATACTTGCAGATTTTATTGTGGATTTTAACCTTAAGAAGTTATTCTAAAAAATATATACATAGACGAAAATAAAAAGTTCACAAACTTACTAGGACGATTTACATATTTAAGTCTTTAAGAATTAATACTCAAGAGTTGTTTATTGGGATAAAAAAGATTAAAACCCTAAATTTACAATGAATTTATTATATTTGAAGAATAAAACCAGTTGCTTCTATTGGTTTTGCAGTCATATTTATTAAACTTTCACCATGTGTTCAATGTGTCTCTACAAAATAAAGTTTAGGTATTTTATTGTTTATAAGTCACTAGACATTGCAACAAAACTTATATATGTGGGTACCTGTCTAAATTTGTCTCGTGTTTTACAGAAAAAACTCGTTTTAAATGGGATTGAATTTTCCCCGATTTTAAAAGATGGGGATTGTAACACCTTTGTTTTTAAATTAATTTATTTTATTGAGTTTTATGCGTTCATGTGATTTATTGGAGTGTTATATGTGTTTTGTGGGGTTAACCGATGTGGGATAGAAGTTATATTATTCATCACTATTTTTGTTAATTAAAATAATAGAATAAAGTAGAGAAAATAAGAAATATTGAGATATGAGGTGGAAATAGGATAAAGAAGTAATTGGTGTGGTAAAGAGTAAGAGACAGAAAGGTGGGTGGGGGATTATAAATAGTAAAAGATTAAATTGGATTTTTCATTTAAAAGAAAATTGAAGAGAAAATAGGTTATGCAGTGCATAGAATTTAGAGCAAAATAAGAGTTTGAAAGGAAAGAGCAAAACTTATGATTCCAAGCAAAAACTTCAATTTTATACGCAGAATTCAATTGAGAGAAATTATTCACTATTGGGTGTATATTTCACAAAGGATGGTGAAGAATCCTCACCTTTTTTATTGTTTATTGTGTTTTTCCTCCATTGATGAGTTTATGTATTAAGAGAAGGTTTGTGCATAACCTTTCTTCCAATTATTATGATTGATGTTAATTCGTGTTCTGATTTGCCTCTGAAATTCGTATATGATTTGTATGTAAAAATTTGATTGTTGATTGTTCATGTCGATATGCCTAATACGAGAAACATGTGAATTAGTTTGGTGAAATTTTGTGGAATAAATTATGAATATGTGTATAGATGATGTATTGAACATGGAATAGTTACGTATGATGTTTTTCTATTCAATTTGAGTGGTTGGATGTTAATTGGAAGTTTAAAAGTGCTTTCATGGCGGAAAATGTAGTTTTGCCTTTTGCACAACGGTGACAAATGTCACCTGGGTGACGAGCGACCTGTCGCTACAAACGGGAAAGATGATGGGTGTTAGTGTATTGATGGGGAAACTAACATGGTCTCCAAGACGGGCTTATTGTCCGAGCGTCATAGGGTGACGAGTTTGTGCTGGGGAATGGTGATGGGTGGTTGACTGTTAGCCCTTCGATTAACCGGTTTTGGGTCGCCTATTTGATTTTTCGAGTTGTTTCTGATTCCAGTGACTGTTTATTGTTGGTTGGTTGCATTTGGTGAGTTGCTAAGTTAAGTTGTTATGTTTTAAGAATTGTTTAATTTTGCTCTATTGAGGTATGAGCAAATTGTTTTTGAATGCTTTTATGATTATGTATTGGTGAGAAATAATTACATAACATGTTTATTATGTTGATGTGGTGGCCATATTGGTGATGTATCAAATTCGAAGGGGAATAATTAATGATTATTACATATGCATGTGTTAATGCATTTCATGCATCATGGTGTACACTACTACGAAAAACATATACAACAACGGTTGGAAAAGATATATTATCGCGCTGGAATGACCGTTGTTACATAGCGTGTGGTTGTATATGTGTTACTTACAATCACAGTCCTATGACCGTTGTAGAAAACCTGAAAGCGCGCGACATATTATCATTGTTGCTTTATCTAACCGTTGTAATATATTAAAGGTCTCAGGTTCGATTATCAGCATCGCCTTTTTGATATATATATATATATATATATATATATATATATATATATATATATTATGGACAACATTTACTATACAACCATGGTCATATATAACAACCGTCATTAAATTATATGCTTTTTTAAAAAATATATTTCTGCATTTTGAAATGTTTTCATTTTTTAACCTGTATTATTTGTGACAGAACAGAAAATTTTTATAACCTGAATTAGAACAGAAACAACAATTGAATTAAAACTCACATACGTGTTTATTTCATCAAATCAAAAAATGTTATTTACAACACTCAAACTTAAATGTACGTCACACACACACACACACACACACACACACACACACACACACACACACACACACACACACACACACACACACACACACACACACACACACATATTACAAATTAAGCTCATGTTTGAGGACCCTTAAGCGCATTAAAGATATGCGTCCAATGTTTAAGAATGTCTACAAAGTCTTTGCATGGGAACAGTGTATCGTCATTAAACGTCTACATAAAAAAAGTGCAAAAATGTGAATATCATACATATATGATAATTATAGGCAACTTAAACAATGATATGTTATTGTAAATAATTCATTACATATATAATATATATCTGATCCCATTTATCAACAATGTCGATGAAGACAATGTTTAACATGTGTTTTATTACATAATACTCACACTCGTATCCCTTTGGTTGTTTCCTTGTCTACAAAAATAAACATTAATTTCATGAATGTTATAACCACTACACATGCATGTAACAATATATATAAATGAACGTCACAAGTAATATGGCCACTTACATGACATAAGAGAAATGTTGGTTTTTTTTTTCTACTATTGTTCAACATATTGTGTTGATGCACAATAATGTACTTGAAAATTATTTAAACATATTGCGCGTTAAACCAATTACAAAGTCAAAAAAAAAATAATACTAAAAGGTTTCATATAAACATAAACTTACCCGTTAAAATTTTGCTTCATTTTAGGTTCGAGTGAATCATGTAAGGAACACAATGTTGTTATCGTATTCGTCCTAAGTGGTATGATGATCAATTGTCAATGATCGCTGAATAAACAAAAGCATATATATAATTAGTGTTTTCTAAAACAAAACTAAATATAATAGATAAACCACAATTTTAATATTACTTACGATTTGAGAAATGGTGCTAAGTAACATTTTGTCCCCTTGACTTAACTGTTCTAAAATGTAAAAGTCAATCCCTTTTGGATCATTATTTGTCTATCAAATATTAAATGGATCCAAGATGCCATAAATATTTGATTATTTAACTTTATACGAACACGATGAATGTACCTAAATGGTTAAACAAAATTAAAAGAATAAGTGCGAAAATACAAAAACGATAATGTTCTATATATAATGATATGCATATTCAATTATATACTTACGTGCATCAAACTTGCAATATTCCTACGTCCAACCATTTATATCCTGAAAGAAAATATTGTATGTCACTAGGAGGAGAATAGAATATTTCTACCGTTGGACAATGCTATAGTTGAAGAGGAATCGGGTCATCGCTTTCCACAACCAACATGTATAGCATGGTGATTTTATTTGCAGAAAGATCCAATATCTCATTGACCTCTTGAGCGGGGGCAGCTGAACAATTACTTTGTTTGGTGCTAGTACCATGTACAACAATTGTTTGGGGAACTTGATCATCGATATTATCATCATTTTTATTCATACATTATTATAAGAATCCATCTATTGTCTGCAACATAATATTCGTTTTGAACATAACACATAATAAATACATTTCTATATTTTCTAATTTTTTTAGATAAAACACAATATATCATATATTTCAGATAAAACACTAGCATTTCAGATAAAACACATACCACATATAACTCTTCTAACTTTTCTATGTCTTTCTTCCGACTTTCCCGCTCAGCTCCTAACATCTTCCTCTGTTCTTCTAACTTCTTCTCAACAGTCGCAAAGTTTTCTCTTTGCGCTTGTAATTCGATGTTTTTAGCGTTTTTTTGTTGGACCAAAGTATAATCTCTGGCCGACGCCTTATCCAACACCACGAACGCGCCCGTCATGCTCATCTGTTCTGATAGCTTCTACTAGTATATCATGTCGTGGTTCTTGAACAAATGAATCTTCACGGACCTCCTCAACTAACATATGCTACAGCTCTTAACGCATTTAAATAACACATAAATAACACATAACATAAGCACAACAAATCATACTTACAATTTTCTCAGCAACGGCTCTTAACGCATTTGAGGTATACTCTCCATTTTGTGTTAGTCTATCTCTCTTCCACTTCTCATGCCTTGATAGTGGAGATGGGTTGCGATCACAACTAATGAAGTCCTCATATCCCATTTGTTGTTTTTTTTATCCATCATTTTTTCTCCAGTTTTCTGTAACTCCCACGAGATAATCTATGAGGGTAAATGTTTTTCGCTTTATTTTGTATTCTTGCTTGACTTTTAGTCTGTTATAAACATAGTGAAAATATGATTAGTATCTATAAATCATTAGCATAAAATTATCAAGATAAATATGACTAGTACTAACCAGAAATGTCTCAGAATAACAACCCTTCGTAAACTTTTTCCAAACCTTCTTCGAGAGAAAACTATATCTCACCCATGGACACTCAAGACCAATCTTAGGCTTCCTAATATAGTTATGCATGAGCCGTGACTTAAAGCTCCTCCAACACATATCAGTATGACTTACCCGCCTTTTTTTTGAAGTGTTTATCACCATCCGTAAACTCAAAAGTCAACTACATCTAAATAAATAAGAATGTATTAGAAATTATAGAAGTCATATCAAAATGATGTAAAATAATATTAATATATTAACGTTTGTCCATATGCTATCTTTTACAGCCTCTGGCGCTTGTTTCCAATCATCTATCAATATACTAACTTTGCTATGTCCAAAGAACACAACATAACTCTTAAAAAACGAAGAGTATTCACCACCAACTACTCTATAATATGAATCAAATGTGATAGGAAATTTATTACCATATTTGTAGACTTTTGTTACTTTGGTAAGCATTGTGGCACCTCTTTGTGATCTTTTCTTTTTGTTTTGAGTATCACTTGTCATAGTTTCTTTGCCACTAGACGAAGAATACGACGAAGACGACATCTATTTTAAACAGCAACAACAAACTCTTTCATCTATTATCACATACACATTCAACAATAACCACAACCACAATAAAAGATTAATCATGTTTTATCACACACATTCGACAACAACCAGAAAAGCAACAAGAACAACAACATCAACAACAATGGAAACTGAAGTTTATTGTAGATGCATGAGAAAAAAATTTTACGTACCGTAAACGTGATGACTAAGTAAAGGTGAATATTTGGGTTAAAACAAATAGTGTTGTTGTTGTATTCCCCCTTGTCAATGATGATGATGTTAGTGTTGGCGTTGGTGTTAGGGTTGAAAATGAATCGATGACTACGGGTTGAAAATGAGCAACGAATGGAAAATGATGAACTTATGAAAAAAGATGAACCGTTGAACAATTGATGAAAAAACAATGAATGATGAATGTTAGGGTTGATATGGAGTTTTATTTCTCAGTACTGGATGTTAGGGTTGAAATGGTGTTTCGTATCGTATTGATTCTCAATAAAGAATGACTACTGAAGAGACAAGCTAGTTAGTTGTGATAAAAATGAATGAATGATACCACCACGGTTAACAACCGAAACCGTGGTGATATATTACTTGCTTAATTAAATTTCATAAAGAAGCATCGGTATATTACAATTTAAAATATTTAAAACAAAATAAAAAATACGTCACAATGGTTCAGCTATGCAATCGTGATGGTATCACATTTATTTAAAAATAAAAAATTAAATAAAAATAAAAAGGTGTGACTAAATGTTAAAGAAATAAAACATTTGAAGCGTCGGTACATTACAATTAAAAATATTTAAAACAAGTCATAACGATTGAGTTACTCAATCGTGGTGGTATCAAATTTATTTTGAAATTAAAAGTAAATAAAAATACAAAGGCGTGATTATATAGCCACAGTCGTACTTTTCATCCGTGATTATATTATATCAAAATTTTAATAAGTAAATAAATGAAAATGTCCGCGCGTTAAGTAAAAGATGTCATCACGGTCTTTCGTGTTACCGTGATAACCATGACGTTGTTGTATATATATTTGTAGTAGTGGTATGAACTTCAGTCCGATGTTGTGTCACTGGTTCAAAAGAGATTGTATGTGGCTGTGTTGGTCGTTTAATTTGGAGGTTTGAGGAAGTGCTAATATAGGATAGTTGGAGACCATTCGGGAAAATACTAATATGTTTCTAACAACTATTAGTAACAACACGTGGTATGGAGATACAAAGTTTTTCACGCAAATTATGAAGAAGTAAAGCGGGAGGGGCGATCCCATTGACAAATTCCATGAGAAGGCTTAAAGGATTGCATTATGCTTCCATTTCACATGTGAATAAGGACGGGGAGGCGACACAATATATAATGATAATAAAATTAAACAAATTTAGTTAACGAAAAATATAAATTAAATTTATATATCTCATTTTAACAATGATAAATACTTTAAAATAAATTAGAATATTTAAAAATAAACATATTAAGTAAAATATGTTTATAAATATAATTTATTAAAAATTAAACATCTGTACTTTGTGTCATTTTATATTTACTACTCGTTTCAAAATTTGATTTTACCAAACATTTTAATTTCTATCACTATAAGCTAATTTTTCAATTATCACATAGTTGATCAATTATGAGTTAATTTATAACTTATGTTCCTTTTTTTGAAAGAAAATATTTCATATACGTTAACTAGTATCCTTTGATATTCATTTCTTTTAAGATTCTCATTCAGCTTTCTCTCGTGGCTTTATTGATGGAGCCTTTGTGTACCTTTGAAATTATTAATATGATTTCGACCTTTCTTATTCTCATCTTTTATACTCATAGATTTGGATAGGAAATTGTTGTTGTCAGTGGCTCTTTTGACAACTTGAATCACATGTAAGTCCTTAGGTTAAAAAACTAAATTGGTTATGGTCTGCAAAATGATATCAATGATATTTATGAATAGGGTTAGAAAGTCAACATTCATACCAAGAATGTTTGTTTTTGTCCACTATATGAAGTGAATGTTAATGTTCTCTTGAAAATTTAAATTTAATAGAGGACCAAACCAAAGTTTTTTCACCCACCAACAATTACTAAAATAGTGGTATATAGTGTAACATTCCAAATTTATTGGAATATTTATTTAATTTATTTAAATATAAATATTCGTATTTTGGTGATTTTCGGTGGTTGTGTGAAATATTGGGAATTTTGAATTTCAGATTATTTATTTAAATAATGGTATATAATATGAATATATTAGTATTATTATTAATTTAAATAAATATAAGTTAACTAAGGGAAAATTAGAGAATTAAGGAGGAGTTAGTGAGGGTAATATTGGAAAAACCCAATTTTAAAGGCCTAAAGTTAGGTTTAACAAAAGGGATTTTTGAATGAATTAGGATTCATTCTTGTTGGATCGTGGAAAGGGAAGAAACAGAGGTCAGAGCTATGAGGAAGAGGATTGAGGCAAAAAGTTTGCAAGGTTTTCGAGAATCCAAGGAGAAGGCTTAGAGTAGGCAATTAAGGTATGAGGAGTATTGCCTTCATTGTTTTCAATATGTGATTTTAATGTATTTAAAGCCGATTTAATGATTTAAAGGGTTTGAGGCTGATTTTGAGATAAAGGAAATTAGACCTTCGTGGCCAAAATCTATTATTGAGGTTTTTACCATAGGGATTTAAACTGATGATCTGACAGGTTCGAGGTCGATTTAGGTTTGAGGGAAAGTAGGCCTTCGTGGCCAAAATCGGTCGTTGAGGTTTTTAACCCTGTAGGGCAATTAGATTGTGAGAAACTCTAATGATTGTGGTGTAGTTGTAAGGATTTATGGGAATTAGAGCGTGAATATGATACGGGATTGGCCTAATGTTAGCTCCTAAATTCGACACCATTCTACAAGTTAAAATATTGCAAAGAAAGTGTTAAAATCTTACTAGAGGTGAGAGTTGGTCGAAGAGTGCAAGACATTTGAGGAAGAAAGGTCGAAGCAGCTACAAAGACTTAAGGAAAATCATTGGAAGCTTTGACCGTGATGTTGCTGGACGGTTATCCAACAGATTTAAAATTTAAATAAATTGGAGGGAATGTTCCGTTCGTTGGATGGCCATGAGGACATGTGGCGTTATGTGGGCAACAGACTCATGCATGGTGACAAGTGGCGGAAGACGATGATAGAGGAAGTTATTAGTAGTTATTTTCTATTATTATAAATAGGAAGTCTTAGACATAAAATCGGTGGTAATTTACTGTTGTATAAGTTACTCTTAAAAAATACTCCAAGTATCCGAGTGTAGAGAAAAAGAGTATCGAAGAGAATGTACGTGATATAAACACGCCATCCTTTACTTTCCAATGAAATTTATTTTGTTTGTTTAGACTTTATAAAAGCTTTCTTTATCTTTCTTACAACCTTCCCCTTTTCTATGCATTTTACTCCGCCTTCATTCTCAGCCCTTTCTTTTAAATCTTGTATCTTTTATCATTGAAAACTTTATCTTCTTTCTTTTTCGTCGAGTAGATGCTTTATAGAACCTTTCACTCCAATATTGCCTAAGTGTGAAACTTAGATAGATTTCTGAAGAAAAAAACTTTTTTATCACATGTCCTAGGATCAATTTGATCGATCCTGTGAGTCACCAAAGTTAGATTTGGAAGATCAGCGGTTGTTTTCCGATTTTTAAGGGAAACAAAATGGCACGCCCAGTGGGACAGTGCTAAAAAATAGATTCCTTCATATAATCAAAATTGGTAGAAAATATAGTCTTATTGATCCTTTCGTGAGAAGTACATTTTATGTTACTGAGAAGTGGTAGAATTACCGCTATAAACAAAGAGAGGCTAACGAGACGAAACATTAGGAAATTTGTGACAGATGCAAATCAGCCAAACAATCCTAACCCTCAAGGAGATGGCTCTAACAAAAGAGCGGGGAGTGGAGTAATCTCGCCTTCGGTACCGTCAACAGGAGAACAAACAGCACATCTGGTGAGGCCAGAGCCAACACCTTCAGTGCTTGGGACTGGGTCAACCATAATAAGACCTTACAGTCAACCAGTATTGGAATATATTGGACCCCAGGTGACGAATCCTCAAATGCCTTTGAGAGGAAGTTCGACGTCTAGGTAGTTCGCTCCTCCTGGGTTTTCACAGTCACCAAGAAACCCCCCATATGGGATGCCCACAATTGTAATGCAAGGGCTCCAAAACGTGCCCCCTATATTCTCAGATAATGCAATGGCTTCGCCATTACAAGGATCAAGGTCTGGCGTGAACATTGGTCAAAATCCCCAAGGTTCGAGCCTAGGGTATTCGACACAAGGCCCTAACTTGACTAATACCTCTGTTGCGTGTTTAAGACAACAAATGGATGAAAGCAATTTGCAAATGGTCCAGAATCTGTCTTAAACCATGGGTGAAATCTTTCAACCATTAATCCAAAATACGACCCACACTAATCAGCAGCTAGCAGTACAATTGGCTGAATTTATGGGGGTACCTCCCCTGGCCAGGAATCAGGCCCTAGTGGCGAATGTTCTACGACAAGACTTAGGACACCAACTAGCAGTAGGGTCCATGAAAGGATTGGTCATCCCATAGTCGAGACACCTAGGTCGAACCATTGAGAGACCAGGTTTATGTTCCAGAGGAGAGGGATCTGGAAGTAATTATAGTGAATCGAAACCAGGACGCAGACAATGTTGTCCAGCAGGTTCGACGCAATAATGCGGCTGTCGATAATAATCTAGCGGCCATGGTCAAAAGAATTATGGCTCGAAATGGTCCGAACATTGGGTTCACCCGGCCAAACTACACCTCTCCAATAGTAGATTGTATTCTTCAGGCAGATTTGCCTCCTAGAACGAAAGTACCCAAGTTTACCAAGTTCTCAGGCGATACGATGGAGTCCACTGTCGAACATGTTGCCCGTTATCTAATTGAGGTTGGAGAGATAGCAAATGATGAGAGTCTTAGAATAAAATATTTCCCAAGTTCTCTCACTAAGAATGCCTTTACTTGGTTCACAATGTTTCCCCCTAATACGGTGTGTAATTGGACCCAGTTAGAGCGTCTATTCCATGAACCGTTTTACATGGGCCAAACCAAGATTAGTTTAAAGGAACTCGCTAGCGTAAAATATAAGTTTTCTGAGCCAATCGAAGAGTACCTTAATAGGTTTCGACTACTGAAGGCCAAGTGTTTTACATAGGTCCCTGAACACGAGTTAGTCGAGATGGCCGCTGGGGGTCTCGACTATTCCATTAGAAAGAAGTTGGACACCCAGTATCTAAGGGACATAGCTCACCTGGCCGATCGAGTTCGACAACTGGAACGACTTAAAGACGAAAAGGCTAAGTTCAATAAAAACAAGAAGGTAGCCTTCGTCGAATTCAATGAAAATGTCGAAGGGGTATGTGATGATCCCTTACACTTCGACGAGAGCAAAGTGGATCTTGCTGAACTAAAACAAGGCCCACCTTATTCTTGTAAAGTGTTGGCTCCCCTATAAGGGAAGAATTTTGTATAATCTGAAAAGAATGATAGGTTCCCAAAGAAAACATATACTTTTGATATCACTAAGTGTGATGAAATCTTCGATTTGTTAGTGAAAGATGGGCAAATGATAGTACCACCTGGTGCTAAAATATCATCTGCAGAACAAAGGAAGAAAAAAGGGTTTTGTAAATACCATAATTTTTTGGGTCATAAAACGTCTCAATGTTTTCTTTTCAGGGATCTCGTTCAGAATAAAATTCAAGAGGGACGTCTGAAGTTTGGAGAGAAGGCCAATAACCAAATGAAGGTCAACACGAATCCCTTGCAGATGGCTGACGCCCATTATACAGAACCATTGGAGGCCAACATGGTCGAAGCTACTGGCGAAAATAAATTCTCGATTGACATGATAGAGGTTATTGATAACCTCGTGGATGGGACTATAATGGCAAAAGTTATCATGGGTTTTGGACAAGAGGACCGTGTAGAGATGGTCACTGACGATCTAGGCCAGGATGGTGATGAACTAGGTTCAAATGGCAAGGACAATCCAGGTTGGGCAATAGTGACTAAGGAAACTACTGACCACTTTATCGAGATAGACCAGACCAGTGAAGGTTTGGAGTTAGGTTTGAGGAAAATGAATATGGTCGAAGGGATCGACATCAATATGGTAGAAATCACGCAGCATGAAACTGTAGGGGATAGCGAGTCAAACTACCAAAAGGAACTCACTAGAGAGGCTTACCCAAAGAAATAAGAATCAATCGTCGATTTTCTCCACCGTTGTCAAGGGAAAGGATCCAGTGTGATGTTGTACCCTTGATGCAGTGCCATTTTTGATAGAAAAGTTGCCCATAAATTAGAAGGAACGCGGAGGCTTAGACAAAGAAGAGAGATGCCTAGATTCGACACTCGGGGTAATTCCCAAAGGAGGTCTGAGCCTCGCATTAGGCCCCCAACAGCTAAGCCTACCAGTTTCAAACCCATTCCTGAGGCTACTAATGATAAGTGGATAAAGCCTAACAAAGATAGACAGCAAGGACAACAGAAGTGGAAGAACTTTCAGGTAAAGCGAGGATCTTCAGTTAGTCATCGAAGGGAGTTCCAATCCTCAAGAACCGCCCACGTATCTGAGAATTACAAGGGAAAGAATCCTATGTCTCGATCACAATGGAGACGGGAGCAGCGCAGGAGGAAAGCACTCAGGGAAAGCTCACTAAAGGACCAGGAGAAATCAAGTATTAATGCCCCTGTCGGGAATAAAGAAGGACAGTCAAAGACATTTGAAAAAGCACCTGTGGGACGCAGATTGTTTCCTGCCCAGGTCGAAGAACAGAGGAAACCAGTCGGGGTCGATGAGGAAATGACTGATAATTTCGATTCTGACTCCGACGATTCATTGAAATTATTGGTTAACGTGGTGTCAGTAATGCCAAGGGAGTTCGACAAAATATCTGTAGTCGAAAATCTGGATACCTACACAGATTGGGAGATGGTGGCGCACAAGCCTGTGTGCTACTATGTTATGAATAACAGATGTGTTGAATAACAAAATGCATTCTTCGAACGGCCCACAGAGGCAATGAAAAACCATTTGAAGCATCTTTACATCACAACAAAGGTGGAAAAGGTCCCGATTAATAAAATTCTGGTGGATTATGGCGCAACCGTGAACCTGATGCCACAGTTTTTGTTGAATAAGATTGGCAAAGATGAAACTATACAATACCACACAACATGGTCTTGTCAAACTATGAAGGCAAAGTAGGCTCGACCATGGGAGTCATACAGGTAGACGTCACAGTCGGAACCATCACCCGCCCAACCGTATTCATGGTGGTAGAAACAACAGCCAACTACAATCTGTTACTTGGACGAGAGTGGATCCATGGTGTTGGCGCGGTGCCATCTTCAATGCATCAGAGGATTTTCATATGGAGACCAGATGGCATCGTGGAAAATATTGAAGCTGACCAAGGATATTTTAAGGCTCTCATAAACCACGTTGACCGAAGGTAATTTGACAAACACTTGGCCAGCATAGGTCCCTGTATGCCTGCAGATTTCGAGTTTATACCAAATGATGAAGTGTATTGCTCACTTTATCTACATCCCGTTGATGGTTTCCACTAGGATAAGGAAGTACCAGGTGAAAGGCTCTCATACATTGGCACACTTCCAATAGACCCCATTGGATGGGGAAGCGAATTCAGTGATGATGACTGAAGCCATAACGCTTCAAAGAATTTCGGCTTAGGTGGCCGAAACTAAACTACAAGCGGCCCTGGAGGCTGCCAACAACAAAATGGTTGAAAAAACCAGTGAAAGTTCTGTTTGAATAAACCTTGGTGAAGGTTTTGACCCTGACCCTCCTGAAAAAATTTGGTATGAAGATCAAAGGCTCGACGCTATTTATGACGAGGAACCTCTGGGTTTCGAGAAGGATCCCTTGGCGAACGATGCTAAGATGCTTGCACAGGACCCATTAGAGGAAGTAGATCTGGGAGAAGGAATAGTCAAGAGGCCAACATACATTAGTGTCAACCTCGACTCTCAACTCAGGGTCGAAATTATCCAGTTGCTGCAAGAATACAAGGACTGCTTTGCCTGAGATTATGATGAGATTCCCGGTTTGAAGAGAGATCTGGTTGAACATAGATTGCCAATCAAACCTGGCAAGAAGCCAATCAAGCAAAGCCCAAGACGTTTCGCTTCTGAAATCCTCTAAAAGATAAAGGAAGAAATAGAGAGACTCCTCCGTTGTAAGTTCATCCGTACAACCAGGTATGTTGAATGGCTAGCCAATATTGTACCATTCATTAAGAAAAATGGGTCCCTAAGAGTATGCATAGACTTTAGGGATTTAAATTCAGCAACCCCTAAAGACGAGTATTCGATGCCAGTGGCAGAAATGCTGGTCGTTTCATCCGCTGGCTATGAGTACCTTAGCATGTTGGATGGTTACTCTGGTTATAATTAGATTTTCATCGCCGAAGACGATGTTCCCAAAACAATGTTTCGTTGTCCAGGGGCCTTAGGCACTTACGAATGGGTAGTGATGCCTTTTAGCCTAAAGAACGCTGGGGCAACGTATCAGCGAGCGATGAATTCAATTTTTCATGATTACATTGAGTCTTTCATGCAGATATATATCGATGACATTGTGGTAAAATTCGTGTCAAGGAAAGATCATGTAGATCATCTGCGTCAATCCTTCATAAGGATGCGGAAGTTTGGCTTCAAGATGAACCCCTTGAAGTGCGCGTTTTGTGTGCAAGCGGGAGATTTCCTGGGTTTTGTGGTCCATAAGAAGGGGATCGAGATCAACCAGAATAAGACAAAGGCCACCATGGAGGTGAAAGCGCCTTCAAACAAGAAGGAACTGCAATCGTTGCTGGGAAAAATAAATTTGCTAAGGAGATTTATATCAAACTTAAGTGGCAAAACGCAGGCCTTCTCACCATTGCTTCGAGTCACAAAAGAGAGGTTCGAATGGGGGAAAGATCAGCAGCAGGCTTTCGACAAAATCAAACTACTTGACCCGTCCCCCATTCCTTTCGCCACCATGTCAAAACAAGAGCATGAGACTGTACATAGCAGCCTCGGACAAAACTCTAGGGAGCATGCTTGCTCAAGAGGATGAGAATGGCGTTGAAAGAGCTATTTACTACCTTAGCAGGGTTTTGAACGATGCAGAAACAAGATATAGTGAGATAGAAAAAGTATGCCTATGTTTGTATTTTTCATGTATGAAGTTGAAGCAATATATAAAACCAGTTGATGTGTATGTCTCTTTGCATTTTGTTGTTATTAAACATATGTTATCCAAGCCTATTTTGCACAGTCGAATTGGTAAATGGGCATTAGTATTAACTGAGTATTCTTTGACTTATAGACCGCTAAAATCGGTTAAAGGGCAGATAGTGGTAGACTTCATTGTCGACCACTCCGTAAATGAAAATACCCTAAATGTTATCGAATTAGAACCTTGGAAGTTATACTTCGACGGTTCTAGCCATAAGAATGGGACAGACATAGGTCTGTTGATTATTTCGCCCGACAAAATTCCAACAAAATTCAAGTATAAGGTCGAGGGACTATGATCTAATAATGAGGCTGAGTATGAAGCTTTAATAATCAGACTTAAAATTTTGTTAGAATTGGGGGCAACCCGAGTCGAAATAATGGGAGATTCGGAATTGGTGGTAAAACAGTTAACAAAAGAGTACAAACGTGTTAAAGAAAATCTCATCATGTACTTTGTAATAGCCAATAGGCTACTCAAAAAATTCGAAATGTTTACCATTCGACATATACCTCGACTACAAAATAAAGTGGCCAACGATTTGGCACAAACTGCATTAGGATATAGGGTCTCGAGGGAAAACTTGCAAGAAGTAATCGAGGTCAGGGGTAGGGTTGTGTCTGTAGGTCTACGATCGTCAGACCTTGAAGTAACAAAGTTTGGCTACACTGATGAAGAAACTTTAGAGATTTTTACAGTTGAGGGTTTGACAGATAATGATTGGAGGAAACCATTAGTCGAGTACCTTCAGAGCCCTTCAGCAAATACGGAACGAAAAGTGAAGTATCAAGCACTAAGTTACGTTCTTCTAGGAAATGAGTTATTCAAGAAAACCTCTGAAGGGGTTTTGCTTAAATGTCTGAGTGAATCAGAGGCGTACCTGGCGTTGTCATCAGTCCATAGTAGGACATGTGGAGCACACCATGTAAGTTATAAGACGAAATGGCTACTGTTTCGCCAAGGGATGTATTGGCCTACGATGTTAAAGGATTGCATCGAGTTCACCAAGGGTTGCCAAGAATGCCAAGTCCATGCTGGCATACAACATGTCCCAGCAAGCGAGTTACACTCCATAGTCAAGCCATGACCATTCAGAGGATGGGCTTTGGACTTAATAGGAGAGATTCGACCTGCATCTTCCAAAAACCAAAAGTACATCCTAGTAGGGATAGACTATTTCACCAAGTGGATCGAAGCGATACCTCTGCTAAAAGTAGATCAAGAGGGTGTCATCGAGTTCATTCAGAAATATATTATTTATAGATTTGGGCTGCCAGAAACAATAACGACGGATCAAGGGTCAGTGTTCACGGGCCGGAAAATGCAGGAGTTCGCCAAAGAAATGGGATTTAAACTCCTCACTTCAACGCCTTATTACGCCCAAGCCAATGGCCAGGTCGAAGCAGCAAACAAGGTAATAATTGGCTTGATAAAGAAGCAGATCGGGAGCAAGCCAAAAAATTGGCATAAAACATTGGACCAAGTCCTATGGGCATGTCGAACATCCCCCAAAGAAGCAACTAATACTACCCCGTATCATTTGACTTTTGGCCATGATGCAGTACTGCCGGTCGAAATCTATATACAGTCGGTTAGAATTCAGAGACATCTCGAAATCCCTCGAGAAATCTATTGGGATATGATGCTCGACGAGTTAGTGGATCTGGACGAAGAGAGACTTAAAGCTTTGAACTGTTGAGAATACAAAAGAAAAGAGTGGAGAAGTCATATGACAAGAAGGTTAAAGCGAATACCTTTTTGGTGGGAGATTTGGTTTGGAGGGTAATTCTGCCTATGGATCGAAAGGTCAGACCCCTAGGCAAATGGTCCCCAAAATGGGAAGGCCCATTCCAAGTTTCAAAGGTCTTCTTCAATGTGGCGTATGAAGTTGAAGAACTAAACAAGGATAGGAGAATATTAAAAGTAAACGGAAAATATTTGAAAAAATGTAAGCTTGCGTCACAAGAGGTTAAAATATCAACAGAATAATAACTAAATATAGAATAAAGCCATAAATGGTATTAATAAATGACGCCGAAATGGCCCAGGGTCTTACAAACATAAAATTGAAACATGGCTTACAAAGGCCAGCAAAAGGTGCGCTATTACAAAACTTAATAACTTAAAAGGGGAGATTGGCCCTCATTCTGAGATAATTTGACTTTTGAAGCTCGAGGCGGCTCTAACATAGGGCCTTGTTTGTTCTTAACTGAGAAATTTCCTCTTCCAAATGACGGGCCTCCCCAGCAAAATTAACAACGTGATCGAGTTCAGTTGCTAAGGAGGAATCATCAAAAGAAGCCAATTTTGCATTCTTCTTCTTGGCTTTTGCTATTTTGCTGCGAAGTTTCTTGATCTTGCGCTCCCAACAAGCAATGTTCGCCTCATTGGTAGCAATCTCCTGTTGATTCTTCTCTTTCATCTCCTCCAATTATGCAATTTTTTCTTCAGACTCAGCAACAGCGGTCCAAGCAGCGGCTTCACTACCTGATTTCGTCGAAAGATCATTCTCAATCTAGGGCAATAGTTGAAAGTCCTTATGAAGTTGATCAATCAAGACACCAACTTCTTGAATAACGCTTACAGCCTCAGGGGAAATCAATTTGAGATCCACTTGATGTAACAAAGCCTTCAAAGAGAGGTGGTTGACTGGGCCCATTTGCAAAAGAGAGAAAAGATCCCCTTTGAAGATCTTTCCCTTGATCTTCTCGAGAATGCTGTTAGAAGGGTGGCTCGAGACTTGGCCTTCAGAGGTTAAAGTGCTAGGGGTCTTACAAGAGGAACTATTTCGCATGCTCAAGAGGATTTTGATGTACTGTCGAGGGTTAGACACCTTTAATGCATCAAGTTTTGTTGTGGTAAGATTGGCCTCACCCTTGAGGTGCACCACTTCAACTTCCTTGAGAATAGCAGTAGTTTTAGTCACCTCAACAGGGGCAGGTCCATCAACAGGATGTTCTGCAGGTTCCTTTCCCTTACTCTTATCTCCTTCTCGGGTATCTTCTTCCATTTTATCTTCAGTTCCCCCGTCGCTAGTCTCAACTAGTTTTGATTGATGCATGGTCTTGTCTTCAACGACATCATCTTCCCCTACGGTTGCTTCATCAACGACCCTTGTTCGATCTAAAGGAGAGTTGTTTATGTTAGCCAAATTTGTATCCTCTTCCATAAGAGTTTTTGCACCATCGGCTGCGTCAGGATTGGTTGAAATCTTATCTTCTTCACGGTCAGACCCATCGGTTTGAGATTGTTGGGTTGTGGTCTTTGTTGGTGAGGGAGGAACTATGGTAAACTCAGGTTTATTAGTTTCGCCAAGAGAACTCATACCAGAACCCAAATCAGAGGTAGGATGGTAAGTGGGCTCACCTTGACTGTTCAAAGGAAAAATGGGTGAAGGAGACTTGGGTGGAGCAGTGTCCAAACCTCCAGCATCAGCCTAAACAAAGAAACAGACACAAGGAAAAGCAAGACGAAAGCAAATCAGGTCCCAGAAGAAAACAATTAAGTACGTGTTATACCTTAACATTCCCATCAGCAGGGCTTGAGTTGTCGCTTTCGATAGGGACAGTAGGCGGAATTAGGGCATCCTCTGTGGGAGCCTTTGTGGGATCTTGAAGGGGAATGTTTAAGTTGGAAATGGTGACTGTCGAGGGAGCAGGTGGAACATCTGGGGCATCTAGGTCGTGGGTAACTTTGCGCCTTCTCTTTATTTGGGCATTCTCACGAGGAGATCCATCCTCATTGTCTGAATCAATGATGATCTGGGCAGAAGCCCTTTTGAGTCTCTTTTGTGGAGTAGGTGGTTTCCGGCTAACCTGAAACAACGAAAGATGTCAGAAATAATTAAGGAAAACAAAGCTAACATAGGCTTGCAGGAGATTACCTTTTGGTCTTCGACCTTGCCTTCGATCTTTGGTGTTAGAGCCGTTCTTTTAGGAGCAGCTGCAAAATAAACCATGCCACTACCATTCAGTAACAATAAAGCTCAGATAAAAGAGTCCAAATCGAAGGGGGATGACCTTCAAGAATGTTGGATTCGATGCGAACATCTTTGATACTAACATGAAGGTGCCCTCTAAAAGTATCGAGCGTATGTTTAGTCGGAACCACCCGTTGTGCCTTGGGTTTCGACTGCTGTTGAAGGATTTTTATAGCATCCCCACAGATAAACAAATATAGAAATGGAGGGGCAAAAGCCACGCCAAAACCAGCAGTTAGTAATCTAGGGGTTTTCGGAGGAAATAATTTAAAGGCAACCTCATACCGTTTCTCGCGAGGAATAGACAGGGGAATCTTTAAATTTTCCATTTTCTTAGAAAATTGTTCCTTTAAAGTGACAGCAGCCTCACAGATGGTCCGACTAACATCATCTGGTTGATAGGCGGTTTCGAAGTACTTATGGAAGGCTTGAATCTCTTTGATATGGGTAGACGTACCTTTCTTGATCTTCTCCTGCACATCAACGAAAGCTTGGTCAATCAAGCGAGTAAAGCTCGAAACGTCAAGAAATTCTGAGGCATAATATCTAGACCACCAGTTGTAGAAATCTGGGGAGCAGAAGTAGGAGGGTTCAAAATAAACAGGTGTGAGAAGAGATTTGTGGGCGTGACGCGCCAGTTGTGTCGAGCAGTCCAGGGAATTAACAACGGTGAAGGGGAGTATTGTCGCTACTCGAAAAATGCATCGTGCAACGACGGGGAGGCGAAAAGGAATGACAGAAGATTCGCCACCGAACTATATTTATCCCATGAGGGGAAAGGAAAATATCGAGAAAACCTTAAGAAAGAAATGGATAAGATGGTCTCGCAACCAAGAGTGGGTTCGGAAGCCGATTATGCGAAGGGAAGGTATTAGCACCCCTCGCATCCATCGTACTCGATGGGAACCATTTGTTTGTCGTATGTGTGAATATATTTGCTTAAAGATTATGCTATAAAAGAGTGTTCCACGAGGTAAAAGAAAGGTTAGAAACAGAGGAAAGAGAGGTAACAAGGGAAGAAGAGAGAAAGAACAGATTCGGTAGGACTTCGCGGTCCTAGGCCTACGTATTCTCAACAGTTATGAGAAAGTCAGAGTCAACGTAGTTTGGGGAACTACAAATATAGGGGGAATGTGCTCGGAAAGGATTGTGGCCCTTATGCCTACGTATCTTTACTTAAAAGAAGTAAAGAATCAGAGCAGTCGTAGTTCGGCCTACAGTTTGCAGATGGGTTTTGGTAGACGCTGCTATCGTACGTATTCTAGCAGTTTAGGTGTTTTGATGCTCGCATGTGAGGAGACTTAAGCGTTACCTATTTGTGGTAGAACGGACGTAGCATGCCTTTCTGGGAAAGGGTGGAAAAGAGAAAAGGGTGCTCGCTAAGATTGTTGCAATTTTATGCCTACGTATTCTCAACATGCAAGAGAAATCAGAGCAACGTAGTTCGTACTACTACGGATAACTGGTGTTTTTGTGGATGATGTTATCGTGCGCATTCTAGCAGTTTAGGTGTTTTGCTGCTCGCATGTGAGGAGACTTATGCGTTACCTGTTTGCAGTAGAACAAACGTAACATATCCTTTTTGAAAGACTGGTTTTTGCCATGCGAGGCAAGAATTCACGTTTGATTTGTGGGTTGTTTTTAGGGGCGAGATAGGTCCTCGGATAGTAACCCCTTATGGGTAGTACCCAATTAATTATCTCAAAATTTTTGTTATGAAATGGTGTGGCGAACGTAGCGTCTTCGTATTGAAAGACGAGTATCAAAACCACACACACTACAGTGAGTATCCTGACACTCGGAGAGGAAGAAGTCTACACTCAATCCTCTATCTTTAATTCAATGCAAAGAGAAATTCCTTCTCTTATTAAAGATGTTTTTGGTTTTGAATGGTAAGTGCTTTTGCGACTGTAAACCCTACAGTAAATATCAAGCACTCAGGATAGGAGAAGGCCTACGCCTAACCACTTCGTGACCATTCAAGTTTTTGTTATGAAAATGATTTGAAAAATGCACTTGGTACGGGACCGAGGTTTTAGGAGAGCAGGTTTCGGAAAGAAGTTGGAAAAAGAGAGGTGGTGGATAAAGTCGCGTCTTTGTATTGAAAGACGAGTATCAAGACCATCCACACTACAGTGAATATCCTGACACTCGGAGAGGAAAAAGTCTACACTTAATCCTCTCTCTTTAGTTCAATATAAAGAGAAATTGGTTTCTTATTGAAAGGTGTTTTTAAAAAGCACTCGGTACGGGGCCGAGGTTTTTTAGGAGAAAAAGTGTGAAAAAAGTTGTGAAGAGAAATACGTCTTCGTATTGAAAGACGAGTATCGAGACCACCCACACTACAGTGAGTATCCTGATACTCGGAGAGGAAGAAGTCTACACTCAATCCTCTCTCTTTAGTTTAATACAAAGAGAAATCAATTTTCTTTATTAAAAATGTGTTTTGAAAATGCACTCGGTATGGGACCGAGGTTTTAGGAGAAATAGGTTTGAAAATGCACTCGGTGCGAAACCGAGGTCTTCAGAGAGAGGGTGCGGAGAATACAAGCGTCTTCGTATTGAAAGACAAGTATCAAGACCATCCACACTACAGTGAATATCCCGACACTCGGAGAGGAAGAAAGTCCACACTTAATCCCCTCTTTTTAGTTCAATACGTAGAGAAATCAATTCTTTTATTAAAGTGATTTTGAGAACCTGCCAAAGAGATGAAAAACAGAGACAGATATACACAGGATATATATAACCAACAGTCCACCAATTAGGATTTTATGGTTTGATATTTATTAAGTGTTTTAAGAGAATGTACAAGTTAGTTTGAATATTTACAGGATAATAATAATATACAGAATATATAATATGTACAAGAATATAAATGACTGAAAAATAAAGCAGTTAATATTTGACAGAAATTAAAGTAGTTGTATATTGACAGAAATTAAAGGTTAGTCGTCAATTGGTTAGTGAATTGAATCGTGACACGGAAGAATGGGATCTCGTCTTAACCGCAAATAAAATGTCGATTAATCGAAGGTAGCCTATCGCGATCCCAAAGTAAGGAAGATGACCCAAATGGTCATCTTTCATAGATTTGAAATCGGGAAGGTTATCGACTTCAAAAATCTGACGCTTACGGACACAAGACTTCATCGAACCACAAGTCAAAAATAAAATCGAATCGGAATAAGAAATAAGGAGAGAAAAGAAGTGGGTCTCAGATCCAACGATACTTATCAATATATTGACTTAATTATCGATTTATGGAGGTCTCGTCATCGACCAAAAAGATAGAAGTGAAATAAAGTTGAGAATGAGAAAGAAGAGAAAAAGTCGATCTCGGATTCTTCATTTCTCATCAATAATTTGACGGAGAATCAAAGGAAATCTCTTCATCGACCCTAAAGGAAAAAAATGCCCAATAACAAAAGAGAAATAAGATTCAACTTTAAAATCGAAAATAAAGATTCTAAATAGAAATTGAAATGAAAAAAGATAATATATAATACCAAAAAAACTCTAAAAATCTAAAAAGAAATTAACATAATATTGACATTATACTAAATATAAAACATATAACTATTAACAAAATCTTAAAAAGCTATATAAAAATATAGCAACAATATATATATATATATATATATATATATATATATATATATATATATATATATATATATATATATATATATATATATATATATATATATATATATATATATATATATATATATATATATATATATATATATATATATATATATATATATATATATATATATATATATATATATATATATATATATATATATATATATATATATATATATATATATATATATATATATATATATATATATATATATATATATATATATATATATATATATATATATATATATATATATATATATATATATATATATATATATATATATATATATATATATATATATATATATATATATATATATATATATATATATATATATATATATATATATATATATATATATATATATATATATATATATATATATATATATATATATATATATATATATATATATATATATATATATATATATATATATATATATATATATATATATATATATATATATATATATATATATATATATATATATATATATATATATATATATATATATATATATATATATATATATATATATATATATATATATATATATATATATATATATATACAAAAAAACAATAGTTACATTTTTTAAAATAAAAACGAAAACAGGGGTTTAAAACGAATAGGGGGTGCAGTAAGGGGAACCCGGTTGGGCTCAAAAGCCCAATAACAAACTCAGTAAAAAAAAGTAAAAAAGAAATCAAAAAATAGCAAAATGCAATAACGTCTTCTTCGTACGCACAGTCCAACAGCCCCACAATACCTTCTCTGTGTTCATCTCTCTCTCTCTCTCTCACCGTCATCCTCATTGTTTCTCTCCGTTTCGTTCCAAAAAAAACATCTCTCCCTTTGTTCCATTTCCGTTTCAGTTTGAGGCGATTATTTGGGAGGTGGATGAGATGCAAACGAAGATTGATGGAGGAGTTTCAGCGAGAGAGTTTTAGGAGAAGATGAAGTGGATCTGAAAATGGGTTATGGTGGAGTTGATGTTTGATGAAAGAAAAACTTCTGGGCTTTTATCGAAGGTGGATTGTGAATGAAGTTTGTTAAATCTGAGGGTTTTCGATGCATGTTGTTGGTTTTGGATTCACTGGAAATGGGTAAGGTTTTACGGTGAGTTTCGAGAGAGGTTTCAGATTTGTTGAAGAAGTTTAAGATGTTTTAAGGTGGAGTATTTGCGGGTTGATGGCGGTTTGAGGTGGATCTGGGTTTTTGGAAGCTGTGGAGGTTGGGAGGTTGGGAATGGTGGTTAAAAAATGTGCCTGGAAACGATGAATAGGATGGAACGATGAAGAAGTCATGGTGTTTCTGGGCTTGTGAGTTGAACGATGAAGAAGTGAGGGTGAGTTTGGATGTTTGGAGTTCTGGGTAGCTATGGAGGTTGGCGCTGAAGCATGATGAAGAAGGTGAATGGAGGTCATGATGGAACGATTTGCCAGGTTTGTTGTTGGTTTTGGAGATTGTGTTAAGGTTTCAGATGGAGACGGTGAAAAGTTGTTTCTGGGTTGTGTTTGGTTTTGGGAATGGGTAAGCAAATCAACCTTGTATTGAGTTTCATTGCTAGGCATATCTAGATAGGTGAAGTTTGAGAAAGGTTGATGATGATGGTGTAGAAAGGTTTCGGTGAAACAGTTTAAGGTTTTTCGAATGGAAGGTGAGATGGTTTGTGTTGTAGATGATGAATTCTGGGTGAAGAAGATGTTGCGGCTAGGGTTGGTTGGTCTCCCTTGAAGGAGACGATGAATAGTGTATATATACACTAGGGACTGACACATGGCACAAGCAATGAATTGGTTAATTAACTTAAATTGCTGATTAAATGACAAATGATGATTACGAACACATGATGAAAGTTGACTTAAATGAACTTAATTACATGCTAAAAAATTAATCCTAATAAAACTTAATTAAATTAATTCCAATAATAATAATCCTAATTAAAATAAACTCCTAATATAATAATCTAACTAAACCAATTAAATAAAACAAATAATAAAAACTAATTAATATTCTATGTTAAAACTATTTCTAATAATAAATAAAATCAAATAACTATTAAAAGAAAAAAACTATTTAAAAACTATTTGAAAAAACTAATTTCTATATAAAAAAAATTTGTTTCTATGTAAACAAAAATAAGATAATTCTAATTAAAAACTAAAAATAAATCTATTCCTATTTTAAAATAAAAGCAACTATTTTCTATTAACACTATTAAATTCTAATTAATCTATAATTTAATAAAAAAACTAATTTTAAAAGGTTATTAAATGAATAAATAAAAACTACTTCTAACTAAAAAATCATCAAAAAAATCTATTTAAATCTCTAGTTTCTATTTAAAAATAAAATAATTCAACTATTTAAAATTCTAAATGAAAACTATGGTAATCTATTTCTATTAAAAGAAAAATAATTCTAAACTAAAGTTCTAAATTAAAAGAAAACAATTTTTAAAATTAAATAAATAAAAATCTATATCTAAATATAAAAATCTATATTCTAAAAGTAAACAATTATCTAAAAGAACTCTATTTCTATGTTAATTACAAATTTATCTATTTAAAATTCTATTCAAACTCTAAACTATTTTTAAGTCTAAATAAAAAATAAAAAATAATAAAAGCCTAATTAAATTAAATAAATGATAAAATAAAAATATGAACAAAAAATAATATTTGCAAGAAAAAGAGAAATTAAAAAAAGATTGACATTTTACGAAAATACCCTTAGGCCACGTGTCGCGCTCCTATTGGGCAAAAAAGTCGAGATTCGAGAAACGCCCAATCGGGGTGGACACGTGTCTAAACGACATGAAATTAAGATGAAAAGTGCAAAATAAAATGCAAAAACATTTACAAAAGTTGGCGGACAAATTTAAGGTATGACAACCGATAAAACTAATTTAGCTAGACATGATAATTAATGCAAACGGAAATAAACATAAACAACAAAATGATATAACATGCATAATGAAGGAAATAAAATAAATATTCAATTAATAAGAACCTGGAAAGTAGTATTGAAATTGAATTCTCGAGTAGTCCTCCACAATGTCGGCAGGATTCTACTATGGCGAAATAAGATTGCAGAAAGAAATACAATGCTCTGAACTAAAGGGAAAAAAGAAAGAAAATAAAAGAAACAATAAAAAATAGCTTCAATAGAAATTTTGGCAGCATTTCGATACGTCGAAGGCCCCCCCTTTGAAAGTTGTGAATTTAAGGCCTATTTATAGGAGATATTTAATTTCTCAACTTCTAGAGATCATTCATGAGTTATGGAGGAAGTGAGAGTAACTTCCTGTAGTGGGCAGTTAGTGGAGAAAGTGTAGGAAGAAATTAAGTTGAAGGTGTTCGTGGCCACTTCTGTTTTGGACGTTATTCTGATATTTGGTTCATGAAGGTCGTGGTGAAGCTGTGACAAGTGTGTTGAACGTGACGACCGTGTTGCTCTTGTGACGTCCGTGTTGGTTGTGACGACCGTGGTGAAGCTGTGAGGACCGTCACACTCCCAAAATCTGTTTTTCTTCTCTACTTTTTTTCTTTCTTCTTTCTTTTCCTTCCATTTCTTCTTCTTTTCTTTCTTTAATCCAAATTCTCCATAATCTGCAAAACATACTAAATTAACCGTATAATAGAATATAAATCAAGATAAATTAACAATAGTCGCAAATAAATTCATGTAAGTCAAGTCAAATAAACGATATAATTTCGCGTTATCAAATACCCCAACACTTAAACCATTGCTTGTCCTCAAGCAATCAACCAACACGGTAAAAAGAAATAAGCATAACTTGAAACAAAGACACAATGAGACTCTAATCATACGTGGCTGCTAGGATAATGTTAGATCGATAGGTACTAAATATCAATACCAAAGATATCGTAACGACACAATTTCAAAAACTCCCTGCTTATGCAAACCAACATGAATCATGCCATTATAACTCAACCTATATCTCATGCTCTCTTTCATCCCATTTCATTCTAGTGCAATCACATTAAACTCGTTATCCCATACACATTCATGGCAAGTAAACCTGTTAGTGACTATGATCTCATTGTTATTTCATATTTCTCTTCAAATATGCTTAAGCATCAATTGAACTTAAAGAGTTTGTACCGTTGGGGTAAGTGATCAGGTGAGGAGCACCTAACTTAGAAGGAACATGCCTTTTTATTCATAAATTTTCTTTCTTTCTTAATTTCTCATTTTAAACCAGAGATCATACACTTATTTGCATCGGTTTCTTATTTAGTGTGTTTAGGATGGTGCTGACTGCTTAAATAAACTACTTAGGGATTACTAAAAAGAACTGGAGCTTTAAGGTTTCGGCATAATGGGTACTCAAATTGATTTTGCATATTTAAGGGGTTAAGGGTGTCAGGATAATATCAATTTTATCAAAACTTTCCCAAGTTTTTCTAACATAGCCTGAACAGGCTATATACTCTCAGAGTACCGTGTCATGAATCAAAGCAAAAAATTGTTGGAGGTTAAAATTTTGAAATTTGGAAATTTTGGGCAAATTGAATAACAAGTGAAAACCACACATAAAGACTCAACAACACATGCAAAGACTTTGACATAACGTTAAAAATAGATAAAATTCCTAAAAGTATGAAATTAAATATAAAACAATAAATCAAACTAAAAAGCGATAAAATGAAAGCGGTAGAGTTCCTCCCCCACACTTAAACCAAACATTGTCCTCAATGTTTTAGTAAAAGGTGGAAAAAGGAAAGATATAACCTGTATGAATGCTACTGCGTGCCAATCCTGTATGATCCTGCTCTTGATGTCCATGTCTTTGTTGATCACTTTTACTTCGGCGGCGAGAATTTTGAGATATATTTGTTTGTGTAATTCTAGAACCAACTCATCATATTACTTGCTTCCGGAGGAAGTACCTACAAAAGTGTTAGAAAAGTATGGTGCGGTGTGTGCCGGTGGAATATGACCATGCGAAGAATGAGGAAGAGGTGAGTTACGGACGGGAAAGACATGCTCTCTCCTATCATACTCATTATCAGTGTCACCCTCAGCAGCGCCATTCGTAGGAATGTCCGTGGGCACAACTCATCTTCCCAGATCGTCATCTAGAGAGTTTTCGCCTAGATCTAGCTAAAATGTGACAAGCGATACATTTCTTTATTTTCTGAAAATTCAAACAAACAACCATAACAACTTAAAATAAAGACCTTGTGGGTTGCCTCCCACACAACGCTTTGTTTAAACGTCGATAGTTCGACGGCTAAGGAGTGCAAGTACTCATGGTGGTTCTTATTTATTTTTCACAGTTGAACAATGTTTAACTTACACAAGACCTCCGAAAACTTAAAACGGTCTTAATTTTTAAATTAACCAATTATATATATATATATATATATATATATATATATATATATATATATATATATATATATATATATATATATATATATATATATATATATATATATATATATATATATATATATATATATATATATATATATATATATATATATATATATATATATATATATATAAAACACTGTAGGGAATTTTAGTAAATGTCACTATCAAGTGAGCCATATAAATAAGAAATCACAACACCCATCATGTTTAAATTAAGTCCTTCATGTACTACAAGACTAATTAAATATCGAAAAATTAATTGAGCCACTACAGGTGGATATGTTTCATAAAAATCAATCTTAGGTTTTGTGAAAGTCATTGAGCGACAAATCAAGCATTATACTCTTCTTTTTATGATTTAAAGAAAAAACTCATTCATATTCAATTGGTTTCACACCATGAGGTGTTCGGACTACAGGTTCAAAATCGAGTCACTTGCAAAGTGAGTTTAAATATTTTTCAATTGAATATGTCCATTTTGACCAATTTTTACTTTGTCGAAAATCTTTGATATATTTGTACATATGATCCTTGTTATCATTTATCATCTTTATCATTATATTGTATACAAAGACATTGTCAACATTGACTTTATTTTGGTTCCATCATATTTCATTTGTGACATAATTTATCAAAATCTCTTATTTTTCATAAATTTCAGGTACCTGATTAGTTCTTATGGAATTCAAAAATAAATTATCTCAAAGTACTCTTAGAGTTTTTATATCCTCACTTGGTTTGTCTTTAACTTTAGTTTTTTTTTCTATGTAGAGAAATTTTAACATTGGAACCTACTTTTCTATAACGCTTCAGACATAGTTATAACTCATTTGCAATATTAGGTTATCCAGTAGATGAATCCACTTTGAATGAAGTATTAGCATCTGATAATTTTTTTTCATAAACTTTGCAAATGAGTCATGCTTTTATCTTCGAGGGTCAAAATGATATGATGGTATTTTATTTCAAATTGTTCATTTGAACTTCTAGTTTACCCTTTCAATTGGTTATTCTCTTTTTCTAATATTGAGAAAATTAATTTATCAATTGATAATCAGCATGTTGGACTTCAAACAAGTATCCAATTATTGGATTAGGATATATCCTCAAACACGGGATTCATATAAAATACATTTTCTTAACATTCTTTCAAAACTCATCTTAGTGTACTATATTGAAGCAATTGAATAATCACAATACATCCAAAAGTTTACTTAGATGAGACATATTAGGTTATTAACCTAAAATTATTTGTAAGTTAAAGGGAGAATTAACATATACCAACTTGTTGGCTTAATGCGAATAAATATTTTAATATTCATATTTTGTGTGTTTCAAATATTTAATTTAGAATTTATGATATCACAAGTATCAATCATACAATTAACTTTAGACGTCTAAATAATGGATCAACAGATTGATACAAAATAGGTAGAACTACTAATATATATTATAAAACAAAAAAACAAAAGAAATAACGTTACCTTCTAAATCTTGGAGCTTCGTGAACTAAAACTCTAACTGTATAACCTCAGAGTCAATTCTAACCGTAGAATTTTATAAAGCATCATGCTGATAACATGTAATGAAATTAATAAGAAGCAATATAATAGAATAGTAAAGACGAAGGAGAGAAAGAGAAAAGAGAAATAATATTGTATTATTTTCAATTTTTCATTAGCAATGTATCTTTTAAATACATATGAGTCATATTTACAGAGCATATGTAATGAATGAAAAATCAATATGAAATCTACTCATCTATGTGCATTCACAATCATTCCATTTATAATAATACATTTATTTTAAGATAAAATATTGTTCAATATTTGTGTAAGAACATAAAAAAATTAAAAATATGTAAATAAAAAAATAATTAATACTTCAAATTTTTAAAAAATATATTATAAAAGTAAGAAATAATAATAAAAAATATTATATTTAAAGAAGGGATAATATACCAGTTACACCATTTCCACCTTCACTCACTTATATAATCCCTTCACAACCTATTCTACCATTTTTCTTTCTAGCTCTACATATTAATTTTAACCCACTGTATTAAAGGACTACCAATTCACCATCTCCATCCCTTTTAACAATATTATTATCTTAGTTGATTTTTCTCCTTGCTCATGAGTCATGACATCAAGTTTTCAAAGGGTTGAACTACCACTTTTTTAAAATAGCAAAAATAATATATAAAAGAAGACAAGAAACACTAACAACAACACACAAAGCACAAGAAGCAATAAGAAAAGGAAAATAAGATACAAGACAAAAAGCAAGTCACTAAAAAAACAAGGAGATCAAATAGAAGCACCTCCATAGCTACTGAAGAACCACCTCAGTACTCACAGGCTAGAACTCGAACCAATCAGATCCACCATCCATAGACCAGATCCCAATAAAAAGAACTAAAAATCCACCACCACACTCTAAAAAGGACAAACCCTCGCTCAATTATAGGTGCAGGTAGATAATAGGATTATGAAGTTAATCTGTGTAGGGGAAAGAGTTCTCTCATGCCCTACCCAAAAACCATTTTCAAGCTAAACAAATTTTCTGCACCTCCACTTCTTTCGTTGTTATTGTGACTCCATTCAGAGTTACACCATGTTGCGGTTGTCGCTCGCGCGAAAATAAGGTGCCGGCATGACAGAAGAGTCGCCACCTTTCGTTATTTATCCCTCAGAGTGGGAAAGGAAACGATCGGAAAAACCTGACGAAAAAAGGGTAAGACAAGGTCGTCGCAACCATTGCCTGGGTTCGGGAGTCGGTTACGCAAGGGGAAGGTATTAGCACCCCTCACGTCCGTCGTACTCGACGGGATCCTCGCTTGTTTGTTTACTTGGACGGGTTGGTTATAATCTATCTACCTATCAAGGCTGGCTGAAAAAGAAAAGAAAAATGACTCGGCAAAGCGTCGCACTTTATGCCTACGTATTCTCATCAGAGAATGAGAAATCAGAGTCAACGTAGTTCGGCCTACGAAGGGTTACGGGGGAAAGGTTGCTCGCTAGGACGTCGCATCCTATGCCTACGTACTTCCACACTGTATGGAAGATCAGAGCAAACGTAGTTCGGGAAACTACGGCTTATTTCCTGAAAGAAGTGTTTTTTATTGTATTTGCGATTTCAACCGCACTAGAGACTATGACCTGAGAGTGAATGCGTCGCATGTCACCCAAAGGGTACCATACTAAACATTCCACCTCAGATAGCTTAAGGCTCGTAACGTACGAAAGAAATCATTCATGATTACTGTATCTTAAACTGCTTTGAGATGAGAAGAGAACAGGCCTAACTAGGAGGGAGACTATCAAGTCCTACTGTTATCATGCCATGGATTCATCCTATGGTTGAGGTTTGAACAGGGAACTCCTAGAAGTTGTCATGCATAGGTTTCAACCTAAAAGTCTATCATCAAATCCTTATCAAAGGAAATGAGAGTCCTAAGGGATCATGTCAATGATACACCAAAACAGACAAAAGCATCAGCTTTAACAGTAAAATGCATGCAATGCAAGTGAGAGAGGAAATGTGTGTGGGGCTTCAGCCTCCACAAGCTCGTCTCGACCTCAAGCCAGTCATGAAATAACAGTAATCATACTGAAAAATAAACAACATGCCATCAAGCAATAAACAGTAAACTGCAATCATACAGATAAAAGAAATGAAAATGCCATCAGGCAAACAAAACACATGCTTGAGAAAGAATCATCTACCTCTAATCTCTAATCCTAACCCTAAAACAAAACTCTAATCAGAAGAAAGCAAAGCCCTAAAGCAAAACCCTAAACAAGAGAAAACAATCCCAGTCTTCAAGCTTCAAAACAAGCTTACCAAAGAAAGGGAGCTAAGTAGGCAGACTCATAGTGTCTTCCTCAGGAAAGCACTAGGAGGCTTATACTCAGGAATCATACCCTATGTGGCTCAACAACTGTGATCAGTTTACATTCCTCCTCAGGAGAAATTAAACTCACATGAAGGCTCCAACATCACTGGATATTTAGGAAATCCTACCTGAACTAGTGGAACTAAGTGAATAGACCCATAGGACCTTCCTCAGGAAAGTACTAGGAGGCTCCCACTTAGGAGTTGTATCCTATGTGGCTCAACAACTGTGATCAGTTTACATTCCTCCTCAGGAGAAATTAAACTCACAAGCTGGCTCCAACATCACTGGATACTTAAGGAATCCTAGATGAACTAATGGAACTAAGTGAATAGACCCATAGGACCTTCCTCAGGAAAGTGCTAGGAGGCTTCCACTTAGGAATTGTATCCCATGTGGCTCAACAACTGTGATCAGTTTACATTCCTCCTCAGGAGAAATTAAACTCACAAGCTGGCTCCAACATCATTGGATACTTAAGAAAGAGGTGAGAAGAAAGAATGAAAGTCATTCATAGTGCCTTCCTCAGGAAAGTACCATGAACTTCCCTCAAACTTCAGGATCTCAAACCTCACAGATAGGGAATAATCCCCAAGCTCTGGGTCTCTGAGTCTTGATCTTCAATCTTCTCTTCCATGCTCCTCAACAAGATCTTCAAAACAAACTAAGCCCCACAACAAATTCCCCAAAATAAACCCCAGAGATAGACAGATAACCACAGAACAGACAAAACCATCAGCCAACTTCAGAAAATACCTAAAAATACTAAAACAAGGGGGAAAATTCTAACAATTATTCACAAGGGTCTACAACACCTACCCATAACATCCCTATATACCCATACCCAAAAATCAAATCAAAACTCTCTACAGAAAAAGAATTACCTTACCTATGCATGACCTAAACCCTAATTATGATACCCTAATGCTAGCCTAATTAAACTAATCAAATTTTAATCTAAAAATCAAGAATTAAATCCTATGGGGAACTATGATTCAATATCTAATCACACCAAAAAGAATGAATTAAAAAGACTAAGGGAAGGTCCTAAAAGAAATTCTACAAAATTGGATATCAAACTAAACCTATTTAAAAGCTATTTAAAATAAAAATACTCTAAAAATATTAAAAGAAAATAAAATGAGAATTTTATTTATTTATAATTTTCTAGACAGCTTTATTAACCTATAGAAAAAACAAGAATTGAAAAATATTAATTTTTCTATTTTTTATGAATTTATTAAAGTGCAAAGAATATTAAAGGAAATGAAAAATAAAAGAAGTTAATTAAAGGGGAGGGGGGTGTGAGAAGCAAGGCGCCCTAGTTCACTTGTTGGATGGGCCAGAACTGGGGGGTGCAGATAGAAACTGGGTTAAGCCCAGGCGCGCTCAGAAAAACAATGAAAAATTGACAAGAAAAATAATACGCCAACGGTGCAAATAGCATCAAAATGTAGTTGAAAAACTGATTGGGCCGCTGGTGGGGGTGTCATTAGCAAGGTTTTGCTGAGGCCCGTGGTTGGGGATTAAATGAAACGCTACGTTGCAGCTTCATTCTTTCCCTCCATTCTCGTTTGAATTCCAGCCGCACGATCATAAATCCAGTCAACCACAAAGACTTGATCCAACGCACGATGGTTATCTTCTTCATTGAGTTTTGTTAGGGTTTGTAACACCTCCATGCACGAGCTCCATTTACCAGACTTTCATCAACTCATTCTCCCTCGTTTCTCAATGAAAGTCAAATCCTTAAAGAGAAAAAATGCTCTACTTTCCAAGCAGAATACAGCCATGGTCATAGTTCTTATCAAAGCTCCCCCAAACATCAAACCCGATACCCCCAACTCCATTAATACTCCAACCTCAAGCTCAATATTTTTCTAGTTTCTTGATATCAAAACGTTCTCCTCATTGGCCTAATGATTCTAAGCTATTAACCCTGTGTTAATATCCACTACAACCCGAGTTCTTGCTCATTAAAGAATTGATGCTCAATGTTCAATCTTCATGGAATGATCCTAAACTTCCCAGCCTTGATCCCTAAGGGTCTCTAATCATGTATATCCTAACCACATGTTCTAATACTGGATAAATAAGGAGATTCGATTGAAATCGCATACCTATCACTTGATGATGGCAATGGTGGTTATCCTTCAATCCAGCTCTTGCCACTTGCTAAGCTTGCTCTACAATGGATGCTAAGACTCCTGGGAGCAGTGGTTCTTGATCAAACCCTTTGGTTCACTCTAGCCAATCCTTCATGCAATTTGGATGGAAGCTTCGAATCACATGTACCAGTCACCAAATCTGATCACTCTTGCATGCTTCTTACTCCATGATGATGGTGGAAGATGATTGTAACAAGAAATTTGGTAGTAGATGAGGTTTGGATGAAGTTTGAAATCAAAATGCAATTTGGAGTGATGGGATCAAAATAGGTATTGCAAACTTAATGAATCACCAACCAGGGCATGGATCATCTCTAGGGCATATATAGATGCCAATGGAAAGGTGTGGAAGCTTTGAGAACCTTCCAAGAATTTTCTAGAATGTATCACGCAATGAGAATTTGAATTTTTCATATTGAGTAAATCTCATGCAATCTCATGATAAACCATGCAATCCCACTTAATTTCTCCCCACATGATATTATGACATGAAAACAAGGCCTTACAAACCCTTATGTAGCATTTTCTCACTTTTCCTTTTGGTGCCTTAAAATGCAAGAAACAAATTTACAAAGCAACTCCAATTTTTAAGCCTAAACTCAAAAATGTGGCTAAACCATTGTTTTTAAAATAATGTTTGGAGTCAAAATGACATATTGGATGACTCATTTTGGATTTGTAGATCTCTCAAACCAAAATTTCATTTCAACTTTTTCAACTTATAAGCCATTTCAGGTCATTTTTACCCAATCATGAAAATCCTTGCTACAAGCTTTTTCAATAACTCATGACCACTTTTCTAGGCTTAAAATGCCATTTTGAACAACTTTCATGTTTTGAGTTTTTTCATTTGAGGCTTGGAACTAGGAGATATGGCCTTTGCTTAAAATGACATATAACTGCCAAATGACCAAAATACCCCTGTCTTGTTCAAACCATAAGTTGAGTTCTATAAATCCTATCAAGGACTTCTAGTACTCTATAGAAATCTAAGAAGATGCTCTTCAACATTCATGTTGACCAAGAAATCATAGGAATCATCCTACTAGGGCAAAAGTTGTCTGCAAGTTGGGTGACTTTCAAGGACCCAGATTCACACACCTCAGCTGACCTGTAATTTGTCAAAACCATAACTTGAGCTCTGCAACTCCTATCAAGGACTTCTACCACTCAAATTAAATCTATGAACAAGCTCTACAACATTCATGTTGTGGGGAAGATGAGATATCAATCACATCTTGAGCTAAAACTGTCTGGAAGATAGGGATCAAATTAGGGTTTTTTCACTGACAATCCCTGGAAACCCTAACTCAAAACTTCTCAAACTCCTCAATCATGATGAGTTGGTCTAGGAATCATCTTTATAACATCTCCCTACATTATTCCATGATCTCATGGCCCTTGGATTAGGTCTCAACCTTCTCCAAATCTTCAGCTGATCTAGGGTTGACCCAGTCAAAACCCTAGTTCTACCATTCATGGTTGAATCTTCTGAACTCTTGCACAATGACTTCTCTGGGCTTTATGATGGCTATCAAGACATCTCATAAACTTTCTCAAAGCCTCAAGTTCATTCTCAAAGTCTCAGAATCATCTGAGGAGCCCCCACAACTCTCAAGCTATGAGACAAACAACCCTGGTTTCACCCAATTCCTCTGAGGATCTCTTGAACTTTCTGATGAAGGTATCAACTTTCAAATACTTAATAGGTAAATAAATGTTGGTCAAATTTTGGGGTGCAACAGCGGTGAAATTTGGATGTCAAGCTATTGATTAACTTGAATCTTAATTCATTTACAACCGGTCTTTGATTTATCCGAAGGAAAGGTTAAAGAAAGGAAAAACCTAAAAGGGAGAGATCTAAGGTTCGGGGGTTGGTTAAATTTAGGGAAGGTATTAGCACCCTAAACTTCCGTAGTACTCTACGGGAACCTTTTGTTTATTTTTTTTTATTTATTTCATTAATTATTTTGCTTTAGGGTATATGCAAAGGATTAAGGGTTTAAAAGACCTAAGGGGTTAATTCTAAGTTTACTCGGCAAGACATCGCATCTTGTGCCTACGTATCCTTACGGGAATGGAATCAGAGTAATCGTAGTTCCCCTCAAAAGGGAGGTTAGAAACGTCTTGACTGTGGTCAAGGTCTCAATGGCGAATAAACGTATCTTAGGGACACGCTTACGCGGAGTGTAGAAACTCCAATATCTACGTTGTAAATTGTTAAGTGAATTAGGGTTAGGTTAGGGATTCCGCGGCGGGAAACCCTAAAATGAGTGCGGCGACTCTTTGACCTAAAGCTATGAAAAGGCAGCCACTACTCCCCTATAACATTTGATTGTTTTGACATTGAGGATTTTCAAGATAAGGATTTAAAAATCTCTTTGTATTATCCCTAAATTTTGCCTGAACTGTTTATTTTAGAGTTTACAGTCAGCGGGATGCCCCAGTTTTGCCTAAGTCTCCTTCATAGGTTTTGACTTAGCGGGCTTCTTTTGATTTTTTTTATATTATTTTTTTGTGTGAAGGAAAGTGACTGTTTGACTTTAATGATTACGGTGAACCATCATCGACCTTTTGATTAGAAAACATCTTCGACACTTGTTTGACGTGTGCGAAGGGAAATTTGTTAATGAAAGGTGTATCGTATGAACACACAACCAAGTTAACTGAGAACTACCCATCCCAATGTTAAAATTGTGGGTTTTTTGTAACGAAAGAAACTCCAACTTCTAGGCCCGAAGGGGGTAACGAGGGATTAACTTCCTTATTTCTCCAGTGTTTGGGAATTGAAACAATGCCTTACATTGTCAACAAGGTTTGATTGAAAGCATACTGACAGCAATTATGGGTATAACGTTTTCATCACCCTCCCTCCAATCTTAGCATATCAAAATTTTGGACAAGAAGTAAACATTTGAAAAATAAAGCATAAAGATGCAAATAAATGGACGAAAATGAATTGAATCAAAAGTCGCAATGCTTATTTCATTAATGAAAGTACAAATATAATTAAAAGCAAACAACTTAAACAAAATAAGGAAAGTGCAAACAACGAGAAACAAAAGGCCTAGTGACAAAACTTCATTTCTGATGTACTGGCAAGGGATTTTTCTAAACATCCGGATGACTGTCTGTAAAATCAAGTATTCTAGTTCTAACCAATTCACATACTCTAGCCTTCAATGCAAAACAATGCTCCAAGTCATGGCCTGGGGCACCCTCATGGGAAGCACAATGGAGATCAGCCCTAAATCCAGCCGGAGGATTAAGAGGAGGTGGTAAAGCCTTTGTAGTAATCAGTCCTTGCCGGACTAAGTCAGGATATAGCTCTGTGTAAGTCATGAGAATAGGATCAAAGTGACTCCTGTTCCGTTTCTGGTCTGATATCTGTGTCGAGGAATCAACTTGACGACTCAAAGGTACACTAGAAGACGATAGGACCAAGAAGGAGAAACTGGGGGATAAATGCAATGCAAAAATGTGATGCTAATGCCATGCAATGGTCTCAAGAATTTCAACGGTCGATTGCAAACATTCCCTTTTAGGAAAGCGAGAAAAGCTGTTAGACTTTAAAATGTAGGACTTCTTGAATTTGCAAAGGACTTTTGAATTCCTTAAAACTAGAAATGATATGATGCTTTATGGATGCAAAGCACAAACGCACATAAGCAAACAAAGGTCCTAATTTTAGAGGAACAATGAATGGAGTCAAGGTCTACCCTTCCCAAAGTGGTGTGTACTATAGATTAATTGTACCTGCAGAACAAGGGTTCTAAAAAGTGCCCAAAGTCATCAGTCCATCTTTCGGATATTATCGACTTCCCGACTGACTCGAGGGTCAATAATATTCTCAAGAGAACCTCTTTTAAGTGTAGCATCCCGTAGCAACCATTGTAGGACTACTCCCATATAGTTCCCGCACTACGTCCTATATAAGGTCAAGATGGTGTAAAGGTACTACGGTTCCCAGTATCACAGACTCCAATCGATAACGGTAAAAGTTTTCACGACTACACTCGATCAACCGAACCATTTTCGAAAGTGTCTCAACTGAGCGGTGATTCTCGATTTAGCTTAGTCGGGACTCACTCCCTATAAGCCTCGTCGAATATATCATCCATCCTATCATAAGGTCGCTCAAGTCCGGGTGTAGGACTTATCTCACAACACAGTAACTCCAAGTAAGGTACCCCAATATATACATACAAGTGAGCAAAATATATAATAAAACAAATATATAAAGAAAAATAAACAAAATAGGGATAACCCTCAATAGTAGGACTCCCTAGTAAAGTCGCCATTTTCTGTTGCGGTGAAATTTGGATGTCAAGCTATTGATTAACTTGAATCTTAATTCATTTACAACCGGTCTTTGATTTATCCGAAGGAAAGGTTAAAGAAAGGAAAAACCTAAAAGGGAGAGATCTAAGGTTCGGGGGTTGGTTAAATTTAGGGAAGGTATTAGCACCCTAAACTTTCGTAGTACTCTACGGGAACCTTTTGTTTATTTTTTATTTATTTATTTCATTAATTATTTTGCTTTAGGGTATATGCAAAGGATTAAGGGTTTAAAAGACCTAAGGGGTTAATTCTAAGTTTACTCGGCAAGACATCGCATCTTGTGCCTACGTATCCTTACGGGAATGGAATCAGAGTAATCGTAGTTCCCCTCAAAAGGGAGGTTAGAAACGTCTTGACTGTGGTCAAGGTCTCAATGGGGAATAAACGTATCTTAGGGACACGCTTACGCGGAGTGTAGAAACTCCAATATCTACGTTGTAAATTGTTAAGTGAATTAGGGTTAGGTTAGGGATTCCGCGGCGGGAAACCCTAAAATGAGTGCGGCGACTCTTTGACCTAAAGCTAGGGGTAGTTTTGTAATTTTGTCCACGGCGAGACATTTGTGAAAAGTTAGGGTTTGTAAGGGTTTGAAGTTTTGAGGACTATTGGCGTGGCGGCCAAACGGCTAGACCTAATCCTTCGGAGGAATAACACTATAAAAAAATGTGAAAATATGACAAATCATTATATGGAGGAATAATTAAGGTACAGAAATAAGAAAAGTAATAAAGGCAGAGGGTACAAAGAAACAAAGAAACATTTCTGAAAACATGAAGAATATGAAAATATGTAATGACACTTAGAATGAAGTGAGGGAGGAAAATAGTGTGGGGCTGTGGCCACCACAAGCACATCTCAACCTCGAGCATGCACATGAAATGCCAAAAGAAAGAAAAGTAATAAAAGGGTACATAAAATGACACGACAAACATCAAACATCAGGAGTTCCTTACGAAAAGGTTTTAATTTTTTAATATTTTAATTATAAAAAAAAGGTTTTAATTTTTTAATATTTTAATTATAAAAAAAAGGTTTTAATTTTTTAATATTTTAATTATAAAAAAAAAGGTTTTAATTTTTTAATAAAAAATACTTAAGTTAAAATTATAAAAAAAATTAAGTTTAAATTATAAAAAAAAAGTTTTTTGGGGAAAAGTCTTTTCAGTTTTTTTTAGAACAAAAAAGGCTTTTCATCCCAAAAAAAAAGCTTTTCAGTTTTTTGGGAAAAGACTTTTCAGTTTTTTGGGAAAACGCTTTTCAGTTTTTTTTGGGAAAAGGCTTTTCAGTTTTTTTTGGGAAAAGGCTTTTCAGTTTTTTTGGGAAAAGATTTTTCAGTTTTTTGGGAAAATGTTTTTTTTTTCGGAACAAAAAGGCTTTTCAGTTTTTAAAAAAGGTCTTACTAAAAAAAGGGTTTTGATTTTAAAAAAAGGTTTTGTTAAAAAAGGGTTTTGATATTAAAATCTAGGGACCTAAACACACATGGAGATTAACATGGCAAAATATGCATATAAACATGAAAAAGCAAAAGGTTTAGTAATTTAACGGACCTAAACACATTAACATGGTAAAATATGCACATAAACATGAAAAGGCAAAAGATTTAGTAATTTAACCTACGAAGCGGAGGTTTGCTTCGATAAATGTGAAAAAGGTTTGAATAAGGGAACACTGGAGAGCTCCAATCCTTCTGACGAGTTGTGGGAACGACCGCCTTTCTTCTCTGGGGATCTCCTTTGTTTCTCCCTTTCTCTCTCCTCTTTTCTGAAGAAAAACCTGCTGACTAGGGCTGGAAATGAGTCGAGTCGAGTCGAACTCACCTCAGCTCGGCTCGACTCGTTAAGAATTGTTCGAATTCGAGTTCGAGTTCGAGTTCGACACGAACTTTTTTTTAAGCTCAAATTCGACTCGTTATAAGTTCACGAACAGTTCGGCTCGACTCGTTAGGTTCATCTCATTAGGTTCAGCTCACATGGTTCACGAACTTAAAAACTATTTTTTTAAATATATATATTTTTTAGTATATTTGACATTTTAAATAAATATATATTTTTAAAATAAAATATTAAAATAAAATAAAAGTTATCATATTGAAATTTAACTTTATCTTCGAAATCTACTACTTCAAAACCTACACAACTTTCAAGAGATACATTTGAGAGTCTAATTCAAAAACTAATAAATTGAAGATTAAATTTGTCTAAGATTTGAAGTAAATATTTAAACCTAATCTTAAAGACAGTATAATTCTTTTCATATGTAATCGAGTTGACTCATGAACCTAACGAGTCGAACTATGTATAGTTCAAGTTCAGCTCATTTAGTTAACGAACTTAATTTTTCGCTCATACTCAACTCATTTGGTTCATGAACCTAGTTCAACGATTTAATTGTCGAGTCGAATTCCGAACTATCTTCGAGTTGGTTTGGTTCATTGTCAGCCCTACTGCTGACCCCTTTTCAACAAGGCAACACATGTATATATAGGGAACAAATTAGGATTAACACCAAATTGTCAATAATGTCCCTAAAGCCCATTTTAAAGCCCAAACTAAATAATTAGTTAAGAAAAAAATAAAATTTAAATAATTTAAAATAATTAAAATAAACTTAAAATAAAACTAATAATCCTATTGATTCCTAAAATCAAAAATATTATAAAAAGAACAAAATTTTTTTCAATATTTTTTATTTTATGATTTTTTGGATATTTTTATGAATAATTTAGAAAAAAGTGAAAAAAAATAATACTTTAAAAAATGATTTAATTAAAATACGAAAATAATAATTAAATAATAATAAAAATGACACGACAAACATCAAACATCAGGAGTTCCTTACGAAAAGGTTTTAATTTTTTAATATTTTAATTATAAAAAAAAGGTTTTAATTTTTTAATATTTTAATTATAAAAAAAAGGTTTTAATATTTTAATATTTTAATTATAAAAAAAAAGGTTTTAATTTTTTAATAAAAAATACTTAAGTTAAAATTATAAAAAAAATTAAGTTTAAATTATAAAAAAAAAGTTTTTGGGGGAAAAGTCTTTTCAGTTTTTTTTAGAACAAAAAAGGCTTTTCATCCCAAAAAAAGACTTTTCAGTTTTTTGGGAAAAGACTTTTCAGTTTTTTGGGAAAAGACTTTTCAGTTTTTTTTGGGAAAAGGCTTTTCAGTTTTTTTTGGGAAAAGGCTTTTCAGTTTTTTTTGGGAAAAGGTTTTTCAGTTTTTTTTGGGAAAAGGCTTTTCAGTTTTTTTGGGAAAAGGTTTTTTAGTTTTTTGGGAAAAGGTTTTTTTTTTTCGGAGCAAAAAGGCTTTTCGGTTTTTAAAAAAGGTCTTACTAAAAAAAAGGTTTTAATAATAAATAAAAAAAAAGGTTTTGATTTTAAAAAAAAGGTTTTGTATAAAAAAAGGTTTTGATATTAAAATCTAGGGACCTAAACACACATGGAGATTAACATGGCAAAATATGCACATAAACATGAAAAAGCAAAAGGTTTAGTAATTTAACAGACCTAAACACATTAACATGGTAAAATATGCACATAAACATGAAAAGGCAAAAGATTTAGTAATTTAACCTACGAAGCGGAGGTTTGCTTCGATAAATGTGAAAAAGGTTTGAATAAGGGAACACTGGAGAGCTCCAATCCTTCTGACGAGTTGTGGGAACGACCGCCTTTCTTCTCTGGGGATCTCCTTTGTTTCTCCCTTTCTCTCTCCTCTTTTCTGAAGAAAAACCTGCTGACACCTTTTCAACAAGGCAACACATGTATATATAGGGAACAAATTAGGATTAACACCAAATTGTCAATAATGTCCCTAAAGCCCATTTTAAAGCCCAAACTAAATAATTAGTTAAGAAAAAAATAAAATTTAAATAATTTAAAATAATTAAAATAAACTTAAAATAAAACTAATAATCCTATTGATTCCTAAAATCAAAAATATTATAAAAAGAACAAAATTTTTTTCAATATTTTTTATTTTATGATTTTTTGGATATTTTTATGAATAATTTAGAAAAAAGTGAAAAAAAAATAATATTTTAAAAAATGATTTAATTAAAATACGAAAATAATAATTAAATAATAATAAAAATGATACGACAAACATCAAACATCAGGAGTTCCTTACGAAAAGGTTTTAATTTTTTAATATTTTAATTATAAAAAAAAGGTTTTAATTTTTTAATATTTTAATTATAAAAAAAAAGTTTTAATATTTTAATTATAAAAAAAAAGGTTTTAATTTTTTAATAAAAAATACTTAAGTTAAAATTATAAAAAAAATTAAGTTTAAATTATAAAAAAAAAGTTTTTGGGGGAAAAGTCTTTTCAGTTTTTTTTAGAACAAAAAAGGCTTTTCATCCCAAAAAAAGGCTTTTCAGTTTTTTGGGAAAAGACTTTTCAGTTTTTTGGGAAAAGACTTTTCAGTTTTTTGGGAAAAGACTTTTCAGTTTTTTGGGGAAAAGGCTTTTCAGTTTTTTTTGGGAAAAGGCTTTTCAGTTTTTTTGGGAAAAAGTTTTTCAGTTTTTTGAGAAAAGGTTTTTTTTTTCGGAACAAAAAGGCTTTTCAGTTTTTAAAAAAGGTCTTACTAAAAAAAAGGTTTTAATAATAAATAAAAAAAAGGGTTTTGATTTAAAAAAAAAAGGTTTTGTTTAAAAAAGAATCTAGGGACCTAAACACACATGAAGATTAACATGGCAAAATATGCACATAAACATGAAAAAGCAAAAGGTTTAGTAATTTAACGGACCTAAACACATTAACATGGTAAAATATGCACATAAACATGAAAAGGCAAAAGATTTAGTAATTTAACCTACGAAGCGGAGGTTTGTTTCGATAAATGTGAAAAAGGTTTGAATAAGGGAACACTGGAGAGCTCCAATCCTTCTGACGAGTTGTGGGAACGACCGCTTTTCTTCTCTGGGGATCTCCTTTGTTTCTCCCTTTCTCTCTCCTCTTTTCTGAAGAAAAACCTGCTGACCCCTTTTCAACAAGGCAACACATGTATATATAGGGAACAAATTAGGATTAACACCAAATTGTCAATAATGTCCCTAAAGCCCATTTTAAAGCCCAAACTAAATAATTAGTTAAGAAAAAAATAAAATTTAAATAATTTAAAATAATTAAAATAAACTTAAAATAAAACTAATAATCCTATTGATTCCTAAAATCAAAAATATTATAAAAAGAACAAAAATTTTTTCAATATTTTTTATTTTATGATTTTTTGGATATTTTTATGAATAATTTAGAAAAAAGTGAAAAAAAATAATATTTTAAAAAATGATTTAATTAAAATACGAAAATAATAATTAAATAATAATAAAAAACTATTTTTGTTATTTTTTAATGAAAGATAGAAAAATTTAGAGTAAAAATAATAAAAAACAAAAAGTGACTAAGGTGAGATTCGAACTCTCAACCTCTCACACTCACAACTCCTTACACATGTCCTCTTGCCAATTGTGTCATTTTTACTTTTTAGAAAAAAAATGCATGCCATATGATATTTACCTGCAAAAAGTCAAACGACTACACAAATTTGTTAGTAATTGATTAAATGCAATAAAAATGCAATGAAATGCGACGACAAATCTTAGGGCAAAATTTGGGGTATTACAGTTGCCCCTATTTAAATAACTTCACCGGGTGATTTGAGCAGCGGAGACTCGAGAAATCATGGTGGAGGGATTTAAATACAGATAACCGAAAATTTTGCCTTTAAACGCAGTGCTATGCAATGATATGGACAAAACAAAACGAACTATAATGCTAAATATAATATGAATCTGATATGATGCGTATGATGAAAATGACAAATGCACGGATACAGACGAAACAACGTCGCAGGGGACGACCCACCGAGGAATTGCAATAGGGAAGAAGACATGTCATATCTGGAAGAACGTCGGGTAGACACGACACAGAATTGTTGATAGGTGCCAAGTAAATTAGAAATTGTCCGCAAGGTAAGACGCGAGTAAAACACGAGCTCAAGAGAAAAACGCAAATGGGGATAAAACACCCATGATGCCAAGTAAATAAATTTTGCCCACAAGGTAAGACGCGAGTAAAACACGACCTCAGGGAGAAAAAAAGCAAATGGGGGTAAAACACCATGATGTTAGGTAAACCCAGGAATATCTGGTAAACGGGGAATAAAACACCCGGGATAAAGGTACATGGGGGATAAAACACCCAAGGATAGAAGGTAAGTGGGGAGTAAAGCACCCAAGATAGACATGTAAATGGGGAGTAAAGCACCCAGGATAGAAATGTAAATGGGGAGTAAAGCACCCAAGATAGAAATGTAAATGGGGAGTAAAGCACCCAAGATAAAAATGTAAATGAGGAGTAAAGCACCCAAGATAAAAAATGTAAATGGGGAGTAAAGCACCCAAGATAAAAAATGTAAATGGGGAGTAAAGCACCCAAGATAGAGAGGTAAATGGGGAATAAAGCACCCAAGATAGAAATGTAAATGGGGAGTAAAGCACCCAAGATAGGAATGTAAATGGGGAGTAAAGCACCCAAGCTAGAAATGTAAATGGGGAATAAAGCACCCAAGATATGCACGTGTATAGGAATTATGCTATGACATATGATCAAATGCAAATGCAGACGTCGACGACAAGGCTCGACTCTTTTGGTGAGATGACAAAACTGGAGGACTGATTTCTCAACACGGAGATCACTGTCATTCTGTTAAACTGTATCAAGTTGATAGTCACTGTAGGAATGATGAATAACTGCTTGGGGATTATGCAAGTAAACTGCCCCAGGTCAAATGAATTGATAATTGCTTCAGCTGTCTGATTCATGGAATTGACTGTTTTGCTGTATCCTCGGAGGGCTTGCCCCAGTCTGGGTCTTGAACAATTCTCTGGATAAACCAAATCTGAGAAGATATTGCCTTGAAAAAATCTTGAACTAATTCTTTGACAGGATGTAAAAGGAACTTGCCCCTGATAAGATCACTTGACCAAGTTTCTCATTGTTTGAAAATTCCTTAGAGGAAAGCCAGTTTGCAAACAAAAATATTCATACAAACATGGTAATGCAAAGTTCATGCGATTTTTGAAAAATTATTTTTGAAAGATGGAAAATACATGAGTCGTTAGTCAGAACAAGGCGGTTCAAGACACTCAAAGTTTAAGATAAAAGTGTATTGCCAAAATAAATGATTCGCAAGGATCTTTTGGAGTCAGGTTACGCAACCTTGTTGTAATATACTTTCAAAATAACCCTGTTTCAGTTAGGTCTTTTGAGGGTTGTAACGTGGCCTGGTTCACGGTTTATGAAACAAAAGATAAAGGCTCAAAAGTTATTTGTACCCACCCAATCTACGTGATGATCTTCAATCCTATGCTCAGTTAACTCATACTATGCATTCGGGTTCCCATAAGTTAGGGATTTCATTGATCGTAGCAATGATGACTCAGAAGTCAAAGGGACCTATGAAAAGGCAGCCACTACTCCCCTATAACATTTGATTGTTTTGACATTGAGGATTTTCAAGATAAGGATTTAAAAATCTCTTTGTATTATCCCTAAATTTTGCCTGAACTGTTTATTTTAGAGTTTACAGTCAGCGGGATGCCCTAGTTTTGCCTAAGTCTCCTTCATAGGTTTTGACTTAGCGGGCTTCTTTTGATTTTTTTTATATTATTTTTTTGTGTGAAGGAAAGTGACTGTTTGATTTTAATGATTACGGTGAACCATCATCGACCTTTTGATTAGAAAACATCTTCGACACTTGTTTGACGTGTGCGAAGGGAAATTTGTTAATGAAAGGTGTATCGTATGAACACACAACCAAGTTAACTGAGAACTACCCATCCCAAGGTTAAAATTGTGGGTTTTTTGTAACGAAAGAAACTCCAACTTCTAGGCCCGAAGGGGGTAACGAGGGATTAACTTCCTTATTTCTCCAGTGTTTGGGAATTGAAACAATGCCTTACATCGTCAACAAGGTTTGATTGAAAGCATACTGACAGCAATTATGGGTATAACGTTTTCATCATCCTCCCTCCAATCTTAGCATATCAAAATTTTGGACAAGAAGTAAACATTTGAAAAATAAAGCATAAAGATGCAAATAAATGGACGAAAATGAATTGAATCAAAAGTCGCAATGCTTATTTCATTAATGAAAGTACAAATATAATTAAAAGCAAACAACTTAAACAAAATAAGGAAAGTGCAAACAACGAGAAACAAAAGGCCTAGTGACAAAACTTCATTTCTGATGTACTGGCAAGGGATTTTTCTGAACATCCGGATGACTGTCTGTAAAATCAAGTATTCTAGTTCTAACCAATTCACATACTCTAGCCTTCAATGCAAAACAATGCTCCAAGTCATGGCCTGGGGCACCCTCATGGGAAGCACAATGGAGATCAGCCCTAAATCCAGCCGGAGGATTAAGAGGAGGTGGTAAAGCCTTTGTAGTAATCAGTCCTTGCCGGACTAAGTCAGGATATAGCTCTGTGTAAGTCATGAGAATAGGATCAAAGTGACTCCTGTTCCGTTTCTGGTCTGATATCTGTGTCGAGGAATCAGTTTGACGACTCAAAGGTACACTAGAAGACGATAGGACCAAGAAGGATAAACTGGGGGATAAATGCAATGCAAAAATGTGATGCTAATGCCATGCAATGGTCTCAAGAATTTCAACGGTCGATTGCAAACATTCCCTTTTAGGAAAGCAAGAAAAGCTGTTAGACTTTAAAATGTAGGACTTCTTGAATTTGCAAAGGACTTTTGAATTCCTTGAAACTAGAAATGATATGATGCTTTATGGATGCAAAGCACAAACGCACATAAGCAAACAAAGGTCCTAATTTTAGAGGAACAATGAATGGAGTCAAGGTCTACCCTTCCCAAAGTGGTGTGTACTATAGATTAATTGTACCTGCAGAACAAGGGTTCTAAAAAGTGCCCAAAGTCATCAGTCCATCTTTCGGATATTATCGACTTCCCGACTGACTCGAGGGTCAATAATATTCTTAAGAGAACCTCTTTTAAGTGTAGCATCCCGTAGCAACCATTGTAGGACTACTCCCATATAGTTCCCGCACTACGTCCTATATAAGGTCAAGATGGTGTAAAGGTACTACGGTTCCCAGTATCACAGACTCCAATCGATAACGGTAAAAGTTTTCACGACTACACTCGATCAACCGAACCATTTTCGAAAGTGTCTCAACTGAGCGGTGATTCTCGATTTAGCTTAGTCGGGACTCACTCCCTATAAGCCTCGTCGAATATATCAGTCATCCTATCATAAGGTCGCTCAAGTCCGGGTGTAGGACTTATCTCACAACACAGTAACTCCAAGTAAGGTACCCCAATATATACATACAAGTGAACAAAATATATAATAAAACAAATATATAAAGAAAAATAAACAAAATAGGGATAACCCTCAATAGTAGGACTCCCTAGTAAAGTCGCCATTTTCTGTTGCGGTGAAATTTGGATGTCAAGCTATTGATTAACTTGAATCTTAATTCATTTACAACCGGTCTTTGATTTATCCGAAGGAAAGGTTAAAGAAAGGAAAAACCTAAAAGGGAGAGATCTAAGGTTCGGGGGTTGGTTAAATTTAGGGAAGGTATTAGCACCCTAAACTTCCGTAGTACTCTACGGGAACCTTTTGTTTATTTTTTTTATTTATTTCATTAATTATTTTGCTTTAGGGTATATGCAAAGGATTAAGGGTTTAAAAGACCTAAGGGGTTAATTCTAAGTTTACTCGGCAAGACATCGCATCTTGTGCCTACGTATCCTTACGGGAATGGAATCAGAGTAATCGTAGTTCCCCTCAAAAGGGAGGTTAGAAACGTCTTGACTGTGGTCAAGGTCTCAATGGGGAATAAACGTATCTTAGGGACACGCTTACGCGGAGTGTAGAAACTCCAATATCTACGTTGTAAATTGTTAAGTGAATTAGGGTTAGGTTAGGGATTCCGCGGCGGGAAACCCTAAAATGAGTGCGGCGACTCTTTGACCTAAAACTAGGGGTAGTTTTGTAATTTTGTCCACGGCGAGACATTTGTGAAAAGTTAGGGTTTGTAAGGGTTTGAAGTTTTGAGGACTATTGGCGTGGCGGCCAAACGGCTAGACCTAATCCTTCGGAGGAATAACACTATAAAAAAATGTGAAAATATGACAAATCATTATATGGAGAAATAATTAAGGTACAGAAATAAGAAAAGTAATAAAGGCAGAGGGTATAAAGAAACAAAGAAACATTTCTGAAAACATGAAGAATATGAAAATATGTAATGACACTTAGAATGAAGTGAGGGAGGAAAATAGTGTGGGGCTGTGGCCACCACAAGCACATCTCAACCTCGAGCATGCACATGAAATGCCAAAAGAAAGAAAAGTAATAAAAGGGTACATAAAATGACACGACAAACATCAAACATCAGGAGTTCCTTACGAAAAGGTTTTAATTTTTTAATATTTTAATTATAAAAAAAAGGTTTTAATTTTTTAATATTTTAATTATAAAAAAAAGGTTTTAATTTTTTAATATTTTAATTATAAAAAAAAAAGTTTTAATTTTTTAATAAAAAATACTTAAGTTAAAATTATAAAAAAAATTAAGTTAAAATTATAAAAAAAAAAGTTTTTGGGGGAAAAGTCTTTTCAGTTTTTTTTAGAACAAAAAAGGCTTTTCATCCCAAAATAAAGGCTTTTCAGTTTTTTGGGAAAAGACTTTTCAGTTTTTTGGGAAAAGACTTTTCAGTTTTTTTGGGAAAAGGCTTTTCAGTTTTTTTGGGAAAAGGCTTTTCAGTTTTTTTGGGAAAAGGCTTTTCAGTTTTTTGAGAAAAGGTTTTTTTTTTCGGAACAAAAAGGCTTTTCAGTTTTTAAAAAAGGTCTTACTAAAAAAAAGGTTTTAATAATAAATAAAAAAAGGGTTTTGATTTTAAAAAAAAGTTTTGTTAAAAAAGGGTTTTGATATTAAAATCTAGGGACCTAAACACACATGGAGATTAACATGGCAAAATATGCACATAAACATGAAAAAGCAAAAGGTTTAGTAATTTAACGGACCTAAACACATTAACATGGCAAAATATGCACATAAACATGAAAAGGCAAAAGATTTAGTAATTTAACCTACGAAGCGGAGGTTTGCTTCGATAAATGTGAAAAAGGTTTGAATAAGGGAACACTGGAGAGCTCCAATCCTTCTGACGAGTTGTGGGAACGACCGCCTTTCTTCTCTGGGGATCTCCTTTGTTTCTCCCTTTCTCTCTCCTCTTTTCTGAAGAAAAACCTGCTGACCCCTTTTCAACAAGGCAACACATGTATATATAGGGAACAAATTAGGATTAACACCAAATTGTCAATAATGTCCCTAAAGCCCATTTTAAAGCCCAAACTAAATAATTAGTTAAGAAAAAAAATAAAATTTAAATAATTTAAAATAATTAAAATAAACTTAAAATAAAACTAATAATCCTATTGATTCCTAAAATCAAAAATATTATAAAAAGAACAAAATTTTTTTCAATATTTTTTATTTTATGATTTTTTGGATATTTTTATGAATAATTTAGAAAAAAGTGAAAAAAAATAATATTTTAAAAAATGATTTAATTAAAATACGAAAATAATAATTAAATAATAATAAAAAACTATTTTTGTTATTTTTTAATGAAAGATAGAAAAATTTAGAGTAAAAATAATAAAAAACAAAAAGTGACTAAGGTGAGATTCGAACTCTCAACCTCTCACACTCACAACTCCTTACACATGTCCTCTTGCCAATTGTGCCATTTTTACTTTTTAGAAAAAAATGCATGCCATATGATATTTACCTGCAAAAAGTCAAACGACTACACAAATTTGTTAGTAATTGATTAAATGCAATAAAAATGCAATGAAATGCGACGACAAATCTTAGGGCAAAATTTGGGGTATTACACACCATTACGAGCTTTTCAAATAGACAATGATTGCATGCCAAATGATAAGATAACCACCTCTTAACTTAACTATATTTCCAAAAGAATGAAAAAACGAAAAAAGCACCTTAAGATACTGGTAATAACAACATGCATCCCCAACCACCTAAAAACGTTATACCACACCGATGAGGCTAACTCACAAGTAACAAAAAGGTGGAAGGCAGACTCAACTGAAAACCCACATAAAGGACAAAAAATACTACTAATATAACACTTAACTATATTTCCCAAAGAATGAAAAAACAAAAAAAGAACCTTAAGATACTGGTAGATAACTACATGCATCCCCAACCACCTAAAAACATTTTACCATACAGAGGAAGCTAACTCACACGTAACAAAAAGGTGGATAGTTGATTCAACTAGAAACCCACAAAAAGGACAAAAAATACTACTAATATCCAATAACAACCATCTCCTAAAGAAATTAACTCCATAGGGGAACCTATCCTACAAAACCTGCCAGGAAAAAATCAAAATCTTAGAAGGGGACCAACTGTGTCAAATAAGGGAAAGGATATGACTCTCAAGCATAACAAGGGTTAAATAAGATGATAAAGTCTCCATCTAGACATAGTAAGTAGAGGCCACTAAAAAAGTGTGTTGCACCTCAAAAAATGATACGACCTTCGCGATAGACGCGGAAAATAACAGAGTCACCACCGAATTTTATTCACTTAAAGAAGAAGTAGGAAAATATCGATAAAACCTTTAGGGAAAGAACATGATCATCGCAACCACATTATGGGTTCGGAAGTCGGTTACGTGAGGAGAAGGTGTTAGCATCTCCTCACATCCGTTGTACTCAACGGGAACCTCTTAATTCAATTTGTGATAAAGTTAGCTAAGGTTGTTTGTTTTCTTCTAAGGGAATAATGCTAAAGGTATGAAAAAAGGTTTTGATTGCTAAGGCAAAAAAGGTGATTTTTATTAGGGTGCTCGCCAAGGATTAGGGCCATTGTGCCTATGTATCTTCACTTAAAAGAAGTGAAGAATCAGAGTGCCCTTAGTTCGTGCTACGGGTTGTTGACATTTTTTATGGACGATGCTAACGTCCGTATTCTAGTAGTTAGGTGTATTACCGCTCGCTCGTGGATTTTTATGTGTTACCTATATTGTGGTAGAAAAGGGTACCAGCGACCCTAACTCTCGATGATTCAATTCTCAAACGTTAAAAAAATGACTCAATAATTGTAACACCCCACTCTAAACTATCGCGGAAAAATAAGATAAACAACAGAAACAATTCAGAGTGCAGCAAATAAAATCTCATGGCGACCGTCATGGATGTCACGACCGTCACGGTCATGACGAGCGTCATGGAGCTGTGACGACCGTCACACTCCCAAATTCTCAGACGCAGCAGAGGTGTCACATTCTACACTTAACCAAAACACATACACCTGTAAAAGATCATTTACTAACATACGTAGCACAAAATTCGGATGAACAAACAACGGTAACTTGTTTAACATTTTAATCATAAACGCCATGTTACAATACACTTTCAACGATTCGTACTAATTAAATTCCATTAAAATTCGGCAAGTAATTATCTTGCATCAATTCACTAAAACAACTATGCATCCAAGCAACATTTGGCATTATCAGAAACAACCAATCTATTTGCCATAGTACTTAATAAAATTCAGCAACAAGGAATTCAATTAATACAATAACATTAATCGTTCATCCCCCCCAGAGTGCTACGTATCAGAGCGACCAACGACCTTAAACATAAAGCGACCCTTTCTTCCGAGTTACCTGCAAATTACCACCAACAGAGGTAACATACAATGTAAAGGGTGAGATATCAACAATATAACATAAGGCATGATAAAAGTCATGTCAGAATATTATCACAGCATTATAATTCCAGCAGTTCGCATAAATATTAGTAATAATTAAACTGCAACCACCATTTATTCATACCCACAACAATTATCATCATATCTCAGCAACTCATCAAAACAACTCAACAATGCGACTCAACAATGCGACTCAACAATGCAACTCAACTGTGCATATGCATGTGGTACCATTTTGGGAGACAACACTCCACAATAATTTGGGAGACAACTCTCCACAATAATTCGGGAGACAACTCTCCACAATAATTCGGGAGACAACACTCCACAATAAATCGGGAGACAACTCTTCACAATCATTTTATTTTGTCATTAAAGACACAACCGTCGCCAATCCAGGCCAATTGATATGCTATGAGATGCAACTATTATGGACTATAACACAACAACAACAACTGTGCAACAACCGTGCAACAAGGCATCATACCTACAGCTAATTATCCATAACAGAAACATCACATTTCGCATACATCATGTACTCACCACTTCAATATGTTCATATCAGAGAACTACCAACAGTATCGTTCCTACGAATAAGACTCTAACACATTTTCGCAGAGAAAAATTAAAAACAACCTCGTCTCTACAATTGAGAACTCAACAACATTTTCATGTCAGAGAACAACTGACAACATCGTTACTACAAATAAGAACTCAACACATTTTCATATACTTTCATACGGATAATATAACTACAACTTCTAATTTACTTAAATAGGGACATAATAACAACATCATTACGGGAACATTACTACGGTAACGTTACTACGGGAATGTTACTACGGGAACATTAACCCTTAATATTCTCTTAATATTTCTCAACCTACGGGAACATTTACCCTTAATATTCCCTTAATATTTCTCAACCTACGGGAACATTTACCCTTAATATTCTCTTAATATTTCTCAACCTACGAGAACATTACTACGGGAACATTACTTCGGTAACGTTACTACGGGAACATTAATCTTAATATTTCTTCAACTTACGGGAACAGTACTACGGTAACGTTACTACGGGAATATTAATCTTAATATTTCTTCAACTTACGGGAACATTACTACGTATTTGCCCCATTAGGGAAACCTTAGAGCATCGTATATAACACATTCATTCTTACGTAGAAAAACCTCGTCCCTAACATTTATCAATTAACGGAAACTATACATATGAATCAATTCCCTACATGAAATTGATCATACCCACGGCTATAGAATTGAACCCCACCCTTACCTTGAATAGAGGCCAATTCCAAGCTTTCTAGTTCTGGTTCCGTTCTACAGTAACTCTCCTGCAACTTTCTTCCAATTTCACCGATGGAAATTCTTTTGTTCTTACTTTCTCCACAGTCACGTTCCTTTTTCCTTCTCTTCAACTTTTTTTCCTCAATTTTGGTTTTCTGAGCAGTTTATCGTGATAACCCTCTTTCTCCCACAACTTCTCTAATAACTCCCTTCTCTCCTTCCATCCACTAATATTCCAAATAATAATAATAATAATAATAATAATAATAATAATATACTATTAATTATTAAATTATCACCAATTATTAATTATATTATATTAATATTAAACTCCAATCGTTATTAATAATTCTTACGGTCTAAGGGCATCCATCAACGCCACTCAGACACACCTCCCACATAAAGGCGCACCAACAATTCATAAATAATTATATTTAAAATGAACGGGCGTTACAACTCTCCCCTACTTAAAAGAATTTCGTCCTCGAAATTACCTCCATCAAATAGCTCCCAACCAGACCACTTTCACCAAAGCAATCTCTTCACCTCGAAGTTGCTTCTCGTTCACCCACTTGAACTAGCAACGCCTCAACAGTCAAATTACCTTTCACTTGTACACCATCCATCTGAATCAATGTACTTCTTCAACTTAGGCACATGCCACATCATGTAAATTCCCACGAGTGACAGCGGTGAACCAGTCTAACCTGCTATTTTTTCCACGCTTCTGCTGCACCACTCTGGTACAGATCACAAAACACAGTGTGCTTCCGAGACCTCAAGCTTGACCAACACCAGTTACTATCGTAACTCTCAAAACACGTCTTTCTTGGATCCTTTGGATCTTTTTAGTCGTCTCTTGCACAATCTCAGCTAGCTTCAACATAGAATGATTAACCTCTCTTGTTAGGAAAAGAGCCAAATTAGTCATTCTATCCAAAATCACCCAACACAAAATCCATGGGAATACTATCCGATCTCCACTCTGGAATATTTAACGGTTGCATCGGACTCAACGGTCTCTGACGTTTATTCTTCGACTTCCAACAAGTCTAATCAGCACATACAAACTCAACCACTTATCTCTTCAACTATGACCCTCAAAATAATTTCCTCAAATCCGGTCACATCCTCATAGCACCGGGATGGATACTCCATCTACCTCAATACTCTTATTCCACTTAATAATATCTGGGACACAACTCTATCACGACATCTCGTGATACTATTTCCATTAATCTGAAAATCATCCCTTCAACTTTAATTCCTCAAATTCAACCAATCTACCAACCCAAACCAGAGTTCTGACCTTATCGAATCTCGTCAAGAATACCACTAGTAAGGTCCAACATACTAAGCTTAACTCCATAAGAAGTCTCTTCACAAACTAACTCATACCACAAAATTGCTCAATCAGTTCTAACTCTTTTCACCATCATCATCGGTATATGCAAAGATTTCCAAATCAATGCATAAGCTACCACGTTCGCTTCACCTGAATGGTGATTCAACACAAAACCATAACCCTTCAGGAGTCCCAATTATTCTCTACCTTGTATTCAACTCTTCTAACTCAAGCAAATACCTTAGGCTCTTGAGATCACCAAACATTCCAAGTCTCACACTAACTAATTGAAGCCTCCAACTCCGGTACAACCACAACAGCAACCAAGTCTAAATCACTTGTCAGGTGATTCCTTTTATGTACTTCAAGTTGCCTTAAAGCATAACCAAAACTCGCTGAAGTTTCACTTAACATATCTCCCAATCATATCAACAAAGCATCACAAAACACAACAAATGGTCCTGTCGGGTTCGGCAAAAATCAGCACACGATACGTTTTCAATTTTTTGCTATAATTGAACCAGGTACAGGCCTCAAAACAATTTTTCCTAGAAAGATCATCTCATTAGCTTTCCAACGCTTCAAACGGGGACTAAAACCGACTTACAGATCAAGAGATATGAATTTTCGAAGTTTCTCCAAAACAAAATTTTTCTGCATAAAGGCTGCTACGGGTTTGAGCATTTTCGCCCGAAAATCCGACCGATTCAATTATTTTCCTCGAAACAACCACATACTCATTCATAACAAACATATATTAGTAATTTAGAACCATCAAACGTGAAATCTACGACTTTCGATTTTAATCCGAATCTTAAATCCTCAAATCTCCAAAAATGCAAAAACTTGCAAAAATCAATCAAATTCGATAAAACAAGCATACTCGATCACGGCCTAACATTATCCGACACTACCGCGTAATTTATTCCAACTTTCGTCCGTAAAAACATCGATTGCGTAACAAGCCGCGATCTCAGAATTCGACGTACGACAATAATTTCACACTTAGAAGGTCATTCGGCACATCTTCAACTCTTGGAATATTTAAAGGTCTAATTATACCAATATTGCATTCCACTTCTGACTTTCTCTAATAATCACCAGAAGTCACTGTCCACCTTTAATCTACTTGACCTCACACTGCTGCTTTAACATACACACCAGACACAAGTCTCAAAGCTACTCAATCACTTTGGTTCTTTGACCATCCAAACGAACATATAATATGGAGCTCTCAATATCGGACTAGTTTCTATAACTAAGTCGATCACAACTCCACTTCACTTCTTGGCTGTATATCACTATCTCGCCAGGAAAGTTTCCAGACAATCACAATTAACTGGGAAATCACCAACTTCTCCACTTTCATCAACACTCACAGTTTCCATCAAAATTAAACATCTCGGCATCATCTTACACCGACTCATCAAAACCATTCTTAAGCACTTAGCTTAACTCAAGACAATTCACTGCTCACGCCATCCAAGCTTGCAAGACACACATATCTCGTCTAACATGACTCCGTCCACTATCAACAAGAGATTAAGGGTGATCAGTTCCTCAATTTGTCAATAGACAGCCAAAAATCATGATAGCGTACAAACCATCTTTACCAAACTATAAGAGCGTTCAACCACACACTGAGCTATAACTCCTCACTTGCAGCATCATGGAGAAGCACAAGCTTCTCCCCCACTTGAATCATTCTCGCTCCTGCAGACAAAGGTTCCACCACAAAACATGTACCGACAGTGTTTTCACACACATGTCGCATACCAAGGAATACACAACATTAAACAACTTGGCCGGACGGACCGACCTGCTCTGATACCAATTATAACACCCCACTCTAAACTATCGCGGAAAAATAAGATAAACAACAAAAACAATTCAGAGTGCAACAAATAAAATCTCATGGCGACCGTCATGGATGTCACGACCGTCACGGTCATGACGAGCGTCATGGAGCTGTGACGACCGTCACACTCCCAAATTCTCAGACGCAGCAGAGGTGTCACATTCTACACTTAACCAAAACACATACACCTGCAAAAGATCATTTACTAACATACGTAGCACAAAATTCGGATGAACAAACAACGGTAACTTGTTTAACATTTTAATCATAAACGCCATGTTATAATACACTTTCAACGATTCGTACTAATTAGATTCCATTAAAATTCGGCAAGTAATTATCTTGCATCAATTCACTAAAATAACTATGCATTCAAGTAACATTTGGCATTATCAGAAACAACCAATCTATTTGCCATAGTACTTAATAAAATTCAGCAACAAGGAATTCAATTAATACAATAACATTAATCGTTCATCCCCCCAGAGTGCTACGTATCAGAGCGACCAACGACCTTAAACATAAAGCGACCCTTTCTTCCGAGTTACCTGCAAATTACCACCAACGGAGGTAACATGCAAGGGTGAGATATCAACAATATAACATAAGGCATGATAAAAGTCATGTCAGAATATTATCACAGCATTATAATTCCAGCAGTTCACATTGTCACTTCCGCGAAAATAAGGTGCCGGCAAAACAGAAGAGTCGCCACCTTTCGTTATTTATCCCTCAGAGCGGGAAAGGAAACGATCGGAAAAACCTGACGAATAGGTATAAGACAAGGTCATCGCAACCATTGTCTGGGTTCGGGAGTCGGTTACACAAGGGGAAGGTATTAACACCCCTCACTTCCGTCGTACTCGACGGGATCCACGCTTGTTGTGTTTACTGGACGGGTTGGTTTTATCTATCTACCTATCAAGGCTGGCTTAAAAAGAAAAGAAAATGACTCGGCAAAGCGTCGCACTTTATGCCTACGTATTCCCATAAGAGAATGAGAAATCAGAGTCAACGTAGTTCGACCTACTACGGGTTACGGGAAAGGTGGCTCGCCAATACATCAGTATTGTGCCTACGTACTCTCAACAGGTATGAGAGATCAGAGCTTACATAGTTCGGGATAATACGGATTACGGGGATTCAGATTCATCTGTTTTATCGAGTAGGGTTAAACAACAGTTCCAGCAGTTAGGGACAAAGCCTGTTTGCGGTGGCGCTGAAGTTTAACGACACTCTTTTCTTCAGAAAAGCTTCCTTTGAATTATGGGCCCACGGGGCAAAAAGGTTTGAAGTTTGTTTTCTGTCTTTTACGAAAGAACTGTTTTTTATTGTGTTTGTAACTAGTATCGCACTAGAGACTATGACCTGAGAGTGAATGCGTCGTATGTCACCCAAAGGGTGTCATACTAAACATCCAGACTGTTGAAAATAAACTCTCCAACAATCCTTTCTCAGATAGCTTAAGGCTCGTAACATACGACATCAGCTAACCTTTATTAATGTATTTTGATTTGTTTTGAGATGAGAAGAGAGAACGAACAGGTTCAACTAAGGGGAGACTATCAAGTCCTAATGTTGTCATGCTAAGGATTCATCCTATGGTTGAGGTTTGAAACAGGGAACTCCTAGAAGTTATCATGCATAGGTTTCAACCTAAATTTCTAATCATCACTTCCTTATCAAAGGAACTGAGATTCCTAGGGGATCATGTCAATGATAAACAGAAACAGGTAAAGCATCAGCTTAAACAGTAAACAGATATACAGTAAAATGCATGCAATGCAAGTGAGGGAGGAAATGTGTGTGGGGCATCAGCCTCCACAAGCTCATCTCAACCTCAAGCCAGAAATGAATAACTGCAATCATACAGAAGAAATAAAATAAAGTGCTATCAAGCAAGGTATCAGTGACTGCAATCATACAGAGAAAATAAAATGCTATCAAGCAAACACAAACCACATGGGCAAGGGAGCTGGGCTCTACCGAATACCCGCAAGCAAAGCCACACAGTAAAATACAAGCAGAGGGAGTAACTCAACCTCTAGTGCAATCATGCTCCTAGCTTAACATAATCTAAGTATGAACTTATTCTAATGCATCAAGCAAATCAAACAAGGCACATCAGTACAAAAAAGAAAACAGACAAGAAAAAGAAACAGATCAACAGCAAAGCACTCTTCTGCCAGCAGTTCAGTCTTCAGACTTCAATCACCCTTCAAGGCTATCATCCTCAAGAACAAGCATCAACTTGCTCCTCCAAAGTTTCAACCCATCAAACATAAGTATCAACTTATCCTCTCTTCCTCAAGCTTCAGCTTCACAGTAAATCCCACCTCCAGGCTTTACTCCTAACTACAAGTATCAACTTGATTCCCTTAGGCTCTCAATGCATCAATGTAAGTGTCAACTTACCCTTTATTCCTCAAGCCTCAGCTCTTCACTCAATCTCAACTGAATCCTCTTCATAAGTATCAACTTGTTCTTCTTGCTTCAGCTCTCTTTGCTTTACCAGTATCAACTTGGTCTTCTTCATCTACAAGCTTCAGCTTCTCAGAGTAATCTTCAATCACATGGAAGTATCAACTCCATCCTCCAATATTCTTCAAGAAAGGAACTCCATCCTCTAACAAGGGAGAAAGATTCATCTATCAAGAACAAAGTTTGGATGATTGGTAGCAGAGTGAAGACCAAAGGTCACCACTAAGCATCCTGTCATCAGAGAAAGGGACCCTCAAAGGTTCTACCAATTTGCAAAGAGCCGCACATCCTACCAAAGGAGGGATGAGGCCTTTACAAGGGACCTTACATCATAGGGAAGAATGGAATTGATCAACATATTCCATGTTTATGAAGGAAGAGAACTATCTAGAAGCTCTGCCTACAAAACCCTAATCTTAACCTAATCAAAACTACACCACAAGAAGGGAAGATCTTCAAATCCAAGCCTCTTCAAGCAATCCAATGCATCTTCAACTTGCCTTCATCATCATCCAAGAACAAGCAAAGCAAAACCCTAATCTAAGGGAACTAAAGATGTTAATCTAGTTGAGTTAGTGCCTTAGAATCATCTAAAACTAGCACCTAAACTAAAATCAATAAAAAATAGCAAACTATCTTATAAATTTCTACAAAAATTCCTAAGGGATCCTAATTCAATTAAGAATTCCTCATACAAAAACCAGGAACTAAATCATCTATTAAGTTCTAAAATTAAGTCCTAAATCCAAAGGTATCAATCATAAACCCTAAAATTGGAGCTTCTAAAGGTTTCAACCTAAACTACCACCTATGTTCATCACAAAAATGTGAGAAAATTCTATGGGGAGCATGCATATCTATGCTAACTACTCACAAAAAATCAGGATCAAAATCATCATCACATGATCACACAAAATTCCACAAAATCAAGCATCAAACATGACTATTTTAACATCAATTAAATATGAAAATTCCCATAAAATCAAAAAATGCATGAAATAATAATATTTTTTATCTAAAAAATACTAGACCCTTAAAGCAAAAAGAATGGGATTAATTGGATCATTTTTCATTTTTTATGATTTTATCAAGAACCATGAATAAAAATGAAAAATTAAAAGAAAATAATGGAAATTAATAGGCGTGTGTGGCAAATAGCAAGAAAACCCAGTTCATTTCAATGCTGGGCCCAAAAGGGGGGGCGTTGGTATCAACCAGTCCAAAGCTCATGCTCCAATTCTCAATTCAGTTCACAAATTGATCAAAAGAAAAAAAGGCCAAGCGAAGTCTCGAACCCACGTTTCCTTGGATGCACGCCTCTCATAAGTGAAACGCAGCGTTGATGGGAGGGGGGTACGTGGCGCCACACACACGCTTAGATATAGGTCTGAGTCAAAGTCTTCTTCATGAATGGACAATGGAGATTAAATCTTCTCCATTTGAATTTCTGAAGCTTCTTCCATCTGCGCGCGCGAAGGTCACCGCCGGTGGCTTTTCCGGCCAGCCTCTCCCAACCCTAACACTCTCTACACTCAACCATTTCACACGATTCCTTGATGAAAGTTGACCAGAATTCTCTCAGGAATTCAACCATACCACTCATTTCTTCTAAAGACGCAAGAATCCAAAAATAGCCATCTCAACCGAAAATTGCATAAACCCTAGATTGTCACTAACCTTCAAATTAATGATCCAGAAAGCTTCCTACACTAATCTACAATCATTCTAACCTAACAAATCGTGCTAATTCTACCTAATTTATGCTGGAGGAAGAAGTTTACATACCTGTCAATTCTTGATGAACAGATGCACTAAATCTTCAAATCAAGCTCTCCAACCTTCCAGACACGATCAATGGATCATTCCCTTGCTTCTGTATGCACAAGAACTGGTTGAAACCTCCTGAAACTTGAAACCCGATGGTGAGTTGCAGACTGAAAAGTCCAAATGCTAACACTCAAATCCTCAATGCTTTTGCTGTGATTTCACTCTGGGATCACTCAACAATGCAAATGGAAGCTATTGGGATCAAGAGAATGGATTGAAATGAACTCAATTGGAGTAACCGAATTCAATTGCACAATGGAAGTTTCAAAACCCACTCTCTCTTTTCCCTCTCAATTCTCACCAAAAAACGACCTGAACCACTTCTATTCAATATATAGAGTGTGTAGGGATGATCTAGAAACCTCTAGATCCTTCCTATGAGAAGATCAATCTCTCATGACATGAGAAGTTCACTTGAATTCTCATGATATGCCATTGTATGCACAACTTCTGTTAACAGCTTGAAACCAATCTCAATTCCTTCCAACTTCTCCCCTCATGACATTTTGGAAGTGTTTGGCTTGCAAGGGATCTTGATCATGCCTTGAGTTTGAGTCTTGCACATGTTACTTATAATGTAAGTAACTACTTTTCAAAGCAATTCCACAAATTAGACCTTAATTCAAAAATATGGCTAAACCAATGTTCTTAAAATGTTTTTTAAAGTCAAATTGACCTATTACATGCCTTGGTTTGGATGTGTAGATCAAAAATATCAATTTCCAACTTTGGTTCATTTAACTTATACCCTTATTTTAGGTCATTTTTGCAACTTTGAGCTACAAGCATTTCCAACATCTCATGACCTCTTGAATAGCCTTAAAACATCATTTTGAACAAGTTTGATGTTGAACATTTTCCCATTTGAAGCTTGGAAATGGTAGTTATGGCCTTATGGTTGAAATGGCCTATAATCTCCAAATGACCAAAATGCCCTTGACTTGTCAAAGCCATAACTTGAGTTCTACAAATCCTATAAAGGACTTCTAGTACTCTCTAGAAAGCTAAGAGAATAAGGAACAACATTCATGTTGACCAAAAGTTCATAGGAATCATCCTTCTTGGGCAAAAGTTTCATGCAAGTTGGGTAACTTTCAAGCCCCCAAATTCACATACCTCAGATGACCTGTAACTTGTCAAAGTCATAACTTGAGTTCTACAAATCCTATCAAGGACTTCTAGCACTAAAATTAAATCTAAGATCATGCTCTACAACATTCATGTTGGGGGTAAGATGAGATGACAATCACATCTTGAGCTAAACTGCCTTGAAGATAGGGGTCAAACTAGGGGATTTTACACTGTCAAGCCTTAGAAACCCTAGCCTGAAACTTCTCAAACTCTTCAATCATGATGAGTTAACCTTGGAATCATCCTTATGACATATCAATGTATCAATCCATGATCACATGGATCTTGGATTATGTCTCAACCTTCTCCAAATCATCATTTGACTTAGGGTTGACCCAGTCAAACCCTAATTGCACCACTCATGGTTGAGTCTTCTTAATCTTGCACAATGACCTGTCTAGGCCTCAAAGTGATCTTCAACACTTATCATGGGCTCTCTCAAGACCTCAAGTCTAACTTCATGGCTTCAGAATCATCTGATGACTTCCCACAACTCTCAAGCTAGGAGGCACACAACCTTGGTTTCAACCACTCACTCTGAGGATCTTTTAACTTCTCTGACAAGGATATCAACCCTTGAACACTTGAATAAGCCTCCCAGCTAGCTTCAAAGTCTTGTATAGCTCTTAATTGGTAATCATACCTCTTGATCTCCTGCATACATGTCAATGAAATGCAAATGATAATGCTAATGTGAATGAAATGCAACATAAGCTAGGTAAAGAAATGTTGGGCAAATTTTGGGGTGCAACACGCATAAATATTAGTAATAATTAAACTGCAACCACCATTTATTCATACCCAAAACAATTATCATCATATCTCAGCAACTCATCAAAATAACTCAACAATGCGACTCAACAATGCGACTCAACAATGCAACTCAACTGTGCATATGCATGTGGTACCATTTTGGGAGACAACACTCCACAATAATTCGGGAGACAACTCTCCACAATAATTCGGGAGACAACTCTCCATAATAATTCGGGAGACAACACTCCACAATAAATCGGGAGACAACTCTCCACAATCATTTTATTTTGTCATTAAAGACACAACCGTCGCCAATCCAGGCCAATTGATATGCTATGAGATGCAACTATTATGGACTATAACACAACAACAACAGCTGTGCAACAACCGTGCAACAAGGCATCACACCTACTGTCGCTACTGCGAAAATCGGCGTCGGCTTGACAAAAGAGTCGCCACCGTGCGTTATTTATCCTACAGGAGGGAAAGGAAACGCTCGAAGTAAACCTCGCAAAAACGGGAAAGGTATGGTCATCGCAACCAAAACCTGGGTTCGGGAGTCGGTTACGTAAGGGGAAGGTATTAACACCCCTCACGTCCGTCGTACTCGACGGGATCCACGCTTGGTGTTTATAAGGAAACAGGTGGGTTTATCTATCTACGCTAGTGGTCAGTCTGAAAAGAAAATAAAAGGACAGGACTCGACAGAACATACGCTGTTCTGGGCCTACGTACTCCCTCGTGCAATGGGAAAGTCAGAGTCAACGTAGTTCGACTACCTACGTCTAGACGGGGGGAAGGTTGCTCGCCAGGACATCGCGTCCTGTGCCTACGTACTTCTACACAGCATGGAAGATCAGAGCAAACGTAGTTCGGGCTACGCACGATACAAGCTGTTCAAGTGTTTTTTATGGGAAAATGCACCTTAACCAAGGGTTTTCACAGTCCAGGAGGACAAAAGGTTTTGATGTTTGTTCAAATTTTTTGACGGAAGAAATGAATTCACTTTTGTTTTATCCCTTATTAAGTGTTTTTCTGTTGTTTTGAGAAAGGAAAGAGACACCCTAAAACTATGGTTGAAAAGGGGAATCTACCTGATGTTATCATGCCTGGTTAACCAACCTAATGTCTATCATAACTCCTCCACAGCAGAGAAGTTAGAGCTCCTAAGGGATCATGGCAACAGAACTAAACAGCAAACAGGAATCACTGCAAAGTAAAGAAATACTGGAAATATGCATGAACGCAACAACCAGGCAAGCAAGGCACAAAGGCCACACACCCCAGAGGCAAGGGAGCTCAGCTCTACCAAATACCAGCAAGCAAAGCCACTCAATAACAATCAAGCAGAAGGAGGACCCCCTCAACTTCTCATGCACACAAGCAGGCTTATTTCTAAGATGCACCTATCTCAGAAATATCTATATGAACCCCTAAGTCTAATGCAGCACAGCACCACACAAGTCAATCAACACAAAGAGAAGGCTAACCAGCCTGGCAAACTCCTATCCAAAAGCAAGAAACTAACCCTGAGCAGGATCCTAAACAACCCTAAAACAAAACCCTAATCTACCCTAAGCAAAACCCTAAAGGGAGAAATTAATCCTATTCTCCAAGCTTCAAGACAAGCTTACCATAGAAAGGGAGCTAAGTAGACAGACCCATAGTGCCTCCCTCAGGAAAGTACTAGGAGGCTTCTACTTAGGAATCACATCCCATGTGGCTCAACAACTGTGAACGGTTTACATTCCTCCTCAGGAGAAACTAAACTCACATGAAGGCTCCAACATCATTGGATACTTAAGAAAGCCTAGATGAACTACAGGAACTAAGTGAACAGACCCATAGTGCCTTCCTCAGGAAAATACTAGGGGGCTTCCACTTAGGAATCATATCCCATGTGGCTCAACAACTGTGAACGGTTTACATTCCTCCTCAGGAGAAACTAAACTCACATGAAGGCTCCAACATCATTGGATACTTAAGAAAGCCTAGATGAACTACAGGAACTAAGTGAACAAACCCATAATGCCTTCCTCTGGAAAATACTAGGGGGCTTCCACTTAGGAATCATATCCCATGTGGCTCAACAACTGTGAACGGTTTACATTCCTCCTCAGGAGAAACTAAACTCACATGAAGGCTCCAACATCATTGGATACTTAAGAAAGAGGCGAGAAGAAAGAATGAAAGACATCCATAGTGCCTTCTGTAACGCCCCGATTCTGAATTCCCATTAATTGTTGAGTCTTTTAATTTATTTAATTGATGTTTTTTTTAAATTGAGAAATTATATATTATTATGTGGTGTTCGCTTATTTTATCTATTTTTACCGATTCGGAGAGTTTTCGGGGGAATTAGAGTAAAAAGGGCATTTTAGACATTTAGCAATTTAGTGTGAGAATTGATTGCTAAGTGTTGGAAAGAATTTGAGAGGAAAGAAATAGAGATAGAAATAGAATAACAGAGGAAAAGAAAGAAAGATAGTAACATAAGAGGAAAAACAAGAGAAAGAAAAGAGGAGAAGAGAAAGAGAAGAGAAAGTGGAGAGGAAAACCTAGAATCATCAAGGGATCATCACCAAAGCTTGCAATCGATCGGTAAGGGTGTGAAACTCCATCATCTCTTTAATGTGTATGATTGTATGTGTATGTGTTTGGATTTTGTAGAGTTTTTACTCTTTTTCCACTTAGGTTAGAAGTTGGTTTTGTGAGTAGAAAGAGGTTTTAATCGGTTAGAACTCGGATTAGACGATGTAGTTTAGTCGGGTGATGGTAGGGTCGTGCCACTGAGACTGGGTTGGATTTAATCGGTTGATTTTATGGAGTTTGGGATCTTTAGGCAGCCATGGAAGTTCTGTCTTCGCAGGCTCGCCAGGCGAATGGCAGCGAAGCTTCGCCAGACGAAGTCCAGCGAGCTGTAGCGAAGCAAGTCAGAAGCAACACCCTGTCTTCGCTGGCAAGTTCGCCAGGCGAGGTTAGTTGGCGAAGGTTCGCCAGGCGAGTGTGTAGCGAGCCTCAGCGAGTAATTCCAGAATTACTCCCAGTGGACTTCGCTGGGAAGTTCGCCAGGCGAAGGCCAGCGAGCATTCGCTGCGTGGCTTCGCCAGGCGAAGGTTGGTGAACCTGACAGTGTTATTTATTTTGCTGTTTATTCATGGCATGATTTTTGGCCGATTCAATTATGATTAATGCCTATATGAATGATTGATGGGTGAGCTGTTTCGACATGTCGTGCTGTGGGTGGCCGAAAGGCGTGAATCCTAGATTGTAGAGCCAATGGTAATCTTGAACGTTTGATAATCTTGTGTATTTGCTTGAATTGAATAGAAACGCATTGATAGGCTGATATGTGTGTAAACCATGTGTGAAATGGTGCATAATGTGAATGCATGATAGATATATGCGATGTATGTGATAAATGCAACGAGTATGTTTGTGAACATAGTATGCATTCTGTGTTGATCGATCCCTCGGAGGATTAGCTTTGTGTAGCATCTTAGTATGCATTTTTGTGTTGAATGATCCCTCGGAGGATTTGCAGAACCTCGTATGATACGATGGTTACATTAGATTCCTTGGAGAATCAGTTGCATTGTGTGATTCCTTGGAGAATCGGTTGCATTGTGTGATTCCTTGGAGAATCGGTTGCATTGTGTGATTCCTCGGAGAATCGGTCATAACATGAAATCCCTTGGAGGATTGGCTAGAGTATTTGATTCCGTGGAGAATCTGCTGAGTATTTGATTCCGTGGAGAATCTGCTGAATATTCGATTCCGTGGAGAATCTGATGAATATTTGATTCCGTGGAGAATCTGTTGAATACTTGATTCCTTAGAGAATCTGTTGAAATGAGTCGGTACCGCATTTGCATCTGCATAGAGTCGTGTGTCGGTCTCTATGAGTTGCATGAGTCATCTATGTATGATGCATTAGTTGTATGAATGTAACTGTGTATGTTATATATGATTGTTTGGAGGAACATATAGTGAATGTTCATGAGCATGTGTAGAGGCATGATTAATTGGATATGCTTAATGTGGTGAGAACATAAATTGTGTATTACTTGTACAAATATGAGTATATGTATATATACAATTTTATGCATTAACTGTTATGATATTGTTTCTCACCCTTCTGCTGTTTTATAATGCTCTATGAGGCATTGCAGAGTAGGAACCTGGAGGTTCTTTTTATGAAGCGATGTCTTTATTCTTTTGGTCAATGGCTCTGATATGTAACATCTGGGTAGTTAGGAAGCCTTTGGCTCTTTTGAAGCTATTTTGTTTTGATTCTTTTGTGATACATATGTGTATGTATCTGCTGTGGATGGTTGTAAAGCATGAATTGATTGAATGGTTGTATATACTTTTATGAATGTGATCGATTCAATATTTGGATGTTTCTGCTTTTATTCTAAATATTGAGATGTGGGTTACCCATTGTTGCATATTTAATTTGAGCAGGTATCGTATGTGTTTAATTTCATGATAATGTGATGCGCCTCTTATATACCATGTTTTAATTAAACTCTGATGAAATAAATTTTCTATGTGCCTAATTGATTTATTTGTTTTAATTTAGGGGTATAGAAAGGGGGTGTTACATTAAGTGGTATCAGAGCCAGTGTTGAGTCAGTCGTGTCTGTCTTGTTGTTGTGTTGGTTGAACGGTTGTTTAACCTTGTTGTTATTTTTGGGAATCCTCAGAATATGGCAGGTCGTAATGACAATGTTATGGCAGCGGCGTTAGAGGCTATGGCCAGAGCTGTGCAGGGTGCACCTAACGTGAATGCGAATGATGAGTTCAGGAAGAACCAACCACCGGTGTTCAAAGGGAGATTTGATCTGGATGGTGCTCAGATATGGTTAAAGGAAATTGAGAGGATCTTTAGGGTGATGGATTGTGCTGAAGGGAACAAGGTGAGACTAGGTACTCACATGCTGAGAGAAGAGGCTGATGACTGGTGGGTTAGCGTGAGGCAAGTTCTTGAGGTCGACGATGAGGAGATTACGTGGGATTTATTTCGTACTGAGTTTCTAAGGAAGTATTATCCCGAAAGTGTTAAAGGGAAGAGAGAAATGGAATTTCTGGAGTTGAAACAAGGTAATATGTCGGTGGTGGACTACACCGCTAAGTTTACTGAGTTAGTGAAGTTTCACCCTCACTATGATGCGGTTACGACGGAATTTTCCAAATGTATCAAGTATGAGAATGGCTTGCGTCCTGAGATAAAGCAAGCGGTGGGTTATCAAAGAATACGAAGATTTTCGGATTTGACCGAGTGTTGTAGAATTTATGAAGAAGATAGTAGAGCTCGTTCTACTCATTATAAGGGTTTGAGCGAGAGGAGAGGGAAGCAGCAAGTACGAAGCGGACCTTATGTGACGCCTGCTGAGAAGGGCAAACATAGGGGAAACTTTGATAGGAGGCCCGGAGGAGGTTCCGGTGCGATCAAATGTTTTAAGTGTGGCGTGATGGGCCACAAGTCTTATGATTGTGGAAAGTTCAAGGCGAAGTGTTCCAACTGTGGGCTCCTTGGACATGATGCAGCAGAGTGTAGAAAGAATGCTGTGAAGTGTTTTAATTGAGGCGAGGTGGGTCACATTAGCCCGAAGTGTACCAAACCGAAGCAAGCTCAGGCGGGCGGAAAAGTATTCGCATTAGCAGGTTCAGACGCTACTAATGCGGTGGATTGTTTGATTAAAGGTACATGCTTTATTAATGATATGCCTTTAGTTGCTATTATTGATACTGGAGCGACTCACTCGTTCATTTCTCTTGCGTGCGCTAAGCGGTTGGATTTGTGTATGGTTTCTTTGAGTAGTGGTATGGTTATTGGGACTCCCACTTCGGGGTCGGTAACTACTTCTTTGGTGTGTGCAAGTTGTCCTTTGACCATGTATGGTAAGGACTTTGTTATGGATTTAGTGTGTTTGCCGTTGGAAGGTTTGGACGTAATCTTGGGTATGAACTGGTTGCAATTTAATAAAGTTCATCTGGATTGCTATCACAAGTTAGTAAGGTTTCCTTCTTTGGAAGATGGTGAAAACGAGAGTTTTCTTTCCACTAAAGAGTTGAAGAAACTTTTAGCGGACGAAGCTCAGTTGTTTGGTTTGTTTGCATCGTTGTCGGTGGAGAGCAAAGTTGAGCTCGACGTGTTTCCTGTGGTTTGTGAATTTCCTGAAGTGTTTCCGAAAGATGTTGCGGATGTGCCGCCAAAGAGAGAGATTGAATTTTCTATTGATCTAGTTCCGGGTACTAGACCGATTTCGATGGCCCCGTATCGGATGTCGGCATCGGAGTTGGTGGAATTGAAGAAGCAGTTGAATGATTTGTTGGATAAGAGATTTGTAAGACCAAGTGTTTCTCCTTGGGGTGCGCCGGTATTGTTGGTAAAGAAGAAGGATGGTAGTATGCGATTGTGTATTGATTATCGGCAGTTGAATAAGGTGACAATTAAGAACAAGTATCCGCTTCCAAGAATCGATGATTTGATGGATCAATTAGTTGGAGCCCGTGTTTTTAGTAAGATTGATCTGAGATCTGGTTATCACCAGATTCGGGTTAAGGAAGAAGATATTTCGAAGACGGCTTTTAGAACACGATATGGTCACTATGAGTATACGGTGATGCCATTCGGAGTTTCTAATGCGCCGGGTGTTTTCATGGAATATATGAACCGTATCTTCCACGAGCAGTTGGATCATTTTGTGGTCGTGTTTATCGATGACATTTTGATTTATTCTAAGTCTCGAGAGGAACACGAAGAACATTTAAGGATTGTGTTATGGATTTTGAAAGAGAAGAAGTTGTGCGCAAAATTGTCTAAGTGTGAGTTTTGGTTATCGAAGGTGAGTTTTCTTGGACATATTATTTCCGGAAATGGTATTAGTGTGGATCCATCCAAGATCGATGCGGTAATGCAATGGGAGACTCCAAGATCAGTTACGGAAATTCGAAGCTTTTTGGGCTTGGCCGGTTACTACCGGAGGTTTATCGAAGGATTTTCAAAGTTAGCACTTCCGTCAATGCAGTTGACTTGTAAAGGAAAGGCTTTTATTTGGGATGTTAATTGTGAAGAGAGTTTCATGGAATTAAAGAGAAGGTTAACGACAGCGTCGGTTTTGATTTTGCCGAATCCTACGGAACCTTTTGTGGTTTATTGCGATGCTTCTTTGTCAGGATTGGGTGGTGTATTGATGCAAGATGGGAAGGTCGTGGCGTATGCTTCTAGACAGTTGAGAGTACATGAAAAGAATTATCCTACTCATGATTTGGAGTTAGAGGCCGTAGTGTTCGTTTTGAAAATTTGGAGGCACTATCTTTATGGTGCAAGATTTGAAGTTTTTAGCGATCACAAGAGTTTGAAGTATTTGTTTGATCAAAAAGAATTGAATATGAGGAAAAGGAGATGGCTAGAACTCTTGAAGGACTATAATTTTGGTTTAAATTATCATCCGGGTAAGGCGAATGTGGTAGCCGATGCCTTAAGTCGGAAGTCGTTGCAGGTGTCTACTTTGATGGTTAGAGAGCGGGAACTTTTGGAGAACTTCAGAGATTTGAGTTTGGTTTGTGAGTTAACACCGAGTAGTGTGAAGCTGGGTATGTTGCATGTCACGAATGATTTCCTTGCTACAGTGTGTGAAAAGCAAAAGTTGGATTTGAAATTTGTGGATTTGATGACGAATGGAAATGAAGATTTCAAAGTTGATGAATTAGGAGTTTTGAGGTTTCGAGGTCGTATTTGTATTCCCGATGATGCGGATTTGAAAAAGATGATATTGGAAGAGGGACATCGGAGTAACTTGAGTATTCATCCGGGAGCGAATAAGATGTATCAGGATTTGAAGAAGATCTTTTGGTGGTCTGGATTGAAAAGCGATGTTGCTCGTTTTGTGTACTCGTGTTTGACTTGCCAGAAGTCTAAGGTGGAGCATCAGAAGCCTAGTGGATTGATGCAACCGTTGGATATTCCGGAATGGAAATGGAATAGTATATCGATGGATTTTGTTACGGGATTGCCGAATACGCAAAGAGGATATAATGCTATTTGGGTGATTGTTGATAGGCTTACTAAATCGGCTCACTTTATTCCGATTGATATTACTTATTCTTTGGAAAGGTTGGCCGAGATTTATGTTGGCACTATTGTGAAGCTTCATGGAGTTCCTAAGAGTATTGTGTCGGATAGAGATCCTAGATTTACTTCAAGATTTTGGGAGAGTTTGCAAGGTGCCTTGGGTTCTAAGTTGAGATTGAGTTCGGCATATCATCCGCAAACAGATGGTCAAACCGAGAGGACGATTCAATCGTTAGAAGATTTGTTGTGTGCTTGTGTGCTTGAACAAGGTGGTGCGTGGGAAGGTTATTTAGCGTTGATTGAGTTCACCTATAATAACAGTTTCCATTCGAGTATTGGTATGGCGCCATTTGAGGCTTTATATGGTCGGAGATGTCGAACACCTCTGTGTTGGCATGAGACAGGTGAAAAGTCGGTAGTTGGTCCGGAAATGGTACAGCAAACAACGGAAAAGGTGAAATTTATTCGGGAAAAGATGAGAGCTTCTCAGAGTAGACAGAAAAGTTATCATGATAAAAGGAGAAAGGATCTCGAGTTTCAAGAGGGCGACCATGTGTTTTTGAGAGTTACACCGGTTACGGGTGTGGGTCGTGCTTTGAAGTCGAGAAAGTTGACTTCTCGTTTTATTGGTCCGTATCAGATTGTCGCACGAGTTGGTGTCGTGGCTTATCGTGTGGCGTTACCTCCGAACCTTTCGAATTTGCATGATGTATTCCATGTCTCGCAACTTCGGAAGTATGTTCCGGATCCGTCACATGTGATCCCGATGGATGAAGTTGAAGTAAGAGATAACCTTACAGTTGAAGTTTTACCGGTTAGTATTTTGGACCGCGAAGTTAAGAAACTAAGAGGCAAGGATATTGCGCTTGTGAAAGTGTCCTGGAGAGGTGCCACAGAAGGCAACATGACTTGGGAATTGGAGAGCAAGATGCGAGAATCGCATCCAGAGTTGTTTGAATAAGGTAATATTTTCGAGGACGAAAATTTCTAAAGTGGGGGAGAGTTGTAACGCCCCGATTCTGAATTCCCATTAATTGTTGAGTCTTTTAATTTATTTAATTGATGTTTGTTTTAAATTGAGAAATTATATATTATTATGTGGTGTTCGCTTATTTTATCTATTTTTACCGATTCGGAGAGTTTTCGGGGGAATTAGAGTAAAAAGGGCATTTTAGACATTTAGCAATTTAGTGTGAGAATTGATTGGTAAGTGTTGGAAAGAATTTGAGAGGAAAGAAATAGAGATAGAAATAGAATAAGAGAGGAAAAGAAAGAAAGATAGTAACATAAGAGGAAAAACAAGAGAAAGAAAAGAGGAGAAGAGAAAGAGAAGAGAAAGTGGAGAGGAAAACCTAGAATCATCAAGGGATCATCACCAAAGCTTGCAATCGATCGGTAAGGGTGTGAAACTCCATCATCTCTTTAATGTGTATGATTGTATGTGTATGTGTTTGGATTTTGTAGAGTTTCTACTCTTTTTCCACTTAGGTTAGAAGTTGGTTTTGTGAGTAGAAAGAGGTTTTAATCGGTTAGAACTCGGATTAGGCGATGTAGTTTAGTCGGGTGATGGTAGGGTTGTGCCACTGAAACTGGGTTGGATTTAATTGGTTGATTTTATGGAGTTTGGGCTCTTGAGGCAGCCATGGAAGTTCTGTCTTCGCAGGCTCGCCAGGCGAATGGCAGCGAAGCTTCGCCAGGCGAAGTCCAGCGAGCTGTAGCGAAGCAAGTCAGAAGCAACACCCTGTCTTCGCTGGCAAGTTCGCCAGGCGAGGTTAGTTGGCGAAGGTTCGCCAGGCGAGTGTGTAGCGAGCCTCAGCGAGTAATTCCAGAATTACTCCCAGTGGACTTCGCTGGGAAGTTCGCCAGGCGAAGGCCAGCGAGCATTCGCTGCGTGGCTTCGCCAGGCGAAGGTTGGCGAACCTGACAGTGTTATTTGTTTTGCTGTTTATTCATGGCATGATTTTTGGCCGATTCAATTATGATTAATGCCTATATGAATGATTGATGGGTGAGCTGTTTCGACATGTCGTGCTGTGGGTGGCCGAAAGGCGTGAATCCTAGATTGTAGAGCCAATGGTAATCTTGAACGTTTGATAATCTTGTGTATTTGCTTGAATTGAATAGAAACGCATTGATAGGCTGATATGTGTGTAAACCATGTGTGAAATGGTGTATAATGTGAATGCATGATAGATATATGCGATGTATGTGATAAATGCAACGAGTATGTTTGTGAACATAGTATGCATTTTGTGTTGATCGATCCCTCGAAGGATTAGCTTTGTGTAGCATCTTAGTATGCATTTTTGTGTTGAATGATCCCTCGGAGGATTTGCAGAACCTCGTATGATACGATGGTTACATTAGATTCCTTGGAGAATCGGTTGCATTGTGTGATTCCTTGGAGAATCGGTTGCATTGTGTGATTCCTTGGAGAATCGGTTGCATTGTGTGATTCCTCGGAGAATCGGTCATAACATGAAATCCCTCGGAGGATTGGCTAGAGTATTTGATTCCGTGGAGAATCTGCTGAGTATTTGATTCCGTGGAGAATCTGCTGAATATTCGATTCCGTGGAGAATCTGATGAATATTTGATTCCATAGAGAATCTGCTGAATACTTGATTCCTTAGAGATTCCTTAGAGAATCTGCTGAATACTTGATTCCGTGGAGAAGCCTAGATGAACTACAGGAACTAAGTGAACAGACCCATAGTGCCTTCCTCAGGAAAATACTAGGGGGCTTCCACTTAGGAATCATATCCCATGTGGCTCAACAACTGTGAACGGTTTACATTCCTCCTCAGGAGAAACTAAACTCACATGAAGGCTCCAACATCATTGGATACTTAAGAAAGCCTAGATGAACTACAGAAACTAAGTGAACAGACCCATAGTGCCTTCCTTTGGAAAATACTAGGGGGCTTCCACTTAGGAATCATATCCCATGTGGCTCAACAACTGTGAACGGTTTACATTCCTCCTCAGGAGAAACTAAACTCACATGAAGGCTCCAACATCATTGGATACTTAAGAAAGAGGCGAGAAGAAAGAATGAAAGACATCCATAGTGCCTTCCTCAGGAAAGTACCATGAATTTCCCTCAAACTTCAGGATCTCAAACCTCACAGAAAGAGAGCAAGCTCCTAGACTAGGTCTTCAATCCATGCATCCATCTCCAAGAAGAAACCACAGGCCCCCAAACCACAAGAAACTACTCTTGAAGTTCAACCAAAGTTGAACTCCAAGGCTAAAAGTTCTCAAACTTCTCCTATTCACAAGCTCAAGCCAAAATAGCAAAACAACTTCTAAAAATCCACCAAAAATCTAGGGGAAACCTACATGTCTCTATGATCCCAAGATCAAATCTCAAAGCCTAAGTCAACTTCTAAGGCTACTAAACAATCCCTAACATGTGAATGGTCAAGGGTTAACCAGTAAGTTATGAGGTCTCTACTCTCTAACCCTAAAACAACATCAATCAATTTCTAAAAAATCCACGAAAATCCTATGGGGAGCATGCATCAATATAGTATAACATACTAAAAAAGAAAAGCAAGATTCAATACCAAGTGAGAGAAATAAAATCAGCAAGGCAGACACATCACAAATCAATATTCAAAACCAATTAAAATGCAAAAAAAATGCAATAAAAATGAAAATGCATGATCAAATTAATATTTTTATTTGATAAAATTCTAAATTGAATTGTGAATCTATAGAAAAAAGAAGGGAATTAATTGGATAATCCTACTATTTTTCATGAATTATTTTTTAACATGTACAAAAATGAGAAAATAAAAGGAAATAAAAGAAATTGGATAAACCAGCGTGACAAATAGCAATTGCAGGCAGTTCAGTTTCAGCTTTGGGCCTAAGAGGGGGTGCTGATAGCCAATGTCACTAAGCCCATTCCCAAAATCAATCAGTTTTTCACAGCCCAGGGGGGGGGGGGCAACGAGTAAACAAGGGGGTGGTCATAGTAATCCTATCGTGTTGGGCCTAAACTAAGTCCAACCCTAACCCAAAACCAACAAACAAAACCATCCTCTCTCAGCAAAATGTCTACTGTTCATTAACCCAAACCCTAGCGTCGTTCTCTTCTCTGAACTTCTCTCACAAACCTCCCTCACACACTCTCAAACCCTAATCAAACGCTCGTGAAATCCATCAACAACCTCTCTCTAATCCTCAATCCGTCCAACTCACCCTAACCTAGGTTAACTTCATCCACAAATCTATCATTCAAAACAGAAAAAACATAATCCACTGAATGAACAACAACGGAGATGTAGCGAAAGGGAACAAAACCTGGAACGAAGCCACGGAGGTGATGAAGTTTCTGGAGAGACCGCTTGAAGGATGTTGAAAGAGCTCGCGGAGATCTTGAAGTCTTCTGAAGACGATCTTCAAAGAATATGGGCGAAGATCACTGAAAGCACTCGTTCGTAGATGACCTTGTGAAGACGAAGTTCCGGAGAGTCTTTCTTGAAGGTTTGCTTGAAGAATCTAGAGAAAGATCTTGAACGGACGAAGAACGTGATGAACGTTCTTGCTCGTTTGAAGATCGTTGAAGATCTAATGACGATCTAGAAAAAACGATGAGTAGGGTAAAACCACGAAGATCTTTGAAGATGACGATTTCCTACAAATGTTGATGATCGGTGAAAATTGGCAAGGTTTTCTGGAAAAGCGTTGAAGCTCCTTGAAGATTCCGGTGATGATATGAGCTTTCCGGTGAGTAGTAGATGAAGGTGGACGGAGAAGAGCGGAGGGTGTCTGGATGAGTTCCTGGAGAAAACGGAGGATTTGCAGTCTCCGGCGACCTCAACAACCTCCGGTGGCAGTTGCGGTGGAGGAACGGTGGTCCGTGTATGGCCGGCGATGGAGGGGAGTGAGTGGGATCCAGGTGTCACGAAGAGGGTTGAGAGAAGGACGCGTGTGGTGTGCTGGCGCAGAGAGGGAGTGGCGTGTGAAACGTGGCAAGGTGTGGGGACGCGTGGTAACAGAGAGAGATTGAATGGGAAGGTGAGTTGGCGTGCATGCAGCTAGTGGAGTGTGAGGTGGAAGAGAGAGAAGTTGAACGCGTGGGAGGGCCTTTATAAGACACATGGCACTAAGACTGGACTTGGATGAAAACTGGGCCTCCACAACACTCTGGGCCCAAGGAAAATTGCACCAGGACTGAATGAAATGGCTGAATGGATTAAGACTAATTGGACAGATTAACCTAATTAATATGAACTAAAGGCTAATGCAAAGACTAATGATGATGATTAATACAAACTGACTCGATTAAGACTAAAAAATCTGAATTAAAAAACTTGATTAAAATCTAATCAATCTAATTAGAACTCCTAATCAAAACTAAACTAGACTAACTACTCTAATAAAACCTAATTAATCTAATTGAAAATTGAGAATTAATTCTAAAACAAAATATTCTACAAAAATAGTAACAAAATCTATTAATCTATTTAATATCTATTAAAAAAAATCTATACTATTTATCTAAAATAAAATCTATCTAAACCCTATATTAAAAATAAAATCCATCAAATTCTTGTGAAAATAAAATCTACTTATTTATTCTATTTAATATGAAAACTATTGTCTAAAAATGCTAATAAAGTCCAATAAATGCCTAGAAAATTCTGTAAAATTCTAAAATTGCTATTAAAGCGAACAACTCTGATAAAAGGAACGCGAGATCCGACTGGAGTAAATGATAAACCCCGGACATCAGAAACATCCTGAAAAACACAGTGTATACTAAAAATGCCGAGAAGCGCACAATTTCCCGAAAATGAAACCCTGATTATTTAGACTGATCTGAAACGTACAAGGGGTGAAAACCAAGTTGTAACCCTGACATCCTCTGTCTGCTAAAAAATGTAATGCATGTGGTATGCAAATGCGAATGCAAGAATGAGCCGAAACGTAAATCAGGAGCGGGAACCGGTTGGTCAAATTTTAGGGTGCAACAGCTGCCCCTATTCAAACGGCTTGGACCCGACTGGATGAAGAGCGAACGGCCTTCAGATAATCGAGGTACGAGACGGTTGAATACCAATAAACTCGGAAATTTGCCAACCGCAAGAATAAATTGCGCACACCACTGCTTGGGGAGAAATAACCAGGGAACTGATTTCCGTTGCCACAGCGACAACTAAACACCTATCCATCAACCTGTTTATGAAATAATATGATATTGTCCACAGACCATCCCATTCCGAAGAAGAGAGCATACACTAACCAGTGAGAAATTGTTGATCTCTCTTATCAACCTTTCGCATCCGAAGAAACGAGCAAACGCTTAACCAAGCGGGACAGTGTCGATTTCACTTATCACCCTTTCGTCCATACCTGAACGAGCATTCGCTAACCAGCGAGGCAATGTTGATTTCACTTATCAACCTTTCGTCCATACCTGAACGAGCATTCGCTAACCAGCGAGGCAATGTTGATTTCACTTATCAACCTTTCGTCCATACCTGAACGAGCATTCGCTAACCAGCGAGGCAATGTTGATTTCACTTATCAACCTTTCGTCCATACCTGAACGAGCATTCGCTAACCAGCGAGGCAATGTTGATTTCACTTATCAACCTTTCGTCCATACCTGAACGAGCATTCGCTTAACCAAGCGGGAAAATGTTGATTTCACTTATCAACCTTTCGTTCGTACTCGAACGAGCAGCCCTGCGGGGACACGAGAAACTTATCCAAGCAACTCTGAGAGGACAATTCTGACGACGGCCGTCAAATACCTATTATGGCAATAGGTATCCTGAAAACACTCCGCTGGGGAAATTGGGAACTTAACCAAGCATCTTGACGAGAATAACTTTGTTGGAAAATATGAGGAACTTAACCAAGCAACTCGTTGACGAATACCCTGCTGAGGCCTACGAGGAACTTAACCAAGTACCTCGTTGAAGTAGCACCCTGCTGGGGAAACTACGGGTAACCACCCAAAAATCTGCATTACCATCTTCCAATGCTGACACCACAGCATCCTGAGAAAGCCTCAACTGGGGGGAAAAAGGTGCTTGACCAAGCAAACTCTGCTAGGGGAATATGACATGACGAACATGATCACTGCGTGTCTGGCCCCCCATATAATCCCCATAACAAGATGAACACGATCATCGCGTGTTTTACACCACAACCCTCTTGACAGGAGGAAACACGATCACTGCGCGTCTTGGCGTTGCAAACAAAACCACATATAGGACGAATACGATCACCGCGTATCTCTTCCGCAAAAAACCCCATAACATAACGATGACCACGATCACTGCGTGCCCTGCGCCACCACCCTCTTGACAGGAGAAAACACGATCACTGCGCAACAACCCTCTTGACAGGAGAAAACACGATCACTGCGCAACAACCCTCTTGACAGGAGGAAGCACGATCACTGCGCGTCTTGTGTCGCAAACCAAACATATGCACATCTCCGTGAACCACGATCTCACTTATCGACAGAGAAAATACACCTGAAGCTGGACGGGTAATCAATCCTGCTTACGTTCCAAATGCACATGTTTGATAATGCCGTAATGCTTCCACACTGCATGGAAATGCTACGTATTCGTGTAAAATGCAAGTGATTATGATGCATGCTAATGCAAAGAGTTACTTCAGCAAAATAAATGCTGAAGACAAACTGGATCCGCTGGGGATAACCGGAATGCTACCGATACGTTTCCAACAAAATAAATGCTGGAAAGATGAACTAACTCCGTTGGGGATAACCATCCTGCTGGGAAAGTAGCTCACAAACTCATAACTTCAAACTCTGCTGCAAATGATCGTCCTAACGAGGAAGGATCAACCTGTTGGGGAAAGAGAAAAGCAATCCTGGAAACTGCTTTCAAAAGGTATCAACACTCTGATTACGCCCTGTGGGGATAATTCATCCTGCTATCACTGAGCTGGGGATTGACCGGTGTGCTCTGATTCGCACTACACAAGACTCTTTGGGCGAGTTAATCATATCCGCCTCGACTCTTGCTGGGGAGGACTTTATCCTGCATGATAAGTCAATTCAGAACTGCTGAAAATACTCTGACCTCGCCTTTGACGCAATCTCAACTCTCCTGGGGAGACAACATTCACTTTTGCCTGGGGCGACCTCACTGGGGAAAGACACAACATTCATCCTCTGGAGAGGGTACTAGCCTGCCATGGACTCTGGCGGGGAACTTTGCGAGCTTTTGAATACCTGCAAAAGTCAACAAGCACACACAAGACAATCTATGCAACAAGAAACATCTTGGTAATCACCCATGACAACCATTCAGGTAATTTCCGGTTTTAACAATCATCGGCCGAGGCCCGCCTGTTTACACATATGTAAGTTTATCAAAAACATCGGCGTTTTCTATAAACACAACTGTAAAAGTTAAAACCAAAGTCACACACTACACTGAATAACACACTTTATTGATAACGGCCTGAAAATAGGCAAGATTTGTACATCAGATGCAACTCCTGAAAAGAGGTAGTCACACATAAACGAAATGCAGAAATGTACAAAGTTACAGAATAAAATTTGCACACATGTCGGCAACGTGTTACAGACGAACACCATGAGCTGATCCTCCTATGACTCGCCGGACTCCGACGCTTTCCTAATCTCTGTCTTCGGAAGAGATTGCTTTGGATAGTCGACCCCCCCCAGGTTCTCCCAAACCACTAGATAATCTAACTTGGACCACAGTCATTTGCTTCTCAAATCCCTAACTTTTGCGTGAATCGCCATTTGCGGGTTTTCAATTCACCGGGATACCCCTTTTTGCCGAAGCCGCCCAGTGTAGGTTTTCAACTTCGCGGGTGTACCTTTTTTCCATTTTATCCCTAACTTTTTCCCGAACCGTTTATTCTGTTTTTGGTTCGCCAGGATGCCCTATTTTTGCCTGGACTCTCTTTTTACTGTCCAGCGGGTCAATTTTCAAGCAAAGTATTTTTTGACTGCGTCCGAGTTCACAGGGGACGAAAAGTCTTCACCATCCATGGTGGATAACAATAAGGCTCCTCCGGAGAAGACCTTTCTCACGACGTATGGACCTTCATAATTGGGAGTCCATTTGCCCCTGTGATCCGATTGTGGTGGGATAATCTTCTTCAGCACCAGATCACCTGCCTGAAAGCTTCGAGGTCAAATCTTCTTGTCAAACGCTTTCTTCATCCGACTCTAATACAGCCTACCATGTGCAATTGATGCCAGTCTCTTCTCATCTATCAAGCTCAGCTGATTCAATCTATTTCTCACCCATTCTGCCTCATCAAGCTGAACATCAAGCAAAACCCTCAAAGATGGTATCTCAACCTCTAATGGCAGGACTGCCTCCATGCCATACACCAGTGAGAATGAAGTTGCCCCGGTTGATGTACGTACCGTCGTGCGATAACCGTGCAAAGCAAACGGCAACATCTCATGCCAATCCTTATACGTTACCACCATCTTCTGAACAATATTCTTTATGTTCTTGTTGGCTGCTTCAACAGCGCCATTCATCTTGGGTCTGTACGGAGATGAATTATGATGCTCGATTTTAAACTCCCGACAAAGATCCTTCATCATCCTATTGTTCAGGTTCGAACCATTATCAGTAATGATCCGTTCAGGAATACCGTATCTGCAAATTATATCCCTCTTGATAAATCTGGCCACCGCCTGTTTCGTCACATTGGCGTAAGATGCTGCTTCCACCCACTTGGTAAAATAATCAATTGCGACCAGGATGAAGCGATGCCCATTAGAAGCAGTAGGCTCAATCTTGCCAATCATATCAATCCCCCACATGGAGAAAGGCCACGGAGAAGCCATAACATTCAGTGGACTGGGCGACACATGGATCTTATCAGCATAGATCTGGCACTTGTGACACCGCTTGGCGAACTTGAAACAGTCCATTTCCATCGTTAACCAATAATACCCCGCCCGCAACAACTTTCGGGTCATAGCATGCCCACCATCATGTGTACCAAAAGTTCCTTCATGGACCTCTTCCATGAGTAAATTGGCTTCCTTCTCGTCTACACACCGGAGGAGTACCAAATCGTGGTTCCTTCTATACAGAACGCCGTCGGGATTCAGATAGAAGTTGCCTGCTAATCTCCTTAGAGTCTTTTGATCACGACCGGATGCCCCAGCCGGATATTCCTTGTTCTTCAGGAAATTCTGTATGTCGAAATACCAAGGTTTACCGTCCGATGCTTCATCAATTGCAAACACAAAGGCCGGCCTATCAAGGCGAGATATGACAATCCTGGGAGCCTCATTCCAGTAGTTGACCTTATACATCGAGGATAATGTTGCAAGGGCGTCTGCCATTTGATTCTCCGCCCGAGGTACATGATGAAATTCCACCTTATCAAAGAAAGGTAACAACCTTCTCGCATAATTCATGTATGGTACCAGATTAGGTTGGCGTGTCTCCCACTCTCCCTTAATATGATTCACAACCAATGTTGAATCCCCATATACGTCCAGATTCTTGATCCTCATATCGATAGCCTCCTCTAACCCCATAATACAAGCTTCGTACTCGGCTTCGTTATTCGTCACTGGAAAAGTCAATCTGGCCGTAAACGGGATGTGCGACCCGTGGGGAGTTGTAATGATTGCCCCAATCCCACTACCGTATGAATTGACAGCCCCATCGAAAATCAATTGCCACTGGGAACTCCGCTCAGGACCCTCACCAGGCAACGGCTCATTACAATCTTTAGCCTTCAAGTACATTATGTCCTCATCAGGAAACTCAAACTTCATAGGCTGATAATCCTCAATCGGCTGTTCGGCAAGATATTCGGATATAACACTTCCCTTAATGGCCTTCTGGGAAACATACTGGATATCGTATTCTGTCAATACCATTTGCCATCTAGCAATCCTTCCAGAGAGCGCTTACTTTTCAAACACATACTTGATCGGATCCATCTTCGATATCAGCATGGTTGTATGGTTCAGCATGTACTGTCTTAGACGTTTGGCAGCCCACGCCAATGCACAACACGTCCTTTCGAGCATAGAGTATCGAGATTCACAATCCGTGAACTTTTTACTCAAGTAGTAAATTGCATGCTCTTTCCTTCCCGTCTCGTCATGTTGACCAAGAACACAACCCATGTTGTTCTCCAGAACCGTCAGATACATAATCAGTGGTCGTCCCGCTACTGGGGGTATTAACACCGGAGGTTCCTGCAAGTATTCTTTTATCTTTTCAAATGCCCTTTGGCAATTGTCGTTCCAGACCACCGCTTGATCTTTCTTTAATAGTTTGAACAATGGTTCACACGTGGTCGTTAGGTGAGAGATGAACCTGGCAATGTAGTTCAATCTTCCTAAGAATCCACAGACTTCTTTTTCTATTCTCGGTGCTGGCATCTCTTGTATTGCTTTTATTTTTGCCGGATCGACCTCGATTCCTTTCTCGCTCACAATGAACCCCAGTAGCTTCCCGGATCTTACTCCGAAGGTACACTTGTTAGGGTTCAGCCTCAGCCTGAACTTCCTCAGCCTCTTGAACAACTTCAGCAGATTAACCAGATGTTCTCCCTCTGTTTGAGACTTGGCAATCATGTCATCAACATACACCTCAATCTCTTTGTGCATCATGTCGTGAAAGAGCGTTGTCATAGCCCGCTGGTACGTTGCCCCAGCATTTTTCAAACTAAAGGGCATCACCTTATAACAGAAGGTTCCCCACGGGGTGATAAAGGTCGTTTTTTCCATATCCTCCGGAGCCATTTTGATCTGGTTGTACCCTGAAAATCCATCCATGAAAGAGAATACCGAAAACTAAGCTGTATTGTCAACTAACACATCAATATGCGGCAGCGGGAAATCATCTTTCGGGCTCGCTTTGTTTAGATCCCTATAATCAACACACATTCGAACCTTGCCATCTTTTTTTGGCACAGGCACGATATTAGCGACCCAAGTGGGATAAGTGGTGACAGCCAGGAACCCAGCATCCCATTGCTTCTGCACTTCTTCCTTTATCTTTACAGCCATGTCAGGACGAGTCCTTCTGAGTTTCTGCTTCACAGGCGGGCAATCTTCCCTCAATGACAGACGATGAACAACCATATCGGTATCCAAACCCGGCATGTCCTCGTAGGACCAAGCAAATATATCACTGTATTCGCGCAGCATCTCAATAAGCTCTTGCTTGATGTCAACCTGCAACGCGACCCCAATACGGATATTCCTGACGCATTCTTCAGACCCTAAATTGACAATATCAATCTCTTCCTGGTGAGGCATAATGACTCTCTCCTCTTGCTTCAACAACCGACTCAGCTCTTCTGATAAGTCACTATCCTCAACAATCTCCTCCTCAGCTTGGAAGATCGGATGCTCGAAGTCTAAACGAGTCATAGGAAGTCTTTGGTCGATGTCATCTGAAAATTCATGAATCCTGCGAGGGAAACGGTTAAGTGCTTCAAAATGATATACAAGCAAAATACATAACCACGCTGCCATTTTATTGAAAAATAAAAAACAGAAAGAAAAGGATCACAACATTTGAATGTAAAAAAAAACATCGTCATTTATTGATCATGCAAACATACAGGTAAATAGTTAGGCCCTAAGACGAGGTCAACGATGCCCCGGGCAAGGCATGTGATCATACAATGATTGAAAAAACAACGTATTACTGTTTGGTGACTTGGATGACGTCCTGGATGGACCAGTTGCATAGGCTTTGCCCCGGCGTGCTGGGTCGAATCCATGCGTCCATGTCGCAGTCGCTATCCACTTCCTCCGTATCAGACACGACATTAATCCTTTCAAAGCTAACCCCTCCGGGCGTGAACACCACATGTCCCTTGTACTTAGGTGCACTCTGCGAGGGAGATGGGCGGTACCCCAAGCCATACCTATCTTGCTTCACTGGTATGTCCAGAACCTGCCCCCACTTATGAGTCTCTCCTGCTTGCACCAACGCCTTGGCTTCTTTATATGAGGAGACGGCCACCTCTTGCCCTTCACTCTTCACCGAAGCTTCTTCTTTAACCTTCACCCCTTCGAACGCCTGACACAGCGTTTCATGAATCTCTCCATCTACCTCCACGTATTTGAAGGAAGGCAAATGACTGACTAGGATATCCTCTTCTCCACACACCGTCACAATACTCCCCTCAACCATATACTTCAGCTTCTGATGGAGTGTAGAAGTTACTGCCCCAGCGGCATGAATCCAAGGTCTCCCGATCAAACAGCTATATGCAGGCTGGATGTCCATGATGTAAAACACTGTATCAAACACCTCCGGACCTACCTGGATGGGTAACGTTACTGACCCGAATACCGACCTCCTCGTTCCGTCAAAGGCCCTCACCACCAAATCACTAGGTGTACACAACAACCCACGGGTATCCAATTTCAACAGGGCTTTCTTTGGTAACACATTCAACGAGGACCCAGTGTCCACCAGCACATGGGATAAAATAGTGCCCCGGCATTCGATAGAGATGTGCAAGGCATTATTGTGATCACGCCCTCTAGATGTTAGGTCAAAATCCGTGAATCCCAAACCATGCCCAGCATTAACATGTGCCATAACTCCCTCCAACTGATTGACTGAAATCTCTTGCGGCACGAAGGATGTCTCAAGTACCTTCAACAGGGCATTTCTATACGCCTTAGAACACAACAATAGCGATAATATGGAGATCTTTGACGGGGTCTGCTGCAGGTGATCTACGATCTTGTAGTCACTTTTGCGAATCAATCTCATGAATTCTTCCACATCTTTGTTTGTCGGTTCTTTCTCCTTACTCCCCGAAGGTTCCCCCTCAACAACTTTGTTCTTACCCCTGGCGAGCCTCTCTGCTTCGACCTCAGGTGAAGTGAAAATTCTCCCGCTCCGGGTTATACCACCCGCTCCCACTATGCTATCTACGGATCCCGCTGGCGGATCATTCAAGTCAATCTTTTCCCCATTGCAATACACTTCAGCACCGTAGCTCCACGGGACTGCCTTTGTACTCTCATAAGGGATTGGTTTAGCCTTGGTAATAGTAATGGTCGGCCTTTTCGATGATGCCGAAATCGTCACTGATTTGAACGGAATGGTGATCGTAACAACCTCACTGCGCTCTTTTTCAGATTCTGTCTCAACAGACTTCTCTCGCCCCACAGACCTGTCAAACTGCAGGATTCCTTCATCAATCAAACCTTGAACTCCCCTTTTCAACTTCTCACAGCCCCCAAGTTGAACCAAACAGTCAGCACACTCTTCACTGCATCCGGGATAGACACCTCTTTTCAATAAGCACTGCTTTACGTAACTCAAAGGGGTTTTCAGCTTGCTCACTTCCGAAACCAAGTCCAACTCATCATCTGTCAGGATTGCATTGGCCCCAGCCCCACCATGCTTGGGCATTGGCTATTGCGTGATATTGGGACCGTCCTTCCCGAAGTTAATAGCCTTACTATCAAGCAAATCCTGTACTTTATGCTTGAAAGCTAGGCAATTTTCAATATTGTGCCCTGGTGCTCCTGAATGGAAATCACAGTGCTCATTGATATCATACCCGACTGGTGGCGGGCCGGTTGGTGGTGCTAAGGCCCTCTTCTCGACTAGCTGCAATTTCAACAAAGCTTGAAGAAGTTCTGCATATGATACCGGCGGTACCTCGAATACTCTCCTCGGTCGCGGGTTCTGAAATCTGCGCTGATTATTATTTGGCTGCTGCTGAACCTGCTGCTGTGGTTGTTGTCTCTGCTGCTGAGAAGGCCCTGGAATGGTTACACTTGCAACCTGCGACTGCTGATGCCAGTTCCGACCTCTATTTCTCCGTCGAGCATTGTATACAGCATTGGTATCACCCTGCCTTTTGCCACCAAACGTCTTCTTATTACCTCCTGCAGAACTGGACTCATCCGCTTGAATTTTACTAATCTTCACCCCGTTTTCAATGCGCTCCCCATCAAGATCAACTCAGAGAAGGTACTCATCGAAAAATTGAGCAACCGGTCATAGTACATTCCAGAAAAAGTTCCTATGAACATATCCATCATTTCGCGCTCCACCATCGGAGGATGTACCCTAGCAGCCAGATCTCGCCATCTCTGGGCGTATTCCTTAAAGCTCTCGCTAGACTTTTGAGACATGCTCTGCAGCTGGACTCGGTTAGGGGCGAGATCACTATTATATTGATAATGTCGAACAAAAGCCTCTGCCAGCTCTTTCCAACTCCTGATCTGAGTAGGTTCCAAGCTCATGTACCACTCCAGTGATGGCCCTGACAGGCTATCCTGGAAGAAGTGCATCAACATCTTTTCATCCTCAGAATACGCAGACATACGCCTATAAAATGCGCGCACATGCACCCTAGGGCATGTATCCCCTTTGTACTTATCAAATGACGGCGCTTTGAATTTCAGCGGGACCCTCAGCCCTGGGACCAGCCCCATATTTGACATATCCAGCCCCAGAGCATTCTGGCTGGCTAATCCGTTCACTTTCTCTTCTAGCAATCTCATCCGATGGTTGTCATCCCTAGCTCTTTCATAACCCTCATTCTGACCAGGGAACACATCCTCCTGACGATCCTCCCAACGAGGTACTGCATCGTATCCAACATATTCCGCCTCACGGCCCGGACCCGTTTGGAAGTACCTGGGGTCGTACCTCAGATTGCCCATCTCTTGAGCGTTGTACGCACCAGTTCCATATCCAAGATTACCATAACCATAGTCACCAAACCCAGCCTTGGTGCCAGCAATGTTGCTGTACCCCATGTTCACACCATTGAAGCCCTGATTACCATTATTACCATTCATTCCGACATTCTCAGCGCCCCCATTGAAACCCTGGTTGACATTACCCACAAATACTCCAGCAGTATCTGCATTGGCATTCATATTACCGGCGTTCCCACCTCCGCCTGCAGGACCAGTTTCTCCAGCATTCAAACCGGTTACGGGAATAGCATCAGCACTTTGACGATTCTCAATTCGGGGAGAAGCAGCAATATTTTCACCATGCGGTGTCCCGTTGTTTTCAGCTCGTGCGACCAACGGTTGAACCAGAGTCTGCAGCTGCTTTTGTCCTTTGGCGATGGTCTCCATGGTTTGCATGAGCATGGCCATCCTGTCACGCATTTCTTGCATTTCACTCTGCATGTTGTCCATGATCTTCTTGTGATTAGTTCTGGTAGAGTAACGGTGGACCCGCTTTTCTGCAATCCTGAAAATACCTGGATATATGGATGAAGAATGATAAGGAACATGGATCACAAACCTGTAATGCAATGTGATTTATGCAAACAACAATGCAAAAATGCTAACGTGCATGTGTGCGTTGGGGATATTTCCCCTCCAATTCCAGTGTCAAGGTAGCAAGACAAGAGAAACCATAAAGACAATATTTAGAAAAACCCTCATATATTTATTGGAATAACAATCTCGTCAAGGCGTTACACAACTATGTTCCATACAACTAATATGATAAAGGAGGATCCCAACCAACATGTCTGGCGGTGATCTCAACACATAAAATACAAGAAAGAAGTCAAGTGCGGGTACGATCGCGGAAATCCTCGAACAACTTCTTCGTCTCTGGGTGATCCGGTCGATAAATCAAGCCTTCTATCAACTGATCCCTTTTCTTGACTGTTCCTTGGATATCTCTGACAAAATCTTCCCAAGCCTTATTCTGGGCACCAACCTCAGGTTTGGGCCTCTTGGTGTCTGCTCTGCGCTGACAATCTTCTAGATTCTTCATGGCATCAATCAGTTTGCGTTCGGCCTCGTATCGACAGAATGCTTCTTCTTCAAGCTCCTCAGTCTTCACTTTAACCTGTTCTCCCAACTGAGCAACCTGTATCTTTAGCTCTTCTTTGCGTTTGGCCATAGTAAGGTCCCAATGCTCTCTGAACTTAGCTAACTTCGTGTAGGCCCTTTCCAACTCTTGTTTCTTAGTAGCCAATACACTGCTAACTGAGTCTACATCTAACTCCAGACGCTTCTTGGTTTCAGTCAACTCCAATAAAGCAGTCTTCAGATGTTTCAAAGTTTCAGCCTATTGCTTGGAAGAATATCCTGTTTCAATCTTTTCATGACGAAGCTGGGCGTTCTCTTTCTCTAAAGCTTCTTTAGCCTTTGCTAACTCTTCTTTCTCTGCCATCAGCTGCTTGTATACCTGTATGTCTATAGTGGTGGGCTCCTCCACCGGAGAAGGATACAATGGCTGAACTGCAGGATAAGGCATAAGGAATTTCGTAGCTCGTTCACAAATCCATTCCACATACGGACCAAGAACTCGAGTACCCCCTTTTCTAAATGAAGACTTTCCTCTCTTATGCAGGTTCTTCCATGCTTTCTCAAGCTTGATCAACATCTCTTCCTCTATTGCCCCAGTAAGATACAGAGATTCCTGTATCTCCTCGGGCTTCGGCGCTTCCTGAGGTGCATATCCAAACTGCCTGATTAATAAGGAAGGGTTGTAATTGACACACCCTCTCCTTCCTATCAAAGGAACATTAGGGAATCCTTCGCATCTGTATATGACCTCAACTCCTAACACCTCCTCATTAACCCACACCACATTCTCAGAAGTCAACCCCATCAAGCGCTCAGGCCATCCTAAAGAATCAATAGAAGTGACGAAAGGCCCTGACTTCGACATATGACTAGTAAACCACCTGCACAGTAGAGGTACACAGCAAGAGACATTCTTTCCTCGCCGTTTTTCATTTTTGTAGTGAGTGGAATGGTGAATATCTCCCAGCAAGGTAGGAACTGGGTTCTTTGCAGCCAGAATATAGAAAGCATCTGCATCAACAAAATCAGGTTGGTTTGGAAACAATACAACGCCATAAACACACACAGCAAGGATGGCATCAAAAACAACCCAGCAACCTTTCTTGGCATACTCCCGAGCTTTCTCTACCAAAACAACCAACGGAAATCCCCATACATCTCCTCTCTTAATCATCTTCCCTGTCAGCTCGGACTCTCTTAAGTACAGAATAGCAGACAGCTCAGCCAGATTAGGCTTAGCGTCCGTGTGATAGAAAGGCATCTGCTCGCGAATCGGTATATCCAAGAGTGTCGAATACTCCTCCAGGGTAGGAGCCAAGACAAAGTCAGGAAATACGAAACACCTGAGCTCAGCATCATAAAACTGCAATAGGGTGTAAACACCGCTGATCTCATAAGTCGAAGGCTGGTAAACATAAGTTAGGATCCTCCCATATGTCTTCCTGAAATCTCCCATCACTTTCTTCCCAGCAATGGTAATTAACTCTGACAACAGACTGATATCTGGAGACGGGAATCTGTAGGGTAACACTCTATTCATGGCTTCCATGTCTGCTAGGAAACAACCACTGGAACTGGGAGGGAAAATATGTACCTGCAATACACACACGTTAGTTGGATGCAAATGGTAATGCAATAATGCAATATGATAAATGATGCAATCAATGAACACAGAGGCCATGCTGTAGCCTGAAGAGGAACATCTCTGTGATGTCAAGAACAGAAAACCACCACAGTCACCAGAACCTCATGACACTGACTATCATCCGACACCCAAAATACCAATACCCTGGTAAGAAATCCATCTGAACCTCTGTCTCTGACGAGAAAACCATCTGATAATAGTATCAACCTCAGACAAGAAATCCATCTGATCCAAACAACACACCTGTTAACGAGCCAAGAAAACCATCTGATAAATACTGAATCATGGTTTCTGAAGGCCAGTTTTCCTGCAATAACCCAATCCCTCTCACAGGTATGGACCTAATCCACGGACAAAGGTACGGCATCCTATGCGGTCATCAGCGTCACAGACTTTCATGAGTGACGATACGATTCCCAGAAGGAGTGGCATCATCAAGTCATGAAGAGGCCTCACTTAGCCGACTTCCAATTGATTGGTCCCCAGAGTCGACAATCCTCCCGTCTGGACTCCCCTCAGATCCTCAGGATCGGAAAGGAGCACCTCGGAGAGAACCTCGTCTGAGCGCAGATTTCGTAGGGAACTGTGTCTGCTCAGCAAACAGGTTCGTCTACTACTCTCCACAACTATGTCTAGGTGCATACTCAAGCCCAGGTCCGGCTTCTCACTCATAGTAACCTCCCTCTCCCACAGCAATAATCACAATAATATAGTGCTGAAAGTAAATGCGGAAAGGTAAAGGTGCGGAAAAGTAAAGCACATATGTACAACACCCAACAGATAAACACCCAAGCGCTAGGACTGACTCGCGTAGGGGATGGGAAACGGTCCCAGCATAAGGGATGGGAAAAGTCCCTAGATGCTACATAGTCCCCAGCAGAGTCGCCAGCTGTCGCTACTGCGAAAATCGGCGCCGGCTTGACAGAAGAGTCGCCACCGTGCGTTATTTATCCCACAGGAGGGAAAGGAAACGCTCGAAGTAAACCTCGCAAAAACGGGAAAGGTATGGTCATCGCAACCAAAACCTGGGTTCAGGAATCGGTTACGCAAGGGGAAGGTATTAGCACCCCTCACGTCCGTCGTACTCGACGGGATCCACGCTTGGTGTTTATAAGGAAACAGGTGGGTTTATCTATCTACGCTAGTGGTCAGTCTGAAAAGAAAAGAAAAGGACAGGACTCGACAGAACATACACTGTTCTGGGCCTACGTACTCCCTCGTGCAATGGGAAAGTCAGAGTCAACGTAGTTCGACTACCTACGTCTAGACGGGGGGAAGGTTGCTCGCCAGGACATCGCGTCCTGTGCCTACGTACTTCCACACGGCATGGAAGATCAGAGCAAACGTAGTTCGGGCTACACACGACACAAGTTGTTCAAGTGTTTTTTTATGGGAAAATGCACCTTAACCAAGGGTTTTCACAGTTCAGGAGGACAAAAGGTTTTGATGTTTGTTCAAATTTTTTGACGGAAGAAATGAATTCACTTTTGTTTTATCCCTTATTAAGTGTTTTTCTGTTGTTTTGAGAAAGGAAAGAGACACCCTAAAACTATGGTTGAAAAGGGGAATCTACCTGATGTTATCATGCCTGGTTAACCAACCTAATGTCTATCATAACTCCTCCACAGCAGAGAAGTTAGAGCTCCTAAGGGATCATGGCAACAGAACTAAACAGCAAACAGGAATCACTGCAAAGTAAAGAAATACTAGAAATATGCATGAACACAACAACCAGGCAAGCAAGGCATAAAGGCCACACACCCCAGAGGCAAGGGAGCTCAGCTCTACCAAATACCAGCAAGCAAAGCCACTCAATAACAATCAAGCAGAAGGAGGACCCCATCAACTTCTCATGCACACAAGCAGGCTTATTTATAAGATGCACCTATCTCAGAAATATCTATATGAACCCCTAAGTCTAATGCAGCACAGCACCACACAAGTCAATCAACACAAAGAGAAGGCTAACCAGCCTGACAAACTCCTATCCAAAAGCAAGAAACTAACCCTGAGCAGGTCCTAAACAACCCTAAAACAAAACCCTAATCTACCCTAAGCAAAACCCTAAAGGGAGAAATTAATCCTATTCTCCAAGCTTCAAGACAAGCTTACCATAGAAAGGGAGCTAAGTAGACAGACCCATAGTGCCTCCCTCAGGAAAGTACTAGGAGGCTTCTACTTAGGAATCACATCCCATGTGGCTCAACAACTGTGAACGGTTTACATTCCTCCTCAGGAGAAACTAAACTCACATGAAGGCTCCAACATCATTGGATACTTAAGAAAGCCTAGATGAACTACAGGAACTAAGTGAACAAACCCATAGTGCCTTCCTCAGGAAAATACTAGGGGGCTTCCACTTAGGAATCATATCCCATGTGGCTCAACAACTGTGAACGGTTTACATTCCTCCTCAGGAGAAACTAAACTCACATGAAGGCTCCAACATCATTGGATACTTAAGAAAGCCTAGATGAACTACAGAAACTAAGTGAACAGACCCATAGTGCCTTCCTCTGGAAAATACTAGGGGGCTTCCACTTAGGAATCATATCCCATGTGGCTCAACAACTGTGAACGGTTTACATTCCTCCTCAGGAGAAACTAAACTCACATGAAGGCTCCAACATCATTGGATACTTAAGAAAGAGGTGAGAAGAAAGAATGAAAGACATCCATAGTGCCTTCCTCAAGAAAGTACCATGAATTTCCCTCAAACTTCAGGATCTCAAACCTCACAGAAAGAGAGCAAGCTCCTAGACTAGGTCTTCAATCCATGCATCCATCTCCAAGAAGAAACCACAGGCCCCCAAACCACAAGAAACTACTCTTGAAGTTCAACCAAAGTTGAACTCCAAGGCTAAAAGTTCTCAAACTTCTCCTATTCACAAGCTCAAGCAAAAATAGCAAAACAACTTCTAAAAATCCACCAAAAATCTAGGGGAAACCTACATGTCTCTATGATCCCAAGATCAAATCTCAAAGCCTAAGTCAACTTCTAAGGCTACTAAACAATCCCTAACATGTGAATGGTCAAGGGTTAACCAGTAAGTTATGAGGTCTCTACTCTCTAACCCTAAAACAACATCAATCAATTTCTAAAAAATCCACGAAAATCCTATGGGGAGCATGCATCAATCTAGTATAACATACTAAAAAAGAAAAGCAAGATTCAATACCAAGTGAGAGAAATAAAATCAGCAAGGCAGACACATCACAAATCAATATTCAAAACCAATTAAAATGCAAAAAAAATGCAATAAAAATGAAAATGCATGATCAAATTAATATTTTTATTTGATAAAATTCTAAATTGAATTGTGAATCTATAGAAAAAAGAAGGGAATTAATTGGATAATCCTACTATTTTTCATGAATTATTTTTTAACATGTACAAAAATGAGAAAATAAAAGGAAATAAAAGAAATTGGATAAACCAGCGTGACAAATAGCAATTGCAGGCAGTTCAGTTTCAGCTTTGGGCCTAAGAGGGGGTGCTGATAGCCAATGTCACTAAGCCCATTCCCAAAGTCAATCAGTTTTTCACAGCCCAGGGGGGGGGGGTAACGAGTAAACAAGGGGGTGGTCATAGTAATCCTATCGTGTTGGGCCTAAACTAAGTCCAACCCTAACCCAAAACCAACAAACAAAACCATCCTCTCTCAGCAAAACGTCTACTGTTCATTAACCCAAACCCTAGCGCCGTTCTCTTCTCTGAACTTCTCTCACAAACCTCCCTCACACACTCTCAAACCCTAATCAAACACTCGTGAAATCCATCAACAACCTCTCTCTAATCCTCAATCCGTCCAACTCACCCTAACCTAGGTTAACTTCATCCACAAATCTATCATTCAAAACAGAAAAAACATAATCCACTGAATGAACAACAACGGAGATGTAGCGAAAGGGAACAAAACCTGGAACGAAGCCACGGAGGTGATGAAGTTTCTGGAGAGACCGCTTGAAGGATGTTGAAAGAGCTCGCGGAGATCTTGAAGTCTTCTGAAGACGATCTTCAAAGAATATGGGCGAAGATCACTGAAAGCACTCGTTCGTAGATGACCTTGCGAAGACGAAGTTCCGGAGAGTCCTTCTTGAAGGTTTGCTTGAAGAATCTAGAGAAAGATCTTGAACGGACGAAGAACGTGATGAACGTTCTTGCTCGTTTGAAGATCGTTGAAGATCTAATGACGATCTAGAAAAAACGATGAGTAGGGTAAAACCACGAAGATCTTTGAAGATGACGATTTCCTACAAATGCTGATGATCGGTGAAAATTGGCAAGGTTTTCTGGAAAAGCGTTGAAGCTCCTTGAAGATTCCGGTGATGATATGAGCTTTCCGGTGAGTAGTAGATGAAGGTGGACGGAGAAGAGCGGAGGGTGTCTGGATGAGTTCCTGGAGAAAACAGAGGATTTGCAGTCTCCGGCGACCTCAACAACCTCCGGTGGCAGTTGCGGTGGAGGAACGGTGGTCCGGTGGTGGTTGTATGGCCGGTGATGGAGGGGAGTGAGTGGGATCCAGGTGTCACGGAGAGGGTTGAGAGAAGGACGCGTGTGGTGTGCTGGCGCAGAGAGGGAGTGGCGTGTGAAACGTGGCAAGGTGTGGGGACGCGTGGTAATAGAGAGAGATTGAATGGGGAGGTGAGTTGGCGTGCATGCAGCTAGTGGAGTGTGAGGTGGAAGAGAGAGAAGCTGAACGCGTGGGAGGGCCTTTATAAGACACATGGCACTAAGACTGGACTTGGATGAAAACTGGGCCTCCACAACACTCTGGGCCCAACGAAAATTGCACCAGGACTGAATGAAATGGCTGAATGGATTAAGACTAATTAGACAGATTAACCTAATTAATATGAACTAAAGACTAATGCAAAGACTAATGATGATGATTAATACAAACTGACTCGATTAAGACTAAAAAATCTGAATTAAAAAACTTGATTAAAATCTAATCAATCTAATTAGAACTCCTAATCAAAACTAAACTAGACTAACTACTCTAATAAAACCTAATTAATCTAATTGAAAATTGAGAATTAATTCTAAAACAAAATATTCTACAAAAAATAGTAACAAAATCTATTAATCTATTTAATATCTATTAAAAAAAATCTATACTATTTATCTAAAATAAAATCTATCTAAACCCTATATTAAAAATAAAATCCATCAAATTCTAGTGAAAATAAAATCTACTTATTTATTCTATTTAATATGAAAACTATTGTCTAAAAATGCTAATAAAGTCCAATAAATGCCTAGAAAATTCTGTAAAATTCTAAAATTGCTATTAAAGCGAACAACTCTGATAAAAGGAACGCGAGATCCGACTGGAGTAAATGATAAACCCCGGACATCAGAAACATCCTGAAAAACACAGTGTATACTGAAAATGCCGAGAAGCGCACAATTTCCCGAAAATGAAACCCTGATTATTTGGACTGATCTGAAACGTACAAGGGGTGAAAACCAAGTTGTAACCCTGACATCCTCTGTCTGCTAAAAAATGTAATGCATGTGGTATGCAAATGCGAATGCAAGAATGAGCCGAAACGTAAATCAGGAGCGGGAACCGGTTGGTCAAATTTTAGGGTGCAACACCTACAACCAATTATCCATAACAGAAACATCACATTTCGCATACATCATGTACTCACCACTTCAATCTGTTCATATCAGAGAACTACCAACAGTATTGTTCCTACGAATAAGACTCTAACACATTTTCGCAGAGAATAATTAAAAACAACCTCGTCTCTACAATTGAGAACTCAACAGCATTTTCATGTCAGAGAACAACTGACAACAGCGTTACTACAAATAAGAACTCAACACATTTTCATATACTTTCATACGGATAATATAACTACAACTTCTAATTTACTTAAATAGGGACATAATAACAACATCATTACGGGAACATTACTGCGGTAACGTTACTACGGGAACATTAACCCTTAATATTCTCTTAATATTTCTCAACCTACGGGAACATTTACCCTTAATATTCCCTTAATATTTCTCAACCTACGGGAACATTTACCCTTAATATTTCTCAACCTACGGGAACATTACTACGGGAACATTACTTCGGTAACGTTACTACGGGAACATTAATCTTAATATTTCTTCAACTTACGGGAACAGTACTACGGTAACGTTACTACAGGAATATTAATCTTAATATTTCTTCAACTTACGGGAACATTACTACGTATTTTCCCCATTAGGGAAACCTTAGAGCATCGTATATAACACATTCATTCTTACATAGAAAAACCTCGTCCCTAACATTTATCGATTAACGAAAACTATACATATGAATCAATTCCCTACATGAAATTGATCATACCCACGATTATAGAATTGAACCTCACCCTTACCTTGAATAGAGGCCAATTCCAAGCTTTCTAGTTCTGGTTCCGTTCTACGGTAACTCTCCTGCAACTTTCTTCCAATTTCACCGATGGAAATTCTTATGTTCTTACTTTCTCCACAGTCACGTTCCTTTTTCCTTCTCTTCAACCTTTTTTTCCTCAATTTTGGTTTTCTGAGCAGTTTATCATGATAACCCTCTTTCTCCCACAACTTCTCTAATAACTCTCTTCTCTCCTTCCATCCACTAATATCCCTAATAATAATAATAATAATAATAATATACTATTAATTATTAAATTATCACCAATTATTAATTATATTATATTAATATTAAACTCCAATCGTTATTAATAATTCTTACGGTCTAAGGGCATCCATCAACGCCACTCAGACACACCTCCCACATAAAGGCGCACCAACAATTCATAAATAATTATATTTAAAATGAACGGACGTTACAATAATGACCAACAAAAAGAATGTACATGTGGTCTGCTACCCAAAGGGATAAGAATCCAAAACATCCTGATACAAATTAAAGGCAAGAAACAAAAATAAAAATCCAATAAACAAAATGAAACGAAACGAAAATGAGAACGAGAAAAGGGGCTATCGAATTGGAGAATAAATTTGAGGGATTTGGATCCTCTCCTTTTTTATATATCATGCCATCTCTCATATTTCTAATCTAACGGTTCAGAATTTGTAATGAATAATTAAATAAAAAAAGTCATTTAATAAAAGAGAGAAATGGATAAGTAATTTGTCTTTGTTTTTTTATTTAATTATTCATTATAAATTCTGAACCGTTAGATTAGAAACATGAGAGATGGCATGATATATAAAAAAGAAGAGGATCCAAATCCAAATTTGAGAGATGAATCGTGTATGGGATTCACGACAGCTCTATTTTCTCCGATGAAACTCATGGCAACTGCGTGGTGCTCGGTTGTACACTTCCTCTATGTCAATCTCGCGTTCTCAGTATTTTTGAATCTCTCTTTGTTTCCTCACGGATCTCGTATTCTCCGGTGATGACAGATAATAGCGGTGAGTTGTCGGTTGTTCTTGTGTTTATGAGAAATGGATATTTTCGGGTTTGAGAAGAGACTGTTTGAAATCGGAATCGAGATTTCGTTTAAGAGCTTCAAAGTGTGGTGCGAAAAATGGTGATATTGATTGTGAATGTGGGCTTTATTGGATGTTGATTTTTTTCTAGTCGTGTGGCTACCGATGTCGCTGCAGTAAGCAGGTTACACGATCATTGTTGTTACAAAATGGAAATTGTTTTTCTGTATATTTTCCGCACTATGTTTGAAAACCTTGAGGGAAGAGTGATTGTGTTTGGTGATGGTGGCCAAAATTTGTTGTTTGACCGAAGGTGAAAAAAGCAAGAGAGAGAAATGTGGTTTTGGAAGCTGTTCAAGGGAGGCAGAATGTTCGAAATTGAAAGAGGGATGGAAAGAGCTATGAAGTTTCTCTAGAAAGTGGTTTGGTGTGAGATTGAGGGTGATGATGTTACTATGTTAGAGTTTTATGTAAGAAGTTGCGAGGTTGGGTGATGTAATGGGAAAATGAGGATTTAAGAAGGTATTGTCTTGGTTTATTCTTCATTTCCTGTCTCCTTTTTTGTTGTTGTTGTTTTTCCCAATTTATTGTTGTTATTGTCTCTTTCTCTGCCCTTCAATTTCTGCTTTCCTTCTTTTAAAACAAAATGTAAACTTGTTTGTTAAGTTTTCAATTTGTTCTGTTATTGTGGTGTTGTTGTTATCAATGGTGCAGGTTTTAGGATGGTGTTGAAATGTCATTGTTTTGTTGTAGCAAATGCGTAGGTTTTGGTACGAATTTGTTGTTGAAGTGTTGTGGCAGCAAGGTTTGTACCTTTGGTGAAGGAATTGTGTGTTGGATGTGGCACACGGGTCATACGGTTTGTGGTAGTAGGTAGTGGCCATTTCGTGTGGAACATGTTGTTGGCTGCAAGTTTTTTTCCTCATTTATATTGTTGAAGTGTACGTCTTTTGCAGGAGGTAATGGTGTGGTATTTGTAACTTTATGGACCTTGTGAAAGCTGTATTTTGAATTGTATTTTTTTTAATCACATTCCCTTGTAAATTTATGGACTATGTATTAGACTTGGTATCAACTTTATGACTTTAAGCAAGTGTAATTCATGGGCCATGTAGTAGCTAGCACTTTTCTTGTGAATGAATGCAAATGGGCTTGTAAATGGGCTTCACATATCATGAGCCTCATCTCAAAATTTTCATGAACAAGTTTTTGTGTGTAGAACTTTTGTAATAATGGACTCTTGGTAGATTTGGAAGTGTGTAAATGAATTGGACTCTAGATTTGTGCAAACTTTTTGAACTTGCCTTTTTGTTCTTTGCCAAATTTGGATGTAATGAGCTTGGATTACTATTTGCACTTCCTTGAATTTGAACCTTGAAATCATAATTTGGCCTAATAGCTATTTACTTCTCCATATTTACTTGAATCATACTTGTAATCACAATTCTTTAAACTTGAATCAAGATGATAACATGTTTGAAACCTTGAACATGACCATTAAAACTTGAACTTCCATGTGAACCAAGAAATCACATTAGCCAATTTTCACCCTTTGTCTAATTCTCACTTGAAACAACTAAGATCTTGAATTAGTCCTGAGAAATGAAGTGATCTGGATCTTTGGATGAATTAGAGCTCTTGAATATGACTAAAAGTGAACCAATTCTTGAATCTTAACTATTCTTGAACACATGCTTGGGATATGATTGAAGTTGGGTCAAACTTGAAATCATCTTGAATAAATGACCTGCTTGATTTCTCTGTGAATCTTCAAAATGGCCCATGACACACATGATTTGAGACATGGACTGCATTGCAACTGTACCAAACCCCTAATTGAAAGTGAATTGGCTCTAATGATTATCCACCCGAAACAATTGTCTTTCCAAGAACCTAATAACTTGATACTGAAGCAAACCCCACTGAATTTCAACCAACATTGCACACCCTCTTTATCTGATAACTTTGTCAGAAACTTAATTTGATCTTGCAAGGCCTGAGCTTAGACAACAAAAAGGCGCCTACTTGCATCCACAACGATTAAATGACATGAATAATGGTTATGATGCACAAATGATGAAAATGGTATGCTATGAAAGGTGTGTTATGATATACGGATGATGCAAAGATGAAAATAAAGTCAAATGAATGCAAGTTTAAAGTGTCTGGTCAAAATTTGGGGTATGACAAAGTGCTATATACAGAGTGCTTCCAAATCCACTTATCTCTATCTAAGGTAAGGATAATCTCTCTAAGAAACACCCTGAGAATTTTTTGTTGGAGAGAAATAAAGAAAAGACCAAAAAGCCTTTCCTTAAGGGTTGATATCCCTAACCAAAGATCCTTCCAAAAGGAAGTATGATAACCTGGACCTGCTTTTCTCGTAATTCCTTATGAAAACTAGTCTAATCTACAATTCTCTTTAGCCCCAAGAAGAGATGTCTCTTTTCACAAAGAGAAATTAGAGCAGAAGCCCATATCCCTACCTCCCATAAGGGAAGAAATAGAGATACCGCCCTACCAAGCTACTATGATGTCTCTCCAGATCCCTGAATCCCCTACAAGCAATCTCCATCTCCAATTTTTCAAGAGAGCTAAATTAACTAACCAGAGATCCCTCACATTTATGCCCCATCTACTCTTAGGCTTACACACATCATCCGAATTCACCTAAGGGATCTTGTTTTTTTTCTTCACACCTCCCCAAAGAAAATTCCTTTGTAAAGAAACTATCTTCTTCCAAACCATATAAGACATCTTCAAAAAGAACAAGAAGAAAATAGGAATAACATTAAGCACTGAATTAAGGAGAACAAATCTACCCCTAGGCTAACATGCATATGCTTCCACGAATTGAGTCTTTTTTTCCAACAAAATAACCAAAGGCTCCCAAGTTGACACAAGTCAAGGATTAGCCCCAACAGGCAGGCCAAGATACTTAAAAGGAAGATATGTCATCTCGCAATGGAGAAACTCCCCAGCTAAAGTAAGGAAAACATGATCAACTTTAATACCAATCAAACTAATCTTAAAGAAGTTAACACGAAGACCAGAAGCCCTCTCAAAACCTCTAAGAATATCCTTAATACACCATATATTGTCAATAGATGGTTCAGACACCAAAATTGTGTCATCAGAATATTGCAGGTAAGGCACAACTAACCCTGAGTTACCAATTTTAAACCCAAAATAAAGACCTAGCTCTTTGGCCTTCACAATCAAACCACTAAGACCATTTTCCACTAGAAGAAAGAGGAAATGAGATAGAGGATATCCTTGCTTTAATCCTCTTTGAATTCTAATTTCTTGGGTGGGGCATCCATTAACCAGAACCAGAAAATTACTAGCAAAAACACAAGCTTTCATCCAAGATCTTCATTTCTCACTAAACCCGAATCTGATCAACAAGTAATTCAGGATGTTCCATATAACTGAATCACAAGCTTTATAAAAATCCAACTTAAAAATAAGGCAATGATATTTAGATTTCTTGGACAAGTCTACTACCTCATTAATTGCCATTACTCCTTCCACCCACATTCTCCCTTTAAGAAAAGACGATTGGCTAGGAGAGATAAGTTTCTCCATCACCACCCCTAGTATAATGGCTAGAACTTTAGCCACCAACTTATACAACGATCCCACTAGAGAAATAGGTCTAAATTCACCAAGATTTGAAGGTGAATAAACCTTAGAGATCAAAGTCATAAAGTATGACGCAAAACTACGAGGTAGAGATGAGAAATGATGAAATTGATCAAACATAATCCCTAAGTCAAGTCTAAGAAGGTTATAGATTTTTTTTAAAAGGAAAAATCAAAACCACCTAGATCCAAAATGTATACTCCTCTCAAAGATAAACAACCTCATCAAGCTTCGGAAGACTAAAATGGGTCGAAAGAGTAAAACTATCATCTTCCGAGAGAGATCTGAAGACAACATCATCCATACGAGGTCTATTTGAATCTGGTTCTCTAAAGATCTTCGTGAAGTGATTCACAACCTCTGCTTTAATCTCTGAAACCCCTTCAATCCAAGTCTCACAAACTCTAAGAGCCGAGATAATGTTTCTTATGCTTTTGCAATTCACAGAAGCATGAAACAATCTAGAATTTGCATTACCGAACTTGAGCCAGTTAGATCGATATCTCTGGCACAATCGAGAGTCTTTGGTTCTAAGGAGGGACCACAACTCAGATAAAGCTATTGATATAGACTTTATCTCATCCCTAGATATCTCACCACCATCAACCAAAAAGTCAATACTACTAACTTCCTCTCTCAACCTATCAATCTGAGAATCAAGGTTACAAAAAACCTCTATATTCCAAGATTTTAGGATAACTTTAAGGGTTTAAAGCTTCTCTAGAAAAATAAAAGCTCCCCAACCATACACCTTAGCAGTGCTCCATAAATTAAAAAAAATAACTCTGGAAGATCACTATGAGCTAACCAATGATTATTAAATCTAAATCGTTTGGGACCCAAAGCTGGTTGATATACTTCAAGATAATATGATAGTGATCAGAGACATCCCTTGGCATAGCCCACTGAGAAACCTCCCCTAGGTATTCCACCACCCATTAAAAAGAAAAATACAATCAATCTTACTAGCCGCCCCGCCTCTTGACTGAAATCAAGTAAACTTTATACCAAAAAGAGGAAGATCCAAAACCTTTAAATAGGAGATAAAATCCGAAAATTTCATGCACTCAGCTCTCTCAGAGGAATTCAAAGAGACTGTCACTCCAACCCTCTTAAGAGAAAAGGAGGTGGAATTTAAATCTCCCATATCACAACAAAGCACACCACTAAAACTAGTTTTCCTGGAGAAAAGATACACCCATAGATCTTTTTATCAACTAACGTACACTTAGAGTGCACATTAATCACAAAACACATGGAGTTCAATGTCCACCACTCTAAAAAAGTACCCAAGTAGTTAGGACCTGAGAAAGAGAACACAAATCTCCCTTTGGAACTACATCGGATCGAAATAAGACCGCCACTATTTCCCACATACGAGGAGAAACTCCAATCACAAAAGTGTTTTCTCTAAAGAGAATGGACAAGAGAAATAGATATTTGAGACATCTTAGTCTCTTAGATTTCTAGGAAATCTAAGGAGGAAGTCCTAATGAGGTTCCTCACTTTATTTTTCTTGAGACTTCCACCCAAACCCCTATAGTTAAACAATTACACTGACATCGAAATGCTCCCTTACACGACATTGCTCTCATTCTAGAGTTATCTCTCTTTTCCGCATCCGTTTTCTTGGAGGACTTATCTCTAGAAACCCATATAGATTCCGATAAAGTATCATACCACTGACAACTTCCATTAAGCACTGTCACTTTGCTTGTCTTTGCAAGTGTTTTACCATTTTCCACAGATACAACAGAAACAAACAACTTGTTCCACCCTTTTGGTACCTGCTAGTATTAGAATTCAATTAGCATTTGCTATTTGCACAACCAGCACTTTCTTATTTGAGTTTATGTGACACTATTTGGAAAACCTTATGGAAAGAGTTTATGCTATGTGTCTAAACTATTTTCACCTTATTTCTCTAAGTTCTCCACAATAGCTTATGAAAATATCTAGCTGTGTGAGTCTATAAATAGATCACACATATTGTAATTCAATTTTGAATTATCTCTATCAATCAGTAATAATATAGAATTCTAACATGGTATCAATAGAAGCACCCCATCAGAATTTTGTTTAATCTTGAACACCCATTTGTAGCCAATAGCACGACATGTTAGGAGAATTGAGTTGAGGATGTGGGAATCTGATTTCATTAAAAAGAACATCCTTGGAAATATAAATTTTTCCATTAAGGGCTAAGCATTTGTATCCTTTGGGAGGTTAATAAGGTCTTAGATGTGGGTAGCAGGCACATCCAAAAGCCTTGAAAAATTTGTAATTAGAAATTTTGTTATAAAGTATGGAGTAAGTTGCAGTGAGACATGCATGATCAAGTATGTCGCAGTGGGACATGCACGATCCCATAACTTCAAAGGTGAGACAACCTTTTTGTAATTGGAGTCCTCATTGTCCATTGTCTGACTTAGTGTTTAGATCTTTGTCATACTTGCAGAGAGACTAGAATGCTTTGTGGTATTGAGGAGTTTGTTGTTTTTCTGAGTTTCACTGTCAGTTCTTGTGTAGTTTATCAGATTTTCTGATGTATGTGGATAAATAGTTATTGTCAAACCTTTTTGAGAAAGATTATATTAGTGACCATTTAACATGGTCCATTAATAAACGAAATAACATGATTTACTCAAGGATTGATAGGGTGCTGGGCAATACTAGATGGCAATAGCAAAACACGGACACCATCCACTCTATTATGAACCATGGTGTTTCTGACCATGCTCTGTTGTGTCTGCAGGAATTTGGTCCCAGAAGAGCGATTAGAGCTCCCTTCAAATTCCAAAATATAGTTACTACCAAGGAGGACTATAATGATAAGGTTAGGCAAAGCTGGAATGATATTCTTGTGGGAAGCCCTATGTTTATTATGTGGAAAAAGTTACAGAGGCTCCAACCTGTGATCAGAAGCTGGAATTATAGCTTACAAGTTGTATTTTAACAACACGAGCAGGGTTGCAATATTCATTAGCACATAAAGATGCCAAGATTCAATTTATATTTATATAGAGAAAATGAAATAATTCCACAACAAAGTACTAGTCAAGTAAAATATAATCTTCTCAGAACTCAAGTTTGATAACTGACATAATCAACAAAAAATCACAAAATTAAAGTTCTTAAAAATTAAAATCATCCTGACATCATTAACATGACAATGCAAGAATCTAAAACAGTGAGGCGGGTTGATGCTGATCCATCAGCAATCCTGCGACACCGTGAAAGGACACTCTACTCTTCAGTGATACTGCAACACCAAAGAAGAGGGCAAAGTGATGAGAACTAATGCCAAAACAAGCACAGATAATTAGAAATTTGGAAATCTACATTAGAAAGTAGAAAAGCATATCAGAATATTCACCTTAATGAAACCAATTTCCTTGGCATTGCTATGGAAGCACTGCCTGCAACACATGAGCCCGTACTTCCTGATCAATCCATGAGAGTTTCCACACACTCGGCTGCAAAACAGGGGACAACAGTAAACAGCAAACTATAACTAAGAAATTCCCAAGGAAATATACCAATAACTAATCTATACTCGTCTTATCAGTTATTACACAAAACTTGGAAATTTATAACAAAAAGACTTAGCTTTATAGTACATACAAACATTAAAATTAATAATAGAGCAAGATGATTCTTCAAAAGGTGTATAATTAAAGGTAGCAGAGCCCCTTTTTCCAAATTAAGACTCACAATGCAAGAAAAGAACAACAAAAAGAACAGAATATTCATTTGACCATAGAAAGACACTTGTATGGCTAACAATATATACTCTACCAGAAAGCTTAGCCACATCAAATTGACAAATGCAATTATTTCAGGAGTTGAAAGGGGTCTTCTACTAGTTGAAAGAATGTATTTAAAAAATTATAGCTGCATCTAAATCCTAAAGAGTTTCAAATGACATGAGTCACGATTCAGTGTACTCCCTATAACAATTAAACAATATAAATTTGAAAAATCAATTTGAACCCCATCAATAAACTACAACGTAACAAAACTAATCTCAAACGCTAAAGCATCCACTTAGATTCCCCTTATGGATTTGTATTTCGTGTATGAGGGGGACCAAACAAAAAGTGATTGAAAAAACTTTGTCCATAAATGAATTTCTTTAATCCAAAACTCTTAACATTTGAGGCACCTGTTGCGTTAGAGTTTCCTTTCAATAGAGCTTCTTTAAAAAATACCTTGTTGACCACAGGATAGTCGGCACAAGGTTGCAAAAAGAGATTCAAAGACTTTTTCTTCTTATGATGAACACGAAGGTTCCTCCTCTCACCCATCGGATTTCTGTCATATTTAGAAAACAAAGCCAAGTGACTTTCAGTCATACACTATTAAGATCAGAAACAAGCCTAACCAAGTTCTTAACTTCGAAGAATCTGAAAAAGCCAAATCTATCATCATTTTTATTCCTTTTGTTTGGAATGGAAACTTCCTCAACCACAACAAAAAAAACTTAAATTTAGCCTTCAACTTAATAAGAGAAATATGATCAGAGAAATTAGAAAAGTAGAAGGAAAAAATATCCTTCTTACTCTCCATGAGCAAAATGCAGAGAGATGCAATGGATGATTTATCAGAAATGATTAAAAATGTATGCAGATTTGTTAATGATATGCAGGAAAAATGCGAGAGTGAGAGATAACATTCTCAATCCCCCAACAAAACAGATGCAAGTGTTATTACTCTTAGGTCGAGTAACAATATCGCATTTAATAGCATGGTTTCTCCCTCCCATATGTCAATGCCTCTAGATAAAACATCTCTAAATGACTTGCATTTCAATAATTAGGAATTAGGAACAGCATTAAGGGTGTTCAAATCTAAATTTATCCTGATAAAAACTGTAAATCGATCTAAAAAAATTGAAAATCCCAAAAAACTGATAATATTGAATGAATTTGGATGTCATTTTGAAAAATTACTCGATTTGGATCAAATTTTAGATTGATTTTCAAAACTGATTCAAATCGAATAGAACCGCAAATATACATTTCTATAATTATTTTTTATTTTCTTTTATAGATCCCTTTCAAATATTAAGATAGATTAAGTAATCTTTTTATCATCATACCTCTAATTATGTTAGATTTTTTAAAGATTTATAATAAATTCTGATCTATGTATTCACTTGCTAACAACCACTAAAATGCTAAAATAAAATTTGCATAAGCAGTAACTGGGAAGACAGAGGTTAAAGTAGACTAGACACACTAAATCAGAGGCCTTCAAAATCGAATTAGTGGAAACCAGATTCTATTCTTGAGCATGCTGGCCTGAATGCTTTGCCATTAGATCTCTGATCAAGACTAGAATCTCCGCTCGCATGCAGTCAACAGCAGATGGAGTAACCTGTTCCTTGACGACAGAGAACCACAAATCATTTGCATCAGTCTTTATACTATTTACACGCCAATCGCATATCGCTCTTGCTATGGCTGTGACATATAAGCCACAGTCATAACCATTCACTTGCCTAGGCGAATCAGTGCATTCAAGAAAGCGGACCTCAGATCCCGATTCAGATAACCCCACATATCCAACAACAGCTTTATAGAGTTTCTTAGCAGGTTCTGAGTTTAAGCTTCTGCAGCTATCATGGTGAACAAATAGATTCACGTTGCGGTAGTATGCAAGTAAGCTCCAATGAGATCCACCTTCCGCTGTGTTAACATCTTCATTGTTATTGACGGGAAATAAAACGAGTTCCTTTTCAGACAAATGAAGGGGCTCTAAGAAATCTTTCAAAGCCTCAGCAAAAGGACATTGTAGTATCCAAAACGCAATGGATGGTGGAACCAACAAGATATCCTGAGGGGGATGCGATGACGAAAGGTAACTTAGATAAAACTCGATAATCCGATCGTTCAAATAATATGGACCACTGAGAATGTCTAGATCAGATCGTCTAAGCACCACATCATTGTAGCCGAGAATCTTCTCATCAGCGCCCGATTTCCCCATCTTGCGAAGAGGCTAGCCTGAAGAAAACAATTGGCGACAGAGAGCCGGACTATAGTTGTAAGTTAGGGGTTTTTTAATTTTCAATTTTAATTATTGTTTTATGAATATTTTCTATAAAAAAATGTTAAATACATTCATTAATTTAAATAATATGTTAATAAATATTTAAATAACATATTAATAAATATTAAAATTTATGCAAATATTTAAATACATATTTAATTTATGTAAATATTCAATTTATGCAAATATTAAAATACATGTTTAAATAGTAATAACATTAAGTTTGTTATTAAAACTATAAATATTTTAATTATTTATTAAGAAATATTTGTCAATAAATTATGTTGTTTGTTTTTCATAATAAATAGAAATATAAAAAATATTAAAATATATTAATTTACAATATAATGAAAATTACAACAACAAAAAAAAATTAATGGTCGACTCTATCCAAGCGACCACCGGTGCCACACAGCGGAGGATGCACGTTGCGACGAGGTCTACGGCGAGGTTGTTGTGGTGTGTCTGGTCGTTGTGTGTTGAGTTGTGGGGGAGGGTTTTGTTGGGACTGCCCAGGTGTATCAGATAGATTTTTCAGCATTTGACCCCAATAGCCGGGAGCTTCACTATCAACGGCGCTGCCGTAGTTTAGCCTAATGCCCATGTTTTCGTAGGATTGTCGGGGAGGTTGGGTGGAGTATGGACGGTATGGTTGTCCGAGTTCGTACATCGAATTGGGTTGGAAATGGTGCGTTGGTTGTTGTGGGGTGTGGTAGTCAAATAGTGGATAGTTGGAAGGGTAGTTGGAGGGGTAGTTGGAGGGGGTAGGGTCAAATGAGTTGTCTGGGCTATAGGTGGAGGGGGTAGGCTCAAAAGACGTATCATGGATATAATGGTATGGTGGTTGAGGCTGGGACTGGGTGGGTGGTGTAACAGTCCAATTTTCAATAATTAATTATTTGTGTTAATTAATTGGTTTATTTGGAATATTCTAATTATTTGAATAATTAGATGATTGTTTAAATGGATTGATAGATGTTTTGAGAGAGGGAATAAATTGGAGAGAAACCGAAGGGAAGGATATAAGAAGGGGGAGCGGAACGAAAATGTAAAATAGAAAACATGAAAGAAAAGTGGAGGAAGAAGAGAAAGTAGAAGGAAAAAGAAGGAAAAGCTTGGAAAGCTCAAGAACGACTTCTAGCTTCCGATTAATCGAGGTAAGGGTGAGAAGCACTGTTATCTTAATCAATGTGTATGATTATGTATGTGTGTGTTTGGATTTGTTGGGTGTTTCCTACATTTTCTATTTTAGGTCAAAATGAGTTTAATCGGTAGAAACCGAGTTTGAACGGGTAGAATCTGAAATTGACGGTGTAATATAGTCGGGTGATGAGTGGGTCGTGCTACTGGAACTGATTTGGATTAAATCGGTCGGTTTGTGAGGTTTGGGCTTTTGGACAGCCATGGGAGTTCTGAGTTCGCAGGTTCGTCAGGCGAATGGCAGCGAAGCTTCGCCGGGCGAAGCCCAACGAGTAGCAGTGAACCAAGTCAGAAGCATCCACCCTGTCTTTGCTGGCAAGTTCGCCAGGCGAATGAGAGTGGCGAAGGTTCGCCAGGCGAATGAGAGTGGCGAAGGTTCGCCAGGCGAGTGTGCTAGCGAGTAATTCCAGAATAACTCCCAGTGGTCTTCGTTGGCAAGTTCGCCAGGCAAACGAAGTAGCGAAGGTTCACCAGAGGCTTCGCTAGGCGAAGGTTCACCAGAGGCTTCGCTAGGCGAAGGTTCACCAGAGGCTTCGCTAGGCGAAGGTCAGCGAATGTGACATCATTTGTTTTATTTTGGTTGGTTCCATCCAATGTTGATGTATTTGATATAATTATGTAGCGTATAGCCTGTGCGCTGTTATATGTTGTGCTGTGGGTAGCCGTATGGCGTGAATCCTAGATTATGAATCGATTATGAATATGTGGCCTTTTGGCATATGTGATACATTGTTTAAATTGATCGAAATTCATGATTAATGTGATTGAGTTGTTGCCGTTTGGCACGATATTTGTAAGTGTATATTGCTTGTATGCGATGGTGGGTGACGAATGCATGAGAATATATATGGCGAGTACATGTGTATTGTTTGGTAATGTAAGAATGGTGTGGGAAATGTGTATATGCATTGAGTCGTACTCACTGGGGTAGAATGGCAAGTTGTCGGTCCTAGAGGAGTAATAGTAATCACTGGGGTAGAATAATAGGATGTTATTCCTAATGAGGTATAGTGTCGTGGTTGTATACACCGGGGTAGGATGACTAAGATGTCGTTGCTGGTGGAATAATTACCGGGGTAGAATAACTGAGATGTTGTTCTTGGTAGGGTATAAGTGATGTACCCATACTCCCAAAGAGGGATTGGTGTTAATTGATGAGTTTTATATGAGCCATATGGCATAAATATCATTGTTGTATGAAGGATGTTGATGTGTATGAATTGTTGAATTGTGAGTTATAAATGTGAATCTAGAATGAAGCGATATGAGATGAATGATGAACATATGTATATATGCATTGTGATATATATATATATATATATATATATATATATATATATATATATATATATATATATATATATATATATATATATATATATATATATATATATATATATATATATATATATATATATATATATATATATATATATATATATATATATATATATATATATATATATATATATATATATATATATATCTATTGCGAATGCATATTGAATACACGTGCTGGTATGTGATGTATGATGATTGTAAATGTGAACCATGTTTGAATAGTGTGAATGAAATGATGAATATATGTATATATTGCGATATGTATATATTGTGAGTGCATAATGAATATATGTGATTAATGTGATGAATGCATGAGTGTGTTTGTAAACATGCGTGCAAAGAGTGTCATGAGTCATGTTGCATGTGAAGCATCATGGTATGCATTCTTGTGTTGATTGATTCCTCGGTGAATCTGCAGAACCTCGTGAGCCCTTGTGGGGTGTGAGCGATGGTTATTTATTGATTCCTCGGTGAATCTGCAGAACCTCGTGTGCCCTTGTGGGGTGTGAGCGATGGTTATTTATTGATTCCTCGGTGAATCTGCAGAACCTCGTGTGCCCTTGTGGGGTGTGAGCGATGGTTATTTATTGATTCCTCGGTGAATCTACAGAACCTCGTGTGCCCTTGTGGGGTGTGAGCGATGGTTATTTATTGATCCCTCGGTGGATTTGCAGAACCTCGCATGTTGCGATGGTTATATTTGATTCTGCGTAGAATCTGCAGAACCTCGTGTGCCCTTGTGGGGTGTGAGCGATGGTTATTTTTGGTTCTTCAATTGAACCTGCTGAAATGAGTCGGTACCGCATTTGCATATGCATAGAGTCGTGTGTCGGTCTCTATGAGTTGCATGTTATCATCTTTATATGGTGCATTGGTGAATTAAACATGAATGTGAATGTTTATGTGAATTGGTGATGAAATGAACATATTTTGTATGTTTATATGGATTGATTGGAATTGTGGATGTACGCATGTTAAATATGCTTGATGATTATCCATATTTGTTTATATGTAGATAATGATGTATACGAGTGAATCGTGAATGTATGCATGATGAGATTCTTAGTTATATATATATATATATATATATATATATATATATATATATATATATATATATATATATATATATATATATATATATATATATATATATATATATATATATATATATATATATATATATATATATATATATATATATATATATATATATATATATATATATATATATATATATATATATATATATATATATATATATATATATATATATATATATATATATATATATATATATATATATATATATATATATATATATATATATATATATATATTGTTCTGGACTGGGCTGAGGCTTAGCCCACAATCGAGAAGGCCCAAAATCCCACTAAGGTTGGGCCCAATTGGACCACACTGATGAGCAGGGACCCATGGGCAGGTGCCCATCCCGTGGGCAGAACCTGTGCCCATCCTGTCGGGCAGAACCTGTGCCCATCCCGTCAGGGCAGAACCTCCTCCCGTCAGGCAGGTGCCCATCCTGACGAGCAGAACCTGTGCCCATCCTGACGAGCAGAACCTGTGCCCAGCCCCTCAGGGCAGAACCTCCTCCCGTCAGGCAGGTGCCCATCCTGACGAGCAGAACCTGTGCCCATCCTGACGAGCAGAACCTGTGCCCAGCCCGTCAGGGCAGAACCTCCTCCCGTCAGGCAGGTGCCCATCCTGACGAGCAGAACCTGTGCCCATCCTGTCGGGCAGAACCTGTGCCCATCCCGTCAGGGCAGAACCTCCTCCCGTCAGGCAGGTGCCCATCCTGACGGGCAGAACCTGTGCCCATCCTGTCGGGCAGAGCCTGTGCCCATCCCGTCAGGGCAGAACCTCCCCTCCGCGGGGAGAATAACGTGCTCGGCGCACGTTCTCCACGTGCTCCCCTCCGCGGGGACACGTCACCGACCAACTGCCCACCTCCGAAAGAGCAGGTCAAACCCACTCTCCGGAGATCTAGGAGCGGTTGAACTAGGGCGAAGACCACGTCCTGGTCTTCACTACGCCACGTAAGCCCTAGCAGTCATTAGGGTTGGGCCTGGTCATCCAGCCCACCTCGAATGACCGTTGGCCCAGCGCTGGGGTCTCTCTATAAATACCCTCTTCCCCAAGAGGGCCAGGTAATTCACCTCTTCTAACTTTCTGTTCTTGCTCTCACTCTGCCCAAATTCTGACTTTGGCATCGGAGTGCCTTGCAGGTACACCCCCTCCTCATCCTCCCCACCGGTGAACAGGAAGCAGCCTAACGGAGCGTGGCCATCCAGTGATCCCCTCCTGATCAGGTCAGATCAGTGGCGCCGTCTGTGGGAAACTAAGCTCCCCCGTTCCTCCGAGCAGAGAACCAAAGCTTCATCTCTCAAAACTTCAAGATCACGAGTGCCCTCCGCCATGGCGACGCTGTTCACAATTGTCCTCCCTTCGTCGAGCAGAAGACTCTGATGGGCAGGACCTGGCTGCCCACCAGCCAGTCTTTGTCCTCCCTTCGTCGAGCAGAAGACTCCGATGGGCAGGACCTGGCTGCCCACCAGCCAGTCTTTGTCCTCCTTTCGCCGAGCAGAAGACTCCGATGGGCAGGACCTGGCTGCCCACCAGCCAGTCTTTGTCCTCCCTTCGTCGAGCAGAAGACTTCGATGGGCAGGACCTGGCTGCCCACCAGCCAGTCTTTGTCCTCCTTTCGCCGAGCAGAAGACTCCGATGGGCAGGACCCTGGCTGCCCACCAGCCAATCTTTGTCCTCCTTTCGCCGAGCAGAAGACTCCGATGGGCAGGACCCTGGCTGCCCACCAGCCAGTCTTTGTCCTCCCTTCGTCGAGCAGAAGACTCCGATGGGCAGGACCCTGACTGCCCACCAGCCAGTCTTTGTCCTCCTTTCGCCGAGCAGAAGACTCCGATGGGCAGGACCCTGGCTGCCCACCAGCCAGTCTTTGTCCTCTCTTTCGTCGGGCAGAAGACTCTGCCGGGCAAGACCCTGGCTTCCATCCAGCCTTGTCCTCCCTTCGAAAACCTACTACCTCGAAAACTTACACGGGACCATATAGCTCGACCATGGAACGCTGAAAAGCTAAAAAAAATACTACAGTTAAACAACACTGCCCGCGAGGGACAACCCACGCGAACAAGAGTGTGGACTGATACGGCCACACCTTACCGACCATACCCTAGCGGGCACTATACCTCCCCGAACAAAAAGAGAATAGCCCGCTCGACGGCACCCCCTCGATCGAGAGTCGCCGCCGCAGTATCATAATCGGTCGAACGCCCAGCTCGCGATGGGATGTTCAAGCCTACAGGATAGATCACAACCGTGACCTAACTCTTGTCCGCCCAGGAAGCTACCCCGGGCATCCGGATAGTTCCCCACACTACCGGGCAACACGCACCGAGCAAAGGTCCCCCACAAAACAATAAACATTCACATCATAATGGAGCTCGGCAAAACGAGCCAACACTTAGCGAAAAAGCATAACAATCATGCACGCACACAAAACTTAGAAAGGAAAACAAGAATTCCATAAAAGAGGCACAAGCCCAGAAGTCAAAACGTTATAATAAACGGGCACGACCCCGGGTGTCGAGCAGAAACGATCGAAGGTGTCGAGCATAATTTTTTGGATGTCGAGCGACTGCAATTTCGCCCTTCCCAGATGATCGATACGATCGACGACATTCTCGCATCCTGCCTGACATATCAGCGCGCGCAACGCTATTCTCTACTTAAGTCATAGCTCTCCTGACAGCGAACTACGACTTGGGGGGCTCCTGTTCTGGACTGGGCTGAGGCTTAGCCCACAATCGAGAAGGCCCAAAATCCCACTAAGGTTGGGCCCAATTGGACCACACTGATGAGCAGGGACCCATGGGCAGGTGCCCATCCCGTGGGCAGAACCTGTGCCCATCCTGTCGGGCAGAACCTGTGCCCATCCCGTCAGGGCAGAACCTCCTCCCGTCAGGCAGGTGCCCATCCTGACGAGCAGAACTTGTGCCCATCCTGACGAGCAGAACCTGTGCCCAGCCCCTCAGGGCAGAACCTCCTCCCGTCAGGCAGGTGCCCATCCTGACGAGCAGAACCTGTGCCCATCCTGACGAGCAGAACCTGTGCCCAGCCCGTCAGGGCAGAACCTCCTCCCGTCAGGCAGGTGCCCATCCTGACGAGCAGAACCTGTGCCCATCCTGTCGGGCAGAACCTGTGCCCATCCCGTCAGGGCAGAACCTCCTCCCGTCAGGCAGGTGCCCATCCTGACGGGCAGAACCTGTGCCCATCCTGTCGGGCAGAGCCTGTGCCCATCCCGTCAGGGCAGAACCTCCCCTCCGCGGGGAGAATAACGTGCTCGGCGCACGTTCTCCACGTGCTCCCCTCCGCGGGGACACGTCACCGACCAACTGCCCACCTCCGAAAGAGCAGGTCAAACCCACTCTCCGGAGATCTAGGAGCGGTTGAACTAGGGCGAAGACCACGTCCTGGTCTTCACTACGCCACGTAAGCCCTAGCAGTCATTAGGGTTGGGCCTGGTCATCCAGCCCACCTCGAATGACCGTTGGCCCAGCGCTGGGGTCTCTCTATAAATACCCTCTTCCCCAAGAGGGCCAGGTAATTCACCTCTTCTAACTTTCTGTTCTTGCTCTCACTCTGCCCAAATTCTGACTTTGGCATCGGAGTGCCTTGCAGGTACACCCCCTCCTCATCCTCCCCACCGGTGAACAGGAAGCAGCCTAACGGAGCGTGGCCATCCAGTGATCCCCTCCTGATCAGGTCAGATCATATATATATATATATATATATATATATATATATATATATATATATATATATATATATATATATATATATATATATATATATATATATATATATATATATATATATATATATATATATATATATATATATATATATATATATATATATATATATATATATATATATATATATATATATATATATATATATATATATATATATATATATATATATATATATATATACATTGTAATGTATGTTAGTGAGTGGTGATGTATTGTGGTAAGAGGTATAATAAGGATATTCCATGTTATAGAAATATATTATATGCTTTGTTCTTGTGTTAATATGCATTGTGGTGAGAAAAGGTGGAATATATATATTATGTACTTGTGCATTTATATATGATTATGTGCATTGATTATTATGGTAATGTTTCTCACCCTTCTGCTGGAATGATGTCATTTATGACATCGTGCAGGTATCTTGGAGTTGTACTACTAGTAGTTGCGAGGTCTCTGCTGGTGCAGTCGTTTAATATTTTAATTATGTTGGGTCGAGTCATGCTCTGGTTATATAACACTGGGATCGTTGGGTTTATGCCTTAGAAATATATTATGTATTCTAAGTTGTGTTTTAAATGTATTTGAAATATATGATAATGGCCTCTGTGCCTAAGTGTTGATTATTATGTGAGGAACATGAATATTCTGTGAAGGGATTTATGTAAATAAATTGAATCCGCTGCTACATGCAAGATGAAAATTTAATAGCATGACTATCTATTTCAATGTTACATGAGTATGACAGGTGAATGTTGAGATTTGTAAATTGCGTGACGCCCTTTTGTGAAAGCATTTTAATTTACTCTGATTAATTATGTATTTTTATGTGGGGTTAGAAGGGGTGTTACAGGTGGCATGTAATGATCATAGTAAGGATGTTGGTGTTGATGGGGGGGCATTTGGTGGCATGTATGGGTTATAGTAAGGCTGATATTGGGCACTGGACTTTTGTTGTGTGTTGGACGAAGAAGCGCGTTGCCTTGGGTCAATCAAATAGGTTGGCTCAGACAGAAAAGACTGAGATGTCGTGACAGACCTAAACCAAGTCATGTATTGAAGACTTGACCTAACCCCGTGCACAATATGGTCGGTCAAGACATGTTGCCTTCTTCTCTTCTAGTGTTTACACAACTTCTTGGCAAACTCCTACCAATTACTGACACACCACTGCGAGTCCACCCGCTTTTGATGCCACTGCCCCAATTCTATCGGAGCATCTGGAATATCCTGATGCATCCCAAATTGTAACTTCACCTGGTCACTTTGGTGCATCTCCACCGTAGTGAACCTAATTATGGGTGTTATTGATGTCCACATAGCAGCATCATTGGGGTCGGGCTTGTGGTTGAGACCCTCGTACAAGTTTATGCATATAAGTTAGAAAAATTAAAGGTAAATAACTTACATTATCTGACCCAAGGTGGTCGATGAGGTTGCGGTATTGAATTAAAGAGTGTCTGAGACATCTCTGATAATTCATCCCTGGAACAAACCACCTAAAAAAAGAAACACATATAAGTTAGCATCTAAAACACATCTCACAAAATATTAACTTACAAAGAAAAATTGGTTGCTAAATAATCTTGAAAAGAAACTTACTTGTTGGCGTACGAGAATGTAAAAGGATTCCGGTTTATTGGAGCAAGCGTTGGCATCCTAGGCCAACCCTACGCTTGCAGGAGATAGGTGTAACACCCCGTTCCCCAAAATAAAATAAATCAGCAATTATCAGAGTATTCCCTCAAAAATGGGATGTCACTTCTTTCAACAAAATTCCGCAATTTCTTTAAAAATGATTTACAACAAAAATTGCAGCGGAAAATGGATCTGTCATAAACACATAATATATATATATATATATATATATATATATATATATATATATATATATATATATATATATATATATATATATATATATATATATATATATATACACACACACACACACACACACACACACACACACACACACACACACCACCCATATCATCATATGTACAACAAATCGGCCATCTGCCCAAAATATGCAAATCAATCATCAATCCAACGAATATGATACGCCACAGGGGCACCCGAAATCATCAACAAACATAATACTCCCAAAAACCCCGGTGTTACGTATCAGAGCAATCCATACGACATCGCCACAACCCAAGCTAGCTAAACACCTGGATTGTCTGTACTTCCGAAGAAGCACAGACCACATCAACAACAGAGGGGTGAGAAATCACGATCAAATTATTAACGGTATAAATGTACATCAAATAAAAGGCAGAAACATATATACATCATATTTGGACCTACTGTCCCATCATCAATCATAACACACATATAACACATGCAACACGACTCAACAATATGCGGTACCGACTCAACTCAGGATAGATCGCATACACTCCATCCGAGCAACGATCTATCCCTACCACGCTCCTCCTAAGCCCATATAATCAAATCTCAAGATAGATCACATACACTCCATCCGAGCAACGATCTATCCCTACCAATGTTCCCTACTTGGAACACGGGAGAATCGCATACACTCCATCCGAGCAACGATTCAACTCCCGCCCACGCTCCCCACTTGGAGCACGTGAGTGAATCGCGTACACTTCATCCGAGCAACGATTCACCACGTCCGCACTCCCCACTTGGAGCACGTGAGTGAATCACATACACTCCACCGAACGATGATTTACCACGTCCACATGCTATGCAAACACCATGCAAAACAACACATCACTCACAGTGCACACGATCCTACTGATCCATCGCATATCACATACACATCAAGCACACAAAGCGCATTCGATCCTTCTGATCCAATTCATCACACATCATATCACACAATGCACACAAGGCGTATCGATTCCACTGATCCAATTCATCACAACAACATACAAACACAACGCATATAAAGCGTATCGATCCCACTGATTCAATCATCACACAACACACAAACCTAAGCACACAAGGTGCACACGATCATACTGATCACAATTTATCATATATCAAATATATCTCACTCATCATCACAGTCATACATCATAACATACACCAATGCAAATATCATAATCACACGGATATCACAAAATCATATTCTGACACCATACATACACTCACCACAGCTCACTAATAAGCTCATCACCAAACATAACCAACAAGAGTCCAAAACCACAAAGAAATCAACATAGAACAGCAGCAAAACACAAACTGTTGTCGGGCTCGCTGGCGCATTCGCCTGGCAAAACCCCGTAGCGAACACTCGCTGACCATTTGCCCGACGAAACCAAACAGAGGCTACTGGTAGCATTCGCTGCCCAGTTTGCCTGGTGAAGGCTCGCCCCTTCATTCGCCCAGCGAATACCTGCGATTTCAGAAAAGTCTCACTGATCAGAATCAGCCATTCTCTCCGAACTCGCCCGATGTTACCAAAAATCAGCTTCTAACACGACTGACCAACATTCTAAGGCTTAACTCCAAAATCTATTCTCAATTCCATCCGGTAAAACCTCAACTCTACTCAATTAATCAACTTCCGGCTTAAAACGGAAAATTACCGGAAACCCCAAATTCATTCGAACAACGCATGCAACAATTAATTCATGCTAGCAACATTCAGAATCACAACACAACATAATATTTAGTTCATCATTCATCAATGGGGTTAGGGAAATCCCCTTCTACCAAATATTCATGCAATACCGAAATTTAACCGATTATTCCCCCCCCCCTTACCTCAAATGCAGCTCTGATGAAGGAACCTCAAGAATCCACAGCCTAGCTTCCTCCTGCTTGCTCTTGTTTAACCGTGCTTTCACTCTTGTTAGCTTCTTTCACCGTGCTTCCTTTCTCCATCGGGTTCGTGTTCTTCTTTTCTCTATTTCTAATTTTCCCCTTATGCCCTCAATACCCCAAAACCCCTTTTAATCTAAACAATTCCAATAATAATATTAAATCCTCAAATTCTTTTAATTCCAAATAATCCACTTTTATTTCTTTTTAAACCCAGTAATAATGTTCTCATTTCTCTTTATTCCTAAAAATCCAATTTAGCATTAATATTCCAATAATATTTTTAAATACAATCATAATAACAATAATAATAATAATAATAATAATAATAGCAACAACACTATTAATCATCATATTATTATTATTATTATTATTAATCATATTTTTCTAATATTATGGAACTTAACTCCTCAAACAAAAATCCACGCAAGTATGCCGAAAAATAAATACACCGGAAAACTCGAATAATTAAAATGGGCGTTACAACTCTCCCCCACTTTAATTATTTTCGTCCTCGAAAATTACCTGATGGAACAATTCTGGATACGCTTCTCGCATCCTGCTTTCCAATTCTCAGGTCACACTGCCTCTTGCAGCACCTCTCCAAGCCACTCCCACCAAAGGTATCTCTTTCCCTCGGAGTTGTTTCTCGTTCATCAATCTGATCTAGCAATGCCTCAACCGTCAAATTATTTCTCACTTGTACATCATCCATCTGATTCAATGTACTCCCTCAATGAAGACACATGAAACATATAATGCCATTCATAAGCGATAGCGGCAAAGTAGTTTAACATGCTACTCCCCCCCCCCCCCCCCCCGCCGCTTTCGTTGCGCCACTCTGATACAGATAAACAAAACACTAAGTGTGTTCCCGAGACTTTGAAGCTCGACCAACACCAGTTACCATCGTAATTCTCAAAACACATCCTTTCTTGGATCCTCTTGATCATCTCAGCCGTATCATGCACAATTCTCAGATCTGAGCATAATACTCCCGCTCGACTCGTTCCAACTCAAGAGAGTCTCACACTTCCTATCTCACAAGACCCCATACAGCGCCATTCTGATACTAGAATGGTAACTGATACCGTAGGCGACTCAATCAGCGGTAATTAACCATCCCATGATCCACCTCGATCCAACACACAAGCCATCGGCAAATCTCCCAGCGACTGGATAGTCCTCTCCGACTGACCATCAGTTTGCGGATGATAAGCTGAACTCCACTTCGAATTAGTACCCAGAGCTTCCCATAAGCTCCTCCAAAAATTCAATATAAACTTCAAGCTTCCATCCGACACAATATTCGACAGCATCTCATACAACTCCACCACTTTCTCAATATGCATCTCATAAATCCTCAACATAGAATAGTTCATTCACTCACAATAACCTAAATTAAAATTATATCTTTCCACTTCTTTGGAAAACTCAACACCAAGTTCGCGAAAATACTACCCATTTTCCACTCTAGAATATTCAACGGCTACATCAGACTCCACAGTCTCCAATGTTCAATATTCGACTTTCGGTAATTCTAACCAGCATATTCAACCTCAACCACTCCTCTCTTCATCTATGATCACCGACACAATTTATTCAAATTCGATCACTTCTTCATAGCACTGGGATGGATACTCCATCTACCTCAATGTATTTCTTCGAGAGTACTCCTACTCCACTCAGCAACATTTGGGACACAAACTCTACCACAACACATCACAGTACTATTCCCACAAATCCGTCAATCAACTCTTCGACTCTGGTTCATCAAATTCAACTAATCCCATTATTCAACCCAGATCTATGACTCTCTTGATTCTCCTCAAGAATACAACTAGTCAGGTCTCACAAGAAAAGCTTAAATCCACATGAAGTCTCTTCACTCACCAAACTCATATTAAAAAACTGCTCAATTAGTTCTATCTCTTTCCACCATCATTATTGGTATGTGCAAATACTTCCAAATTACCGCATCAGCTACCAAGTCTACTTTACCCGAATGGTAATTCAACTCAAAGTCGTAATCCTTTAGACGTCCCAATTATTTACTCTGCCTCATCTTCAACTCTTTCAAATCAAACAAACACCCTAAGATCTCAAGATCACCAAACATTTCAAATCTCGTCCCCAAATGATTGAAGCCTTCAACTTCGACACAATCATAACAGCAACCAACTCTAAATCACCGGTCAGATGATTCCTCTCATGTAATTCAAGGTACCTTTAACATATCTCCCAATCATATCGACAAAGCATCACGAAACACAACAATAGTCCCGTCGGGCTCGACAAAAATCAACACACGAGCTGCTGACAGCTCTCCCAAAACTCTTTGAACTCTCTTCAAGTGGCATATAGTTGCTTATTCTCCAACAATGATAACTCAAATTCTCGATCTTTAACATGATCCTCTATACTCTTTGAATGTATTAAAATATTACCGTTTAACATAACCATTGCCTCACTCAAATAAGTAAGGAAAATCCCATGCCAAACGAACAAACAAGTTGTAAGTTATGGCGGAAACACGAACCGTACCTTTCGCACTCGCTACAACATCCAACCATGTTTCATAAATAAAACTCAACTCCATGACATTACTTCACCATCACATAGAGCATTGTAATAGCTTTCCAACGCTTTGAACCGTGAGTCATTCTGAGTTACGGTTCTCCTGTTACGACAAAAATACCAGAATAACATTTTCTGCCCAGGACCCCTTCGCTAGGCGAACACAGTAGCGAGCGTGGAGCCGTTCGCTAGCATGCTCGCTAGGCGAAGGACCTAGTAAACATGACAGCCTGAAATCCTATTTTCGACCGTTACCTGACTTCCGAGTGTCCGATTTCGATTTCATAAAAAGCTGCGATCTCGGAATCCAACGTACGACAACAAAATCACACTTAGAAGGTCATTCAACACATCTACAACTCTTGGAATATTTAAAGGCCTAATTATACTATTCTTGCATTCCACATCTTACTTTCTTTAATAATCATCAAAAGTCACTGTCCCCTTCGAATATACTCGGCCTCACACTTTGTTGCCTTAGCACACATACCAGACACAAATCTCGACACAACTTATTTAGTTTATTTCCTTGACTATCCAAACAAACACATAATATGGAGCTTCCACTCTCGGACTAGCTTCTGCAACTGAGTCGATCAACTCCACTTCACGTCCTAGCTGTATATCACTGTCTCGTCAGTATAACTTCCAGACAACCGAAAATAATTTGCAAATCGCCAACTTCCCACTTTCATTATAACTCAAAATTCCCATCAAAATTTAAACACCTCAACGCGTCCTACAACGACTCCTCAAAATAATCCCTTAAGCATTTAGCTTAACTCAAGACAATTCCTTGCTCACGCCACCTAAGCTGGCAAGACACGTCTATCCCATCCAACACAATCCTGTCTGCTATTAACAAGAGATTAAGGGTGATCAGTTACTCAATTGGTCAATAGAGAGTCGAAAATCATGATGGGGTACAAACCATCTTTACCAAACTATATGAGCGTTCCTCGACACACTGAGCCACAACTCCACACTTGCAGCATTCCGGAGAAACACAAGCTTCTCCCCCACTGGAATCATTCCACTCCTACCAACAGAGTTAGACAACAACATGTACCGACAATGTTTTCTCACACAAGCTGCATACAGGGGATTAAACTACAACACAAGACAACTTGGCCGGACGGACCGACCTGCTCTGATACCAACTTGTAACACCCCGTTCCCCAAAATAAAATAAATACAAATAAATCAGCAATTATCAGAGTATTCCCTCAAAAACGGGATGTCACTTCTTTTAACAAAATTCTGCAATTTCTTTAAAAATGATTTTCAACAAAAATTGCAGCGGAAAATGAATCTGTCATAAACACATATTATATATATATATATATATATATATATATATATATATATATATATATATATATATATATATATATATATATATATATATATATATATATATATATATATATATATATATATATATATATATATATATATATATATATATATATATATATATATATATATATATACACACACACACACACACCACTGATGACAGTACTCTGATCAAACCTGCTCTATCAAGAACAGACATATACCTGATGATAAGATCCTCTGATCAAAACCTGCTCTATCAAGAACAGACAAATCTGCAACTGAGAAACCCTGGTACCAACACAACTGATTCACTGTCAAGAAAACCAGGTAGTCTGGAGGTCAAAGTTTCCTGCAATAAACCCAATCCCACTCACAGGTATGGACCTAAACTGACTCAAGGTACGACATCCTATGCGTTCATCAGCGTCACAGACTTTCAAGAGGGGTGATACGATACCCAGAAGGTGTGGCATCACCAGCTCATGAAGCGGCCTCACTTAGCTGAATCACAAATGATCGGTCCCCAGAGTCGACAATCCACCAAACCAGCAACCGTCTCAACCCAAAGGGTTGAAAGTGCAGCCAACCGGATGAACCTCGTCTGAGCGTGGATTTCATGAGACACTAGTGCCTGCAAAGCAAGCACGCGCCCACTAATTTCCACTCTAAGTCTATAGTGCACTCAAGCCTGGGTCTGGCTTCTCACTCATCAAAACTCCCATCCCACAACAGCATAAATAATCATATTATACTGAAAATAAAATGCGGGAAATAAAGTGCGAGAAGTAAAATGCGATAAATAAACGCAACCCAACAAGTAAACATACAAGCGGTAGGATTGACTCTCGCAGGGAACCGTTGGAGTCCCCAGCAGAGTCGCCAGCTGTCGCTTTCGCGAAAATAAGGTGCCGGCACAACAGAAGAGTCGCCACCTTTCGTTATTTATCCCTCAGAGCAGGAAAGGAAACGATCGGAAAAACCTAACGAAAAAGGGTAAGACAAGGTCATCGCAACCGTTGTCTGGGTTCGGGAGTCGGTTACGCAAGGGGAAGGTATTAGCACCCCTCACGTCCGTCGTACTCGACGGGATCCTCGCTTGTTGTGTTTACTTGGACGGGTTGGTTTTATTCTATCTACCTATCAAGGCTGGCTGAAAAAAGAAAAGAAAATGACTCGGCAAAGCGTCGCACTTTATGCCTACGTATTCTCATCAGAGAATGAGAAATCAGAGTCAACGTAGTTTGGCCTACGAAGGGTTATGGGGGAAGGTAGCTCGCCAAGACTTCGCCATCTTGTGCCTACGTACTCTCAACAGGCATGAGAGATCAGAGCTCACGTAGTTCGGGAAACTACGGTTTATTTCCTGTCTTGAAAGAAGTGTTTTTTATTGTGCTTGCGATTTCAACCGCACTAGAGACTATGACCTAAGAGTGAATGCGTCGCATGTCACCCAAAGGGTACCATACTAAACATCCAGACTGTGGAAAAGAAACTCTCCCACAATCCTTTTTCGGATAGCTTAAGGCCCGTAACGTATGAAAGAAATCATTCATGATTACTGTATCTTAAACTGTTTTGAGATGAGAAGGGAACAGGCCCAACTAGGAGGGAGACTGTCAAGTCCTACTGTTATCATGCCATGGATTCATCCTATGGTTGAGGTTTGAACAGGGAACTCCTAGATGTTGTCATGCATAGGTTTCAACCTAAAAGTCTATCATCAAATCCTTATCAAAGGAAATGAGAGTCCTAAGGGATCATGTCAATGATACACCAAAACAGACAAAGCATCAGCTTAACAGTAAAATGCATGCAATGCAAGTGAAGGAGGAAATGTGTGTGGGGCTTCAGCCTCCACAAGCTCATCTCAACCTCAAGCCAGAATGAAATAACAGTAATCATACTGAAATATAAACAACATGCTATCAAGCAATAAACGGTAAACTACAATCATACAGATAAATGAAATGAAATGCCATCAGGCAAACAAACCACATGGGCAAGGGAGCTGAGCTCTACCGAATACCCGCAAGCAAAGCCACGCAATAACAATACAAGCAGAGGGAGCAACCCAACCTCTAATGCAATCATGCTTCTAGATTCTACCTATTCTAGTCATGAACTTAATCTAATGCAACAGACAAGTCAAACAAAACACACAATACAGAAAAGAAAACAGAAGAAAGCTTCAGCTCCTCCAGCAGCAATTCAGTCTTCAGACTTCAATCACTTGACAAACATCAGTTTGCTCTTCCAGGTTTCAACCCTACAATATGAGTTTCAACTCATCTTCTCCCTTAAGCTTCAGCTTCTTGATCAGTTCCACCTTCAGGCTTCACCTAATCTTCAGGGATCTCCAAGTATCAACTTGATCTTCATGCTCTTCAAGCTTCAGCTGAAATGGAAATGCTTCAAGGATTCATCCTCTTCAATACTCTTCAATGAAGTCTTCATCTTCAAGCTCAGGCTCTACATCTCTCAAGACAATCAAAACCAGAGAAAATCACTTACTGGATAAGCTGGGGGATATTGAACTGCTTATTTGATCACCAAAGGTGACCTTTAAGGGTTCAACATCAAATGAAGGGTTCCCTCGAAAGTTCTACCTCCTAGGTACATCACTTATCCCTCCAAAGGAGAGAGGTGTATACCATGGAAGGACTTTGAATCATAGGGAGGAATGGAGGTGAATGATACCATCCATATTTGAGAAAGAAATTATCTACATCTAAGCTCTTCCTAATCCTAACCCTAAAAACAAAACAAAAAGAAGAAAGAACAAGCTCTCAAGCTCCTCCATTCCTCTTCAAGTCTTCAACCATGCTCCACAATGATATACCAAGCTCCTCAAATCAAAGGAAAACTCCAAAGCAAAGCAAACTAAACAAACATGCCCTAGAGGCAACACAAACCATCATTCGATACAAGAATCAACCAAAAATAGCATATTATTCTATTAAATCCTAATATAAATGCTAGGGGACCCTATATATCTATCCTTAAGTCCCATATATTCCCCATAGACTAAATTGTCCTACAAACCCAAAATCTAAAGTCATTATGAACCTATGTTGAAGTTTTAACCTAATTCTACACTACCTAGAATTACCTAATCAAAACTATCCTAAAAAATTATCACAAAAATAGGGAATTAATTCAGGGGGAACCTAAAACATACATCTAACTACCCTAAAAAGATTGACTTAAAAATATAAAGGGAGCTATCTAAAATAAATTCTACAAGTTCACATATCAACTAAAAGAATTAAAAAAGCAATTAAATGAGAAAATATGCAAAAAAATATAAAAATGAAATAAAATGGAAATTTTATGATTTTATATTTTTCTAGACAGAAAATGGAAAGTGGAGAAAAAATTCCCATTAAAAAATATGGATTTTCCAATTTTATATGAATTTTTAAAGTAAAATGAAATTTGGAGAAAAATTAAAATGAAAATTAATGCATGGGGTGCAGAGAGTAATGCTATTCAGTTATTATTCCATTTGGGCTCAGATAGGGGGGGCGAATATCAAAGCGCCTGGGCCCAACTTATTATTCAGAAAAACAAAATAAAATAAAAAGAAAAAAATGAAAACGCGGTGTAAATAGCATGGAAACTCAGTGCAAAACGTGATTGGGCTTGGACAGGGGGTGGCGTTAGCAATGGTCATTAAAAGCCCAGGCTGGTACGTTAAGTAAAGCGCAGCGTTTGATGCTGCTGGCTTCCCTCCAACATTTCGTTCGAATCTCAGCCGTTAGATGGCCTCTTCAGTCAACCTTCAAACGTGTGATCTGACGGCTACCACTTCGTCTTCTTCATTGAGATGGTTAGGGTTTCTGCAACCATGAAAACGACCTCCATGCGCATAACTTCCAGCTACACGTTCTCTTTCGTCTCTTCATCAAATGACTCGATGTAAAGACCAAATTTAATCCATTTTCCGCGTAGAATACAACCATGGCCTTAGATTGCATTGAAACAACCTAAATCGTGCAAACCGAATGCATAACCAAACCAACCTCAACGTATCATCAGGTTTCAACTTCAATATTTCTTAGGTTTCTTTACACTAATATAACCACCTTGCATCACTGATCATCCTAAGCTATAGCACGCAAAATAATACTCACTATCCAGTGAGTTCTTGATCATTAAAGAAACCATGTCCAACTTTCAATCTTCACAGAATGCCCTCTAATTTCCCAGGATTAATCACCTAATGGTCACTAACGAATCTACACTAACCACCTAACCTAAAAGTACATAAATAAGGGTGTAGAAAAGGTTTTGCAAACCTGGTTCTTGGCAATGGCAGAGGCAGTTATTCTTCTCTTCAGCTCTTGCAACTCTCCAGCAATGGTCCTTGTATGCTTCTTTGAGATCTGTTTGCAAAAGAGTTGATGTAGCAAGCTTGTACCACTGAATTCGAATTAGATTTGCTTCTTTGAGATTTCACCACCACACCTTCAAACCTTCATCAATGGCTCCTCAAACCAGTATGCATTTGTTCATTATGATGAATGGAGTGGATTTGTGTAGAAGAAACAGATGGAAATGAAGAAGAATAGAGGTTTGATCTTGAATTGCAAATGGAAGAAATTTGATCAATTCTCTCTTTTTTTGCACTAACCCTCACCAATTATCACCAACTATCACCAACCTTGAATCAATGCAATTCATATTCCATATATAGAATGGTTTGGAAAGGTCTAGAACTTCCTAGAATCATCTAGTAAGAACTTGAATTTTCATGATATGGTCATTTGCATTTTCATTCTCACCACATGATATATCATGACAAAACCCTTGTAATCTTTGGCAACCAACTTGAATATCTCCTTACATGAGATTTAGGACAAGATACAATGCATAAACACCTTGTTTATTAAGCTTTTCCTTGCTTTGGTTTGGTACCCCATTATGCAAGCAATAAAATTACAAAGCAACCCCATGATGCAAGCCTCAAATCAAAATTGTGGCTGAACCATTGTTCTTAGAATGTCATTTGGAGTCAAAATGACCTATCATATGACATGGTTTGGATTTGTAACTTGGATTTTATGATTTTCCATTTCACTTGAATTAACTTATGCCTCATTTTTAGGCCATTTTTATCACTTTTTGATATGAGCCTTTTTCAACATCTCATGACCACCCTACTAGCCTTAAAACATCATTCTAAGCAAGTTTGATGTTGAAGGTTTTTCCATTTGAAGCTTGGAAGTAGGAGATATGGCCATATGCTTGAAATGGAAAAACCTTCAACATCAAATGGAAAAACCTTCAACATGTCATATCCTTGAAATGGAAAAACCTTCAACATCAAATGGAAAAACCTTCAACATGGCCATATCTCCTACTTCCAAGCTTCAAATGGAAAAACCTTCAACATCAAACTTGCTTAGAATGATGTTTTAAGGCTAGTAGGGTGGTCATGAGATGTTGAAAAAGGCTCATATCAAAAAGTGATAAAAATGGCCTAAAAATGAGGCATAAGTTAATTCAAGTGAAATGGAAAATCATAAAATCCAAGTTACAAATCCAAACCATGTCATATGATAGGTCATTTTGACTCCAAATGACATTCTAAGAACAATGGTTCAGCCACAATTTTGATTTGAGGCTTGCATCATGGGGTTGCTTTGTAATTTTATTGCTTGCATAATGGGGTACCAAACCAAAGCAAGGAAAAGCTTAATAAACAAGGTGTTTATGCATTGTATCTTGTCCTAAATCTCATGTAAGGAGATATTCAAGTTGGTTGCCAAAGATTACAAGGGTTTTGTCATGATATATCATGTGGTGAGAATGAAAATGCAAATGACCATATCATGAAAATTCAAGTTCTTACTAGATGATTCTAGGAAGTTCTAGACCTTTCCAAACCATTCTATATATGGAATATGAATTGCATTGATTCAAGGTTGGTGATAGTTGGTGATAATTGGTGAGGGTTAGTGCAAAAAAAGAGAGAATTGATCAAATTTCTTCCATTTGCAATTCAAGATCAAACCTCTATTCTTCTTCATTTCCATCTGTTTCTTCTACACAAATCCACTCCATTCATCATAATGAACAAATGCATACTGGTTTGAGGAGCCATTGATGAAGGTTTGAAGGTGTGGTGGTGAAATCTCAAAGAAGCAAATCTAATTCGAATTCAGTGGTACAAGCTTGCTACATCAACTCTTTTGCAAACAGATCTCAAAGAAGCATACAAGGACCATTGCTGGAGAGTTGCAAGAGCTGAAGAGAAGAATAACTGCCTCTGCCATTGCCAAGAACCAGGTTTGCAAAACCTTTTCTACACCCTTATTTATGTACTTTTAGGTTAGGTGGTTAGTGTAGATTCGTTAGTGACCATTAGGTGATTAATCCTGGGAAATTAGAGGGCATTCTGTGAAGATTGAAAGTTGGACATGGTTTCTTTAATGATCAAGAACTCACTGGATAGTGAGTATTATTTTGCGTGCTATAGCTTAGGATGATCAGTGATGCAAGGTGGTTATATTAGTGTAAAGAAACCTAAGAAATATTGAAGTTGAAACCTGATGATACGTTGAGGTTGGTTTGGTTATGCATTCGGTTTGCACGATTTAGGTTGTTTCAATGCAATCTAAGGCCATGGTTGTATTCTACGCGGAAAATGGATTAAATTTGGTCTTTACATCGAGTCATTTGATGAAGAGACGAAAGAGAACGTGTAGCTGGAAGTTATGCGCATGGAGGTCGTTTTCATGGTTGCAGAAACCCTAACCATCTCAATGAAGAAGACGAAGTGGTAGCCGTCAGATCACACGTTTGAAGGTTGACTGAAGAGGCCATCTAACGGCTGAGATTCGAATGAAATGTTGGAGGGAAGCCAGCAGGGTCAAACGCTGCGCTTTACTTAACGTACCAGCCTGGGCTTTTAATGACCATTGCTAACGCCACCCCCTGTCCAAGCCCAATCACGTTTTGCACTGAGTTTCCATGCTATTTACACCGCGTTTTCATTTTTTTCTTTTTATTTTATTTTGTTTTTCTGAATAATAAGCTGGGCCCAGGCGCTTTGATATTCCCCCCCCCCCCCTATCTGAGCCCAAATGGAATAATAACTGAATAGCATTACTCTCTGCACCCCATGCATTAATTTTCATTTTAATTTTTCTCCAAATTTCATTTTACTTTAGAAATTCATATAAAATTGAAAAATCCATATTTTTTAATGGGAATTTTTTCTCCACTTTCCATTTTCTGTCTAGAAAAATATAAAATCATAAAATTGCCATTTTATTTCATTTTTATATTTTTTGCATATTTTCTCATTTAATTGCTTTTTTAATTCTTTTAGTTGATATGTGAACTTGTAGAATTTATTTTAGATAGCTCCCTTTAGATTTTTAAGTCAATATTTTTAGGGTAGTTAGATGTATGTTTTAGGTTCCCCCTGAATTAATTCCCTATTTTTGTGATAATGTTTTAGGATATTTTTGATTAGGTAATTCTAGGTAGTGTAGAATTAGGTTAAAACTTCAACATAGGTTCATAATGACTTTAGATTTTGGGTTTGTAGGACAATTTAGTCTATGGGGAATATATGGGACTTAAGGGTAGATATGTAGGGTCCCCTAGCATTTATATTAGGATTTAATAGAATAATATGCTATTTTTGGTTGATTCTTGTATCGAATGATGGTTTGTGTTGCCTCTAGGGCATGTTTGTTTAGTTTGCTTTGCTTTGGAGTTTTCCTTTGATTTGAGGAGCTTGGTATCTCATTGTGGAGCATAGTTGAAGACTTGAAGAGGCATGGAGGAGCTTGAGAGCTTGTTCTTTCTTCTTTTTGTTTTGTTTTTAGGGTTAGGATTAGGAAGAGCTTAGATGTAGATAATTTCTTTCTCAAATATGGATGGTATCATTCACCTCCATTCCTCCCTATGATTCAAAGTCCTTCCATGGTATACACCTCTCTCCTTTGGAGGGATAAGTGATGTACCTAGGAGGTAGAACTTTCGAGGGAACCCTTCATTTGATGTTGAACCCTTAAAGGTCACCTTTGGTGATCAAATAAGCAGTTCAATATCCCCTAGCTTATCCAGTAAGTGATTTTCTCTGGTTTTGATTGTCTTGAGAGATGCAGAGCCTGAGCTTGAAGATGAAGACTTTATTGAAGAGTATTGAAGAGGATGAATCCTTGAAGCATTGCCATTTCAGCTGAAGCTTGAAGAGCATGAAGATCAAGTTGATACTTGGAGATCCCTGAAGATTAGGTGAAGCCTGAAGGTGGAACTGATCAAGAAGCTGAAGCTTAAGGGAGAAGATGAGTTGAAACTCATATTGTAGGGTTGAAACCTGGAAGAGCAAACTGATGTTTGTCAAGTGATTGAAGTCTGAAGACTGAATTGCTGCTGGAGGAGCTGAAGCTTTCTTCTGTTTTCTTTTCTGTATTGTGTGTTTTGTTTGACTTGTCTATTGCATTAGATTAAGTTCATGACTAGAATAGGTAGAATCTAGAAGCATGATTGCATTAGAGGTTGGGTTGCTCCCTCTGCTTGTATTGTTATTGTGTGGCTTTGCTTGCGGGTATTCGGTAGAGCTCAGTTCCCTTGCCCATGTAGTTTGTTTGCCTGATGGCATTTCATTTCATTTATCTGTATGATTGCAGTTTACGTTTATTGCTTGATAGCATGTTGTTTATATTTCAGTATGATTACTGTTATTTCATTCTGGCTTGAGGTTGAGATGAGCTTGTGGAGGCTGAAGCCCCACACACATTTCCTCTCTCACTTGCATTGCATGCATTTTACTGTTAAGCTGATGCTTTGTCTGTTTTGGTGTATCATTGACATGATCCCTTAGGACTCTCATTTCCTTTGATAAGGATTTGATGATAGACTTTTAGGTTGAAACCTATGCATGACAACATCTAGGAGTTCCCTGTTCAAACCTCAACCATAGGATGAATCCATGGCATGATAACAGTAGGACTTGACAGTCTCCCTCCTAGTTAAGCCTGTTCTCTTCTCATCTCAAAACAGTTTAAGATACAGTAATCATGAATGATTTCTTTCGTACGTTACGGGCCTTAAGCTATCCGAGAAAGGATTGTGGGAGAGTTTCTTTTCCACAGTCTGGATGTTTAGTATGTGTTGCACCCTAATTTTTGACCTTAAGATCTCACCTCTTTTTTTTTTTAGTTTTCTTTTATATTTATACTTCTGTTTGCATTTATTACGACTAACTGTTTGGTACAGACACAAGTGAAGGGTATTCATTCTCACATCCAAGCATTTCAAGGCATAACCAGTGGATCCTAACCAGGGATATCTCAGTGGAATCTTTGCCTACGTCTCTTTAAGGTCAAAGGAGGTCTTTGTTTTCTAAGCATATTAAAGATACTTCAAGAGCAGAATACCATGACACTTGATTTAGGTGAACTAAGTGCAAGAAACCAATTATGGTACAGAGGGCAGAGTCGTTATCAAGGTTCATGCGTTTACTCTCAATATAAGTTATCAAGATTTCGAAGGATACTCGAAAGTATATATCTTTATCGAGTTGAGTACAAATTGAAGATGTGTCCAGCAATGTCATTAAATTCAATTTGAGTGGACTTTAACTCAAAGACCAAGTTATAAGTATAGTAATGTGCTGCGAGATTTAAAGTTGGGGGTTGTTACAATAATGGTTTCAAAGCAAACACTTCAAACACAAACCATAAGGAATTGAATTCGTGGATTATACTGAACCATCCAAATATTACAATTGAAAGTAAGGAAAACTCCGACATTCAAACGGCAAAGCTGCCACTATATTCATGGGACAGAATTCACAATAAACATCAAAGTTCATAATACTAACTGTTTGGTACAGAAATTTACATTGAAAATCTGCAAAATAAATCAAATCCAACCGAAATCCAAGGTTCTCTACTCAACAATACAAACCCATACTTTCATTCTAAACTCAGTTCAGGACATCAGCCTTAAAGCTTTATGAGACTTGTGCACCGTCATTGCAACAGCTAAACGTTACAGCTTCAACTTTATTTGAACAGTTGGCTGCAAACTTGCTCAGTACAGTAATGGAAGTTCACCCGGATCTCAGATTGATGTTGCCTTCTCTTAATATCCTCAATTGCAGCTCCCTACAACATGCCTCGGTTCCCCTGAATGAAGCAGCTCACAAATCAGATAAAGCTCTCAGAACTTAACAAAGCTATTCTCGGCAATGCTTGACAGGAAATATAAGAAGCTCAACTCACCACACGCTATCAAATGTAATCGAGCTTATTGAATTGAATGAGAGGGACGGTCACGGTAGCTGCGAAACAAGATTCAAATCTGTTAAGAGTTGAACACAGTAGAGATAATAAAAGAGTTAACACATCACGACCTGTCAAAATAGCAGCAATAATTCAGCAAGAGTTAACTCAAGAGGCGGAAAGTGATAGAGTTCTCAATGATCTTACCATATTACGTAGCAAAAGTCGCTACCGGCAATAAATTCCAAGTTACGGGAATCTCTCGGTTATACCAGAAAACCCCTGCATAATACACCAGGAAGCAAGAATCACCGAATTTTGTTAAGTTAAGTTACAATAACCACAGACAGTAATGAAGTGCATAAACTCCATCTACCGGCTTTACAAGCATCAACCGTAGCCCGTTACTCAACATCAATATAAAAAGCTCCTTCTGCACAAAGCCTACTTATTGAAAGCCATCAATGCATTCATTAGAAAGACAAGAAACAAAATAGAGAAAAACAGGTGATTTCCATCCAGTTTGGATAGGTCAGTGGAAAGCAAGAGACTATGGGAATTATTCAACTAATACAAAATGAGACAGGCTTTTGTTTGATGATACTACAAAAAGCAGCACTCTTCCCATGCTAACCAATTCCTCCATATCCTTCAGCCACCTGCAGTACAAAAGGCCACAGACTTTACACCAATGCTAGCCATAATCCATACAAGCCATTATAACACCCAGCAAACAACCATACATCAGTATGTAAATATCTTGAAAATTGGTTGCAATAAACTGACCTACATAAACGATTCCACAACACGTAATAAACAAAGTTGAACCTACATATAAGTATGACCTACCTCAAAACCATGTTAGAGCTGTATCTGATTCTGGTGCATTTTCTGATGCAAATTTCCAAGAAACACAAGGTGATGACAGCAATGCTTCTCAGCTGTCAACAAGTCCGGGCTACAGTAAAGATACTTCTGGCGAGTTAAATCCCGGGTCAGATACTGCAAGTGCTGCTCCCATGCCATCAATGCATAGAGAACCTGAATTCCCACCTCGACTGATGGAGACTAGGTCCCGAAGCCAAGCTATATGGAGGAGGCCATCAGAAAGGTTTGTTCCTAGGACAATATCTTCTTCTGCTGTTGAATCAAGAGTCGATCTTTCTGGTATCGAGACACAGGTTCGGGGTTTAATTGAGGGCTTGAGGAGCACTGATCATGATACTCAGAGAGAGGCAACTTCCGAAATCCGTCTGCTTGCTAAGCACAATATGGATAATCGAATTGCAATTGCAAACTGTGGAGCCATTACCATATTAGTTGACTTACTCCAATCAACTGATACAAAGATCCAGGAAAATGCTGTTACAGCACTTCTCAACTTATCAATCAATGATAAAACGGCAATTGCAAATACCAGTGCAATTGAACCTCTGATTCATGTTCTTGAGAACGGGAGCCCAAAAGCCAAAGGAAACTTCTTACTCGCTGATTTAGCGCAGATGAAATATACTTCCTGAAAGAATAAGAATTTGAGGGAGGTTATCATTGATAAGAAAAGCTTGTGCGCGGAGCCAGATTTGAAGATCACCTGAGTTTTCGAAGTCGTAAAAGATCACTTTACGGATATAAAGACCTGCAGATTTTGCAACAAAGCCCTCAAGGTTGTAGAACAGCTGGACAAGTCACTTTTTTTTGACTCCATTTGTTAGAAGACATTTTTCATCAGAATGCTGCTAAACCAATCCGCCTCCTCAGCGACCAACTTCTGTCCCCCCAGACTATGAACACTTTACCGCCATTGTAATACGTCACCCTGTGATAAAACGTTGGAGCTTAAGGCACCGGCCACAGCTGCAATGGAAGACAATGCCTGCAAGATAATAACAAGATCACATAAACATTACAATGATGTTAATGCCAATACCAGTATTTGAAGAAGTTGGGTTACCTCTGAAAATCTGATGCTTAGAACATCAAGAGGGATTGCAGCTCACCACAAAGCGTATTGTTTGAGTTCGTTGCAAAAAGTGTCAGATACAAGTTTATCGCTCTGGGCTATTGATCTTCCCTGGCCCAAAAATCATCTGCTATCCACACCTGCCAACAATAATCACAAAATCAAGTATGGCCGTTAGAGGATATTCCTTGAAACAATGGAAGATTCTATTCAGACTAAATCAAATCCAATCTCATTTCTCATCAACATTAACTCGATAAAAATGGAAAAGGAAGTGTTGCCAATTTCAGCTAAACGAAAACAGAAGGTCGTATTTTCTTTCCAAAACAAACAAGGCATGTTCAGACCAAAACGGAAGGTTTGGATAAAACTTTATAGCTATTAATCGAGTCCGTACGACTATATAAGAGAGAGAGCAAGGAGGTACGAGGGGGACTCTAACACACCAACAATCAGAAGCAACCAAAATCCAGAACTAAAACCCTAGATAACAAAATAACTTATCTTTGGAGCTCCGCCGCGAGTCAACCCCACCCAAATCTCAAATCGACATCACCGACACGAATCACCTTCGCAAGCCGCCTCCGTCACGACTTCATTTCGCCGTCACCGCCCCGACCTACGGTAATCCTTCGTCCCAGTCGATTCCTCGAACTGCTGATGGTTTTGTTTTTATTTCAGGTTTAAAGCGGACGAAACAGAAAGGAAAAACGGGAAGTCGAAGGAGATAACGGAGGGAAGGTGGCGTGAAAATGAAAAGAGAGCGAGAGAGATGAGAAGCGGAGAGAGTACGATCGGACACGGCGGAGAGGGAGGGGAACCGATTGGGAATTAGGGTTTTCTCTTTTTTTTTTCTTTTATTATCATTATTATTGTATTGTGTAATTAATCATTAACACCACACACACCCACCGTACTTATCACTCCTAATCACCCTTTAAATCACTATTACCCCCTAATTAACCTTTACGTCAATAATTAAAGAACATTTTTTTTATAAAATAATTATAATCTAGTTTAAGTATAATAAAAAACAATTGAACCAATTAAGTCTTTTATTATTAAGGTTTTTTAATAATAACTCAATTAGTCAACTTTTCTCTTATTTTACAAAAAATAATTAGTTGATTTTTCATGAAAAACTTATTGATGTGTTAACCTCTCATATGGGTACCCGTGTTTTTTTTTTGTTTGTTTAAAATTATTTATCTTAATAACTAAATCTTCGCTTTTTGATAAAATTCTATTAAAATCAATTCACACCCTTTTTAATTAAATCAACTTCTCTTAAAGTCAATTTCAAACTCTTTTATTGAATCATCAAGTCCAACGTTTTTAAATCAACCTCTTGTTAAAAAATCAATTCAACAATTTTCTTTAAAATCAATATCCCGTGATTAAAATCAATCAATCTCATCAAAAAGAATAATAATTAGCTTTCCTTCAAATCAACTTAATCCCATCTCAAATCAATCTCCATTCAACTTTTTCAAACTACACTAAAATCAACCCACATCGTAAAACCAAATCAATCATGCACTCACGACACACGCACTCACACTTAGCGCTTTCATGCGTGTGTATGATTTATATTTCCGCAATTTACTTTACAGTCACTTTAAATTATCATATCTATCTATTCATGCATTGTAACATCCTAATTTTTCCATACACTAAATAATATATCTAGTTAGATTTGAGATTTTAACAATGCTAGTTATTAAAAATTAAATGTTGAAACTAACACTTATAATAATTAATTTATTAATTAATTACTTTTTATATTTATTACTTTTATTCTTCAATTTGAATATCATCGTTTCATTTTATAAACTAAACTTTGAAATTTAAATTGGTACTTAAAACCCTTAACTTTAAGTTAATTAATTATTCATATTATTATTATCATTATTGTTGTTCTTGTTTTGTTATTATTAATTGATTTTATTTTATTTGAATATTATCATTTTACTCTATAAACCAATTAATAAATAAAATAATCTTAAGACAATAAAAATATCAAATAACTATCCTTTTTACTATTTTTATTATTATTAATATTATTAACATTTTACTTTTTATAAAAGAAATATATATCTCATTTTCTATTAATATCCTACATAATATTATGTCATGAAATCAAGCTCCCATACCTTTGTCATAAATTATTTTCACAAAGTCATACTAGAACACCTAAAGCACTATTGATGAAAGATTAGTAAATATTTGATAGAGACATATTTACTAGCAAGAGTTGAAAAGTTGGAAGGTATGGGCAAAAGATGATAAATTATGTTATTTTAATATTTTACAACTAGTATAAATAGGGGTCTCTTCCACCCCATTTTCATTCATTCATTCACAAATCATCTTTCTTACTTCTTTACTTCTTTCCTTCTCTAATTTCTTCATATAGCAATATTAGTTTTAGTTATCGAAGTTCCCACGATATCGGTTCGTAACCTTTAGAGTATTTTGTGGTAAAAGTTCTTCTAAAGTTTCAAGGGAGTTTTATACGTCAAAGTTCTGCCCAAATCATTTTCATAAGTAATCGGTAAGCCGTTATAATGTCCATTTTATTTTAATTATATTATTTTAATTATGTTATTTATATAAAGGTTATTTTAAATTTTCTATGCAAATTCCGTTCAGACGTCGATATATTGAACTTATAAAGTCCAAAATAAATTTTACCATTTTAAGTCGTTATAATGCCCAAATTTTATTATAATTTAAATGTTATTAGAAATATACTCTTGACAATTTTCTAAAACAAACAAATTCAAAAGGAGGTATAATATAATTTATATTTGAATTTAATAATTATTTTGGAGGTTATTATGATATATTTAAATAAATAAATATTTCAAGTTATAACGGGATTATGTTCAATTAACCATAAATTATATTCTAATTATTTCATAAATTTCGTACAATCCAACGGTTATCGTAAATTAGGTTCTTGGCAAAGATCGAAGACAACACTTGTGGACTTTCAACAACACTCAACAAAAGGTGGGGGCAAGATTTCGTATACGATTGGGACGGTTAGCGTAAAATAACTTAATATATATGTGTGTAGTGGTGACCTAAGCCCTACTAGCGATAAATAATTAAGGAGAGCCTATTCTCAAATAATGATTTTCACAAATCACTAGGCGAGGTTACGCCGGCCTTAATTAATTATCATAGGAATAATCTTTGACAATTTGGTATTGTATTGTGCTTGCATTATTCGGTTAATTTTATAATTGTTTATTTTATTTATACTTGAATGATTGTGATTGATAGATTAAGGAAATAATCGGTTAATGAGAGAAAAACATTGCTAGATATTAAGTAATTGATCCCCATTAACATAAGGAAAGTTGGATACAATGAGTAGTTATATTTGGTTGGGTTCTGGCTAAGGAAAGACTTGGTCGACTATGCCGTTTACAGTCCACCTCTCTTACCTGGGAAGTTAACCATACAATTACCCATTATACAAACTGAACTTATTATGTAAGGACAAAGATCAAATATGGCAAGACATTGGATGGATTTGGTACTCAACCTAAGTATCTAGATAATAAGTATAACTTGAAAAGTTGATACGATAATTCCCCATTATTAACTTAATACTTATGGCTAAGAGTTGCCACAAGATGAGTGAGTGATCATATAGACTTGCATTAAGGAATGTGTAAGTCCACCGCCGTGCGGTATGGGACGCACGAGGTTGATCAGTCGCCTGCAATCCCGACGGGGATTATTATCTATGCATGCTAGGCAAGACAAGGTTCTTGGCCTGAATTCTCAGGGACGATCGACTTATAACACCTAGGCTCCATGTGAAGTTAGGTGGCGTAGCTCTTGGTAATTGGGAGTACGTTGGTGGCATGTGGTCTAGTGATATCTGATCTTGGTAAATGGGATAGATATCATTGACAGCGTTTAGTGGCCTGAGTCAGCATATAGTTCAGGGATGCATTAGAATAAATAAAGTATATGTAATTGTGGGTATAAGATACGCTTGTTTGTATAAATATGGTTTCCATATATATTATTATTTTACACATTCATTCCCACTTTTAAACTTGTACATGAATCTTAGCCCTGTGTCATTTTTGTTTTGCATTTTGGATTATTTTATGACGATCAGACGATGAGCTCGAATCTTGCGTACTTCCCGACAACTCAGAAGGAAAGGATATGAAGTGACGTGGAGATGTGTTACTATAACATCTAGATTGGGAGCTGTTAGTGTTTTGTCAAACGCTAATCACATCCCTACTACTACAGTCAGTATAAGTGTCAGTCTTGTTGGACTTAGGAGGTCCCTTTTGGTATGCTTTCTTTTTGGTTTCCTTTCTGTACTTTTATTTTATGTTTTATCTATGTGGCAAGGCCGCTAGTCTTAACGGTGTCAAACTCTGTAAAATATATTTGAAGCATATGTATGTGAAACAGTATGTTTTTAAATAATTAAGTATTGTCCTTTAAAAATTTCAAATTTTTCTGTATTTTTATAAGGTTTCATTAGAATTCCACTAATGGGACATAGGCTGTCTCATTTAATGGTATCAGAGCTGGTCGATTCAGCTCGGACCGTAAGTGTCTAGAATTATACTGACTGTATCAAGTTGGATTCCAAACTGGATGATAACTTTTCTTCTGTGCATTGAGTCTTCATCTTGAGAGCCTTCTAGTATAATGGTCTAGGAAACTTATTTAGCACACTTTATTTTTCCTCCCCAACGGTCACAAACCCAACGGTAACGTAACGGACACTTCACAAAATTCACTTTATAAATACTTCACACCCATCCATTATTTTCATATCAATTCCTAAATATTTATCTATACCTTTCAAATGGCTAAATCCTTTCTTTTATTCATCACTCTTCTTGTCATTATTTTGTTTGTTATTGGTATCATCAAGCATGAAGAATTAGGTAAAGATTTCGTAGCAATAATGATAATTATAGTTTTACCACTATTAGTCTTAGCTTGGTTTACAAGTAGAGGTTTTTGAATGAGACATGGTCACGATTTTTGTAATCGTTGTTATTAAATAAATTGATACATTTTTGTTTATACATTAAATGTTGATTATGTTTTCCTGAATTCTAGTTATATTTAAGATATTAATTCAACATTTTAGACACAATTATCCCTTGCCTGTGGGAGACTTGATAAAAATCCTTATCGATGAATCATTCATTGGGATATAAATATACATAATTGTTATGTTCTTTATGTCTTGTGAATGATTGAACCTAATAACTATTCCTTTTCAGGAAGTTATGGTTCAGAACGTCAGAGGTGCGAGGCGTGGTAGGAGTGCTGCTAGAGGCACTACTAGAGGTATACGTAGGAATGCGAGTGATGAAGTTACTCCTGAAGGAGCACCTACCATTCCCATTGGACGAGAAGATCATTCCCAAACTGGAACGAACTCTCAAGCTGACACTCGAGATGTTCGTGAACTTGCTGCAGCTGTGTTAGTTCAAACACAACAAAATGCTCAAATCCTGCAAATCACTCGAGATCATCAACTCTTTCAGCAACAACAAAGGGAAATGGTGCATGAGGATACAGGATTGAACTCGTTTCTGAAAGGAAAACCACCACAGTTTGGTGGTGACTTTAATCCGGAGGGTGCTGAGAAATGGTTGCAAGAAATGGAGAAGATATTTTCTTTCACTCACTGTAGAGAGAATAGAAGGGTTGGTTATGCAACATTCATGCTGACAGGCGATGCTGAAGCTTGGTGGAGAGGAAAGTATAGATTATTGGAAGAGGAAGGAAGAGAAATCAATTGGACCTTGTTCAAAGAAGAATTTTTGGGGAAGTATTTTCCAAAGTTATGTAGGAAAGAGAAGGAGAGAGAATTTCAGAATCTACGTCAAGGTGTGATGACGGTGGGAGAATATACTAGGAAGTTTGAATCCTTGCTAAAGTATTCTGAGTTTTACCGCTTGCATCCAAGGGAAGAATGGATGTGTGAAAAGTATCAAGATGGATTGAAATATGATATCCAGAGGGCAGTTTTACCTCTGCATATTATGCGCTTTGGTGAGCTAGTAGAAAGGTGTCTGGAGTTGGAAGGGATTGACAATAGGAAGAATCAATATGGATCAGGAGGATCAACCCAAAACAACAATCACAAGGGCCACTTTAACCGAGGCCACGGAGGAAGAATCCAACGAGGGGGTAGGCCATATCAAAGGCCTACACCTTATCATAACCAGGATTCTAGAAGGTTAATGTTCAAGTGTTACAGCTGTGGAGGGGCACATCTTAACAAAGATTGTCCAAATAGAAATATTGGAACTTGTTTTCGCTGTGGTCAGAAAGGCCACTTTCTCAAAGATTGTCCCCAAGGACAAAGTCAACCAACAGGCCAGAGGAGCGGCCTAATAAACAATAACAACATAGGGAGAGCAAGAAATGGAGGCCCAAGTGTTGGTCAGAGACCTCAGAATCAAAATAAGCCAACCACAGGAAGAGTATTTACAATTAGAGGAGCTGAGATCTCAAAGTCAGCTGGGTTAATTCAAGGTATGTGTTTAATTGGAGATAAGTTGGTATCAGTTTTATTCGATTCAGGAGCTACACATTCTTTTATATCTACCTCTTGTGCTGAATTTTTGGGATTCGAAATTGTTGATCACGATTATAAGTTGACTATCACAACTCCCTCGGGAGAAAGAATGGTAACTTATTCAGTCTGTGTAGACTGTCCAATAATCTTAGAAAATAGAAGATTCTTAGTAGATCTTGTGGTACTCCCGCTACAAGACCTAGATGTCATCTTAGGAATGGATTGGTTATCAGCCAACGATGTCAACTTGAGATGCAAGGAGAAAATTTTTACATTTGGAGAAGATAGTGGAGAAATCAGCAAAGCTGAAACCCTCACTCAAAGTTTTATGATGCTATTCTCCATGTCAGTAGGAGAAACCCCTAGTGTGGAAAATTTTCCCGTAGTCTGTGAATTCCCGGAAGTCTTTCCAGAAGAAGTTCCAGGTTTACCACCGGTTAGGGAAGTGGAATTTTCTATAGACTTGGTTCCAGGAACTGGACCAATTTCTATATCTCCTTATCGAATGTCACCCTCAGAGCTTGCGGAGTTAAAGAAACAATTAGACGAGATGTTAGAGAAAGAATTTATTAGACCAAGTGTATCGCCATGGGGAGCTCCAATCTTGTTTGTGAAGAAGAAGGATGGTTCTTCTAGACTTTGTGTGGATTACAGACAACTCAATAAAGCCACTGTGAAAAACAAGTATCCTTTGCCTAGAATCGACGACTTGATGGATCAGTTAAAAGGAGCATCAGTATTCTCAAAGATTGACTTGAAGTCTGGATATCATCAGATCAGGGTGAAGGAAGATGATATTCCAAAAACAGCTTTTAGATCCCGTTATGGACACTATGAGTACTTAGTTATGCCATTTGGTTTGACTAATGCTCCAGCAGTATTCATGGATTACATGAATAGGATCTTTAGGTCATACTTAGATCAATTTGTTGTAGTTTTCATTGATGACATTCTGATTTATTCCAAGAATGAGGTAGAGCACAGAGAACATTTGAGAATTGTGCTACAGATATTAAAGGACCTTCAATTGTACGCGAAATTCTCGAAATGTGAATTTTGGTTGAAGGAGGTACAATTTCTTGGTCATGTAATTAGTAAAGAAGGTATTGCAGTAGACCCAAGTAAAGTCGAAGCAATAACAAAGTGGGAGAGTCCAAAGAATGTTGGCGAGATTCGAAGTTTTCTTGGACTAGCTGGATATTATCGGAGGTTCATTGAAGGATTTTCAAAGATCGCTTTGCCCATGACTCAGTTAACGAGGAAAGGTAAAAACTTTGAATGGACTAAAGAGTGTGAAGAAAGTTTTCAGAAGCTAAAGGAAAGATTGACTTCATCACCAATACTCATCTTACCAGACCCATTAGGAAATTTTGATGTGTATTGTGATGCGTCATATCAAGGTCTTGGGTGTGTGTTGATGCAAGAAAGGAAAGTGATAGCTTATGCATCAAGACAATTGAAGGTGCATGAGAGGAACTACCCAACTCACGACCTAGAGTTAGCGGCAATTGTGTTTGCCTTAAAGATTTGGAGGCATTATCTTTATGGATCAAAGTTCACTGTGTTAAGTGATCACAAAAGCCTGAAGCATTTATTTGATCAGAAAGATTTAAACATGAGACAAAGGCGCTGGATGGAATTCTTGAAGGACTATGATTTTGAGTTGCAATATCATCCCGGAAAGGCCAATGTTGTAGCAGACGCTTTGAGTCGAAAGAAACTTCATGTATCTGCAATGATGTTGAAGGAAGAAGAGTTGATTGACAAATTCGTGGATTTAAACTTAGGAGTACATCACAATGAAGGAAGTATATTCATAGGCGCTATTGTCGTGTCTAATGAATTTCTGAAATGGATCAAAGATGAACAACAACTTGATGACCGTCTAGTGAGCATAAAGGAAAATATAAGAAATGGTCAAAATGGAGAGTTTAACATAAGGAGTGATGGAATCCTAAGGTTTAAAGAAAGGTTGTGTGTACCTCAAAATCAGGATATTCAAAAGTTGATTTTGGAAGAGGGCCACAAAAGTAAGTTGAGTTTTCATCCAGGAGCCACAAAGATGTATCAAGACTTGAAGAAAATGTTTTGGTGGGTTGGAATGAAGAGACATATAGCAGAATATGTTCAAAGTTGCTTGGTATGTCAGAAGGCAAAGATTGAACATCAGAAGCCAGCCGGATTGCTACAACCTTTAGATATTCCAGAGTGGAAGTGGGACGGAATAGCCATGGATTTTGTAACCGCTTTGCCTAAGACTCAGAAACAACATGATGCAATTTGGGTGATCATTGATAGGTTGACAAAGAGTGCACATTTCATTCCCATCAACCAGACGTTTAAATTAGAGAGACTAGCTCAGGTATATGTAAAGGAGATTGTTAGATTGCATGGAATACCTTCAAGTATAGTCAATGATAGAGATCCCAGATTCACATCAAATTTTTGGCATCAGTTGCATTTAGAGTTAGGAACAAAACTGAGGTTAAGTTCAGCTTATCATCCCCAAACGGATGGCCAGTCTGAGAGGACGATTCAATCGTTAGAGGATTTGTTGAGAGCTTGTGCTCTTGAACACAAAGGAAGTTGGGACGAGTTCTTACCATTGATTGAGTTTACTTACAACAATAGTTTTCACTCAAGTATCGGCATGGCTCCATATGAAGCATTATACGGAAGAAAGTGTCGTACACCTTTATGTTGGTATGAGGTTGGAGAAAATAAAATATTGGGTTCAGAATTCGTGCAACAAACGACAGATCAGGTTAAACTTATTAGAGAAAAAATGAAGGCAGCACAGGACCGTCAAAAGAGTTATAATGATAAGAGGAGAAGACCTTTGGAGTTCGAGGCAGGAGATCACGTGTTCATTAGGGTAACTCCTAGGGCGGGAATTGCACGAGCAATCAAAACTAGGAAGTTAACACCAAGGTTTATCGGGCCTTTTCAAATTCTACGGCGGATTGGACCTGTAGCGTATCACATTGCTTTGCCGCCAAACTTGTCTAATCTTCATGATGTATTTCATGTATCACAACTGAGGAAGTATTATCCGGACCCTTCACATGTCATTGAGCCTGAAACTGTGGAACTTAGAGATAATTTGGAATATGAGGCTATACCTGTCAAGATCTTAGATCATCGTATTAAAGAACTTCGTGGAAAGCAAATACCATTGGTTAGAGTCGTGTGGGATGATGTAACTGGTGATTCTACTTGGGAAAGAGAAGAAGACATGCGTCAGAAGTATCCACATATGTTTTAGGTACGCTAAATTTCGAGGACGAAATTTCTTTTAAGGGGGGTGGTAATGTAACATCCTAATTTTTCCATACACTAAATAATATATCTAGTTAGATTTGAGATTTTAACAATGCTAGTTATTAAAAATTAAATGTTGAAACTAACACTTATAATAATTAATTTATTAATTAATTACTTTTTATATTTATTACTTTTATTCTTCAATTTGAATATCATCGTTTCATTTTATAAACTAAACTTTGAAATTTAAATTGGTACTTAAAACCCTTAACTTTAAGTTAATTAATTATTCATATTATTATTATCATTATTGTTGTTCTTGTTTTGTTATTATTAATTGATTTTATTTTATTTGAATATTATCATTTTACTCTATAAACCAATTAATAAATAAAATAATCTTAAGACAATAAAAATATCAAATAACTATCCTTTTTACTATTTTTATTATTATTAATATTATTAACATTTTACTTTTTATAAAAGAAATATATATCTCATTTTCTATTAATATCCTACATAATATTATGTCATGAAATCAAGCTCCCATACCTTTGTCATAAATTATTTTCACAAAGTCATACTAGAACACCTAAAGCACTATTGATGAAAGATTAGTAAATATTTGATAGAGACATATTTACTAGCAAGAGTTGAAAAGTTGGAAGGTATGGGCAAAAGATGATAAATTATGTTATTTTAATATTTTACAACTAGTATAAATAGGGGTCTCTTCCACCCCATTTTCATTCATTCATTCACAAATCATCTTTCTTACTTCTTTACTTCTTTCCTTCTCTAATTTCTTCATATAGCAATATTAGTTTTAGTTATCGAAGTTCCCACGATATCGGTTCGTAACCTTTAGAGTATTTTGTGGTAAAAGTTCTTCTAAAGTTTCAAGGGAGTTTTATACGTCAAAGTTCTGCCCAAATCATTTTCATAAGTAATCGGTAAGCCGTTATAATGTCCATTTTATTTTAATTATATTATTTTAATTATGTTATTTATATAAAGGTTATTTTAAATTTTCTATGCAAATTCCGTTCAGACGTCGATATATTGAACTTATAAAGTCCAAAATAAATTTTACCATTTTAAGTCGTTATAATGCCCAAATTTTATTATAATTTAAATGTTATTAGAAATATACTCTTGACAATTTTCTAAAACAAACAAATTCAAAAGGAGGTATAATATAATTTATATTTGAATTTAATAATTATTTTGGAGGTTATTATGATATATTTAAATAAATAAATATTTCAAGTTATAACGGGATTATGTTCAATTAACCATAAATTATATTCTAATTATTTCATAAATTTCGTACAATCCAACGGTTATCGTAAATTAGGTTCTTGGCAAAGATCGAAGACAACACTTGTGGACTTTCAACAACACTCAACAAAAGGTGGGGGCAAGATTTCGTATACGATTGGGACGGTTAGCGTAAAATAACTTAATATATATGTGTGTAGTGGTGACCTAAGCCCTACTAGCGATAAATAATTAAGGAGAGCCTATTCTCAAATAATGATTTTCACAAATCACTAGGCGAGGTTACGCCGGCCTTAATTAATTATCATAGGAATAATCTTTGACAATTTGGTATTGTATTGTGCTTGCATTATTCGGTTAATTTTATAATTGTTTATTTTATTTATACTTGAATGATTGTGATTGATAGATTAAGGAAATAATCGGTTAATGAGAGAAAAACATTGCTAGATATTAAGTAATTGATCCCCATTAACATAAGGAAAGTTGGATACAATGAGTAGTTATATTTGGTTGGGTTCTGGCTAAGGAAAGACTTGGTCGACTATGCCGTTTACAGTCCACCTCTCTTACCTGGGAAGTTAACCATACAATTACCCATTATACAAACTGAACTTATTATGTAAGGACAAAGATCAAATATGGCAAGACATTGGATGGATTTGGTACTCAACCTAAGTATCTAGATAATAAGTATAACTTGAAAAGTTGATACGATAATTCCCCATTATTAACTTAATACTTATGGCTAAGAGTTGCCACAAGATGAGTGAGTGATCATATAGACTTGCATTAAGGAATGTGTAAGTCCACCGCCGTGCGGTATGGGACGCACGAGGTTGATCAGTCGCCTGCAATCCCGACGGGGATTATTATCTATGCATGCTAGGCAAGACAAGGTTCTTGGCCTGAATTCTCAGGGACGATCGACTTATAACACCTAGGCTCCATGTGAAGTTAGGTGGCGTAGCTCTTGGTAATTGGGAGTACGTTGGTGGCATGTGGTCTAGTGATATCTGATCTTGGTAAATGGGATAGATATCATTGACAGCGTTTAGTGGCCTGAGTCAGCATATAGTTCAGGGATGCATTAGAATAAATAAAGTATATGTAATTGTGGGTATAAGATACGCTTGTTTGTATAAATATGGTTTCCATATATATTATTATTTTACACATTCATTCCCACTTTTAAACTTGTACATGAATCTTAGCCCTGTGTCATTTTTGTTTTGCATTTTGGATTATTTTATGACGATCAGACGATGAGCTCGAATCTTGCGTACTTCCCGACAACTCAGAAGGAAAGGATATGAAGTGACGTGGAGATGTGTTACTATAACATCTAGATTGGGAGCTGTTAGTGTTTTGTCAAACGCTAATCACATCCCTACTACTACAGTCAGTATAAGTGTCAGTCTTGTTGGACTTAGGAGGTCCCTTTTGGTATGCTTTCTTTTTGGTTTCCTTTCTGTACTTTTATTTTATGTTTTATCTATGTGGCAAGGCCGCTAGTCTTAACGGTGTCAAACTCTGTAAAATATATTTGAAGCATATGTATGTGAAACAGTATGTTTTTAAATAATTAAGTATTGTCCTTTAAAAATTTCAAATTTTTCTGTATTTTTATAAGGTTTCATTAGAATTCCACTAATGGGACATAGGCTGTCTCATGCATCGCATTTCGTCCAAAGAAAAAACCTACACATAAGTCAACACTTGTGTGTAGTTGCACATCATATGCATCATGCTCCCACTTGATCCTTGATCCCATTCAAGTCGATCTTCTTAGGATAGATCCTACCCCATAGGAAGGACCTTGTCTTTATTCTTTACAACTTAGACAAACACAAAACAACATTACACAACTATTTCAAACACAAATAGAGAATAAATATTAATCATCTTAAGTGAGATATAATCTCCACCCCACAACAATACAATCAAACATGTAGGGACTTTGCCTTAAGAACAATAAAAGGCATACTTGGCGACCATCCGAGTATGTAAGACCTTTTCTTAAGATGATGCAAATACCATTTCCTACAACCCCTTTTACATTTGTGGTGGTTATCTCTCCCTTAACATGAAGACTCATCTCTTCTCCTAGACCCAATCAATCAACTACCCTAAACCCGTAGGAACTTTGACCACAGTCAAAGAGCTCCTCTAACCCTTTAGGGTGAACTACAACATACTCTGATTCCACTCCCGTAAGGATATGTAGGCATAAAATGCGACATCTTATCGAGTATACTTAGAAATAAACCACTAGGGTCTCTAATCCTAAGCAGATAAACACTTAGCAGTAAACAAACATAAAACAAGAGGTTCCTGTAGAGTACTACAGAAACTTAGGATGCTAGTACCTTCCCTAAGTTTAACCAACCCCCGAACCTAAACAATCAAGCTTGCATTTGCATTGCATTGTGGGAATTTCAATCTTTATCCCTTCCTTTGGACAAATCAAAGTTCGGTTGCAAAAATGAATTAAAGATTCAAACTAATCAATGGTTTGGTATCCGATTTTCACCGCGACAGTATGGTACCCTTTAGGTGACATGCGACGCATTCACTCTCAGGTCATAGTCTCTAGTGCGGTTGAAATCGCAAGCACAATAAAAAACACTTCTTTCAAGACAGGAAATAAACCGTAGTTTCCCGAACTACGTGAGCTCTGATCTCTCATGCCTGTTGAGAGTACGTAGGCACAAGATGGCGAAGTCTTGGTGAGCTACCTTCCCCCATAACCCTTCGTAGGCCGAACTACGTTGACTCTGATTTCTCATTCTCTGATGAGAATACGTAGGCATAAAGTGCGACACTTTGCCGAGTCATTTTCTTTTCTTTTTTCAGCCATCCTTGATAGGTAGATAGAATAAAACCAACCCGTCCAAGTAAACACAACAAGCGAGGATCCCGTCGAGTACGACGGACGTGAGGGGTGCTAATACCTTCCCCTTGCGTAACCGACTCCCGAACCCAGACAACGATTGCGATGACCTTGTCTTACCCTTTTTCGTTAGGTTTTTCCGATCGTTTCCTTTCCCGCTCTGAGGGATAAATAACGAAAGGTGGCGACTCTTCTGTTGTGCCGACACCTTATTTTCGCGAATATATATATATATATATATATATATATATATATATATATATATATATATATATATATATATATATATATATATATATATATATATATATATATATATATATATATATATATATATATATATATATATATATATATATATATATATATATATATACACACACACCATCCATATCATCATATGTACAACAACTCGGTCATCTGTTCAAAATATGCAAATCAATCATCAATCCAACGAATATGATACGCCACAGGGGCACCCGAAATCATCAATAAACATAATACTCCAAAAAACCCCGGTGTTACGTATCAGAGCAATCCCTACGACATCGCCACAACCCAAGCTAGCTAAACACCTGGATTGTCTGTACTTCCGAAGAAGCACAGACCACAACAACAACAGAGGGGTGAGAAATCACAATCAAATTATTAACGGTATAAATGTACCTGAAATAAAAGGAAGAAACATATATACAACATTTCATATACATCATATTCGGACCTACTGTCCCATCATCAATCACAACACACATATAACACATGCAACACATGCAACACGACTCAACAATATGCGGTACCGACTCAACTCAGGATATATCGCATACACTCCATCCGAGCAACGATTTATCCCTACCACGCTCCTCCTAAGCCCATATAATCAAATCTCAGGATAGATCGCATACACTCCATCCGAGCAACGATTTATCCCTACCAACGTTCCCCACTTGGAACACGGGAGAATCACATACACTCCATCCGAGCAATGATTCAACTCCCGCCCACGATCCCCGCTTGGATCACATGAGTGAATCACATACACTCCATCCGAGCAAAGATTCACCATGTCCTCGCTCCCCACTTGGAGCACGTGAGTGAATCACATACACTCCACCAAGCGATGATTCACCACGTCCACATGCTATACAGACACCATGCACAACAACACATCACTCACGGTGCACACGATCCTACTGATCCATCGCATATCACATACACATCAAGCACACAAAGCGCATCTGATCCTTATGATCCAATTCATCACACATCATATCACACAATGCACATAAGGCGTATCGATTCCACTAATCCAATTCATCACAACAACATACAAACACAATGCATATAAAGCGTATCGATCCCACTGATTCAATCATCACACAACACACAAACCTAAGCACACAAGGTGCACACGATCATACTGATCACAATTTATCATATATCAAATATATCTCAGCCATCATCACAGTCATACATCATAACATACACCAATGCAAATATCATAATCACACGGATATCACAGAATCATATTCCGACACCATACATCCACTCACCACAGCTCACTAATAAGCTCATCACCAAACATAACCAACAAGAGTCCAAAACCACAAAGAAATCAACACAGAACAGCAGCAAAACATAAATTGTTGTCGGGCTCGCTGGCGTATTCGCCTGGCAAAACCCCGTAGCGAACACTCGCTGACCATTCGCCCGGCGAAACCCCTGGCGAAACCAAACAGAGGCTGCTGGCAGCATTCGCTGCCCAGTTAGCCTGGCGAAGGCTTGCCCCTTCATTCGCCCAGCGAATACCTGCGATTTCAGAAAAGTCTCACTGATCAGAATCAACCATTCTCTCCGAACTCGCCCGATGTTACCAAAAATCAGCTTCTAACACGACTGACCAACATTCTAAGGCTTAACTCCAAAATCTATTCTTAATTCCATCCGGTAAAACCTCAGCTCTACTCAATTAATCAACTTCTGGCTTAAAACGGAAAATTACCGGAAACCCCAAATTCATCCGAACAACACATGCAACAATTAATTCATGCTAGCAACATTCAGAATCACAACACAACATAATATTTAGTTCATCATTCATCAATGGGGTTAGGGAAATCCCCTTCTACCAAATATTCATGCAATATCGAAATTTAACTGATTATTCCCACTTACCTCAAATGCAGCTCCGATGAAGGAACCTCAAGAATCCACAGCCTAGCGTCCTCCTGCTTGCTCTTGTTTAACCATGCTCTCACTCTTGCTAGCTTTTTTCACCGTGTTTCCTTTCTCCATCGGGTTCGTGTTCTTCTTTTCTCTATTTTCAATTTTCCCCTTATGCCCTCAATACCCCAAAACCCCTTTTAATCTAAACAATTCCAATAATAATATTAAATCCTCAAATTCTTTTAATTCCAAATAATCCACTTTTATTTCTTTTTAATCCCAATAATAATGTTCTCATTTCTCTTTATTCCTAAAAATCCAATTTAGCATTAATATTCCAATAATATTTTTAAAATCAATCATAATAACAATAATAATAATAATAGCAACAACACTATTAATCATCATCATATTATTATTATTATTAATCATACTTTTCTAATATTATGGAACTTAACTCCTCAAACAAAAATCCACGCAAGTATGCCGAAAAATAAATACACCGAAAAACTCGAATAACTAAAATGGGCGTTACAATAGGCACAACCATAAAAAGTACATGAATTTTTTTTTGGAATTTTTGCAAATTACACTATATAGATGGGCGAGGATAGCTGATCTCCAGCTATATTCGCGCACTTTATTTATGTTTTATAATAGTGGTAAATACATAATATGTACAGAATTTCCAGTGCCCTCTGGAAATAAAAAGTGACCGAATAAAATCATAATATAGCACCGTGTTTTGACTATTTTGTCATATTCGATGCTATCCTCACTTAATACAATACTGTTGTATTATTCTCTGAGGTGTTTTAAATTTATTCCCTGACCCCTCGGATGGCCCTCGCTGTCCGCCTGAGGTGCGTCCACACAAAGAGGGGCACCCAATAAATCTTCGCAAAGTCGGTCAGGGACACTAACTTTGTCGTTGACGGCCTTACCATTGATGTGTAGGTCGAACAACATGTATACATCTTGGAGAGTCACAGTACACTCACCAAAAGGTAGGTGAAATGTATGTGTCTCCGGTATCCAGCGTTCTAACAACGCTAGAATAAACTTTATATCGAGAGAGTAAGATTTGATTTTGATCAAATCACCAAACCCACAATTATGAAGGTACCCCGCTATGAGGGGGTCGTGTGGTATGTAATCATGCACACAACATTGAAACCTTGATACATCCTGCAAAATAATAAATGTTTCATTAGACAAGAACTAAAATAATTAACGTTTTATTAGACAAGATTGTAAACATACATAAGAATAAAAAACTTACAAACTCGACAATGTTTTCAGTGGTGCCTCTATGAGAGTCGCCCATGGTGAGTAAAGACATTGTCGTTTGAGATGTTGAGATGTAGAGATGTTGAGTTTGAGAGTTTAGAGTTTGAGACTTAGAGAGTTTGGGGGTTTGAGAGTAGCAGACTTTAAGTGTGAGCAAAATTTGTTGGGTAAAGACCCTATATTTATATTCCACGAGTGGATGTGTGTTGTAAATGAACGCGGGCAAGTGTCCTGATGCATGTGTGGTGTAAACGCATGTTGGACAAGTGTCATGATGCTTGTGTGGTGTAAAGGCATGCTCGACAAGTGTCCTGATGCATGTGTGGTGTAAACATATGCGGGCCAAGTGTACTGATGCAGGGGTGGTGTAAACGCATGCAGAAAGAGAATCTCGTAGGCCTACGGGGTCACCTGTGAAATGCAGATTCTTGCATTGTCATGTCTTATCAAGCATGCGTGACAAGTGTCCTGATGCATGTAATTGTAGGCATGCAGGGTCACATGCTGCATGCAGGGTCACATGTGAAACGCACAGTCTTGCATTGTCATGTCTTATCAAGCATACTACATGTCTTCCTTATATTTATTATTATGTTTTTTTAAATTAAAAACATATAGTTTGTTTAGTGTAATACGTATCCAAATATATGTAATTAATGCCACCTCTTAAAATTGTAAAATATATTTAATTAAAATAAATATAAAAAGATTTCATACTATCCCTGTCCTGTCTTATCAAGCATGCTGCATGCAGGGTCACATGTGAAACACAGAGTATTGCCCTGTCATGTCTTATCAACCATGCTGCATGTAGGGTAAGAATCTCGTAGGCCTGCAGAGACATTGTAGGCATACAGGGTCACATGTGAAACACAGAGTCTTGCCCTGTCCTGTCTTATCAAGCATGTTACATGCAGGGAATCAACTCACGGGACAGATTTCCAAACACTCAAACACTCAAAATAGACAAGGTATCGCTACAAAATTATATCTATGCATATGCAACATGTTCAGAACCAAAACAGAGGAAATATATTATCACTCGCATCCCACCACATCAACAAGAAACATCATTGGCAAAAATAAACAAGCTTAAATCAAAAGCTAGCATTACCGCAAGGAAATGTTGAAGTAGCAACATACAAAAAAAAAACGACGCACACACGAATCTATCCGACTCAAATTGTAATAGAAACACACAATAAACAAACATATACTAACAACATTATGCAGCACCACATTAGCTTAGTGTAACTGAAACAATCATGAGTCCAAAATACCCGTCAACACAATAATCATCAAACTCAAAATAAATCGGAATTGGGAACCAAACTGATGTCGCTGATTTGTTGATGTGTGTTCCTGATACTACTGAGAAAGAGTACAACACCCACACAACATAGAAAAAAACAAATTCCAACAACTACTTTAAACATTGATAGAAGCAAACAACCATTTGAACCTCACTCAAAAACACCTTCAAAGTTGCTATTGAAACAACCGCAAAATTTCGGATATACTAACAACATCACAATGAAAGCACAGCCCAAGGAGAGCAGATCAAAACAATTTAATATATCGATGTTCTTGAATTTGAACAAAAAAACATAAATCCACGGAACCGAATCGAAGGAAATTAAAACAAGAAGCATTCACTTATTCTTAAAATTATATCTCAAGTAATAAAATTTAGAAGCTACAACCTTAATTAAAAAATGTTTAAGAACTATATACCAATTAGAGAGCCACAACAACAGAACCATGTTACTAACAGCGATAACATCGGGCCAATTGCAATAAACCGATAACAGCCATACCAAAACAATGCGTAATGCCAATAATGCTATGACTATATGTGAACCAAAATTTCGAACGATACCGCACAATAACATTATTAACTCAAACACATAATACAAAAGGAAAAATAATAACAACTCAAACCAAATATCCAAACAGAATATCAATCGAAAGCCAAATCGAAGATTAATGCCACAAACATAAGCATACCAGAATTGAATCTGAACCAACAGAAAACAACATCATATCAGTGAAGTGACAACAACCTCCATTTGTGAAGTTTATCATTTTAAAAAAATCTAGCACAAACCATGTACAATTTTCAACATAACATCAAAACAAAGGCAAGAAAGCAAAACCAACCAAAGACGAAACACGATTTGCATAGCTTGCACCGAGTTGATTGTAGAATACAGATATTATTGATGTAGCAGAGCGTTGCTATGTTCTTGGCTTCAAAAACTGGACACCGACAACGTCGAAGCTGTGATAACCAATTGGCATTTGAGCTTTCTAAGATGTTGTTGCTTTGTTTCCACCAAACTGACGCCGACTTTGGAACACTAAATTTGTTGAACGAGCCAATTAACGCATAGACCAAATCAACCAGCGGGGAATTCAAATCACCTCTGCATCGGAGTCACTTTTATTGTCGCTTTGGATGACGGAACAGTGAACAGAGCTGGTGAATGCATGAATGTAGTGGTGAGTTTGGATTTTGTTTTTTCGGTGATTGAGGTTTGTTGTAAGAGAAGTGATTTGAAGGTTCACGGTGCATTCAAAAGGTTCACGAAGGATTTGACATTTGTGGGATTTGGACGACGAATTTGTGGGAGGAGATGATTTTGTTCACACGGTATGGATAGTGGTTTGTCGGAGATGGTCGAAAAAGATGAATAATGGGTTAGGAAAGGATGATGTTGTGAGTTACATTGAGGAAGATGATGATAGGAGGGTGGGTTTTTGGTTGAGATTGGGAGGTTAAGGATGGAGAAGTAGAGGTGATGGGTTGATGTTGGTGAGGTTGTAAGGAAGAAGAGGGGTTATGTGTGGTGGTCAGCTGAGAGAAGAGGGAGAAATTGAGTCTAGGGTTTGGCGGCTGTGTGGGTTGGGAATTTAGGGTTTCTCTTTTTTTTCTCGAAGATGAACAGTAACTTAACCTTATATAACCCCAAATTTGGCAACCCTAATTGCCAATGTCTAACCGTGTACTCTCTCAAAATCAACTTTCCTTTTTTTTTTTTCAGAATTAATTAATTAATATAATTATAAATTAATTTTTTTAACTCTAATTTAATAAATAAATAAAAAATTAGTTCTAATTCAATAATTTTAAATTAACAATTTTAATCTCTAATTTAATTAATTAATATTAAAAAAATTAATTATATTTTCTAAATAAAATTTTAATTAAATCCTAATTTAATTTAATATTAAAAAGTCTATTCTAACTCTAATTAAAATCTAAAATTCTAATTCTATTTCTATTCTAATTTTAGAAATCCTAATTTAAATTCTAATTTTTAAATAAAATTCTAATTAATAATAAAAAACTAAAATCTTAAAATAAAAATTATAAAGCAAAAAATAGTAGTAAATAAACAGATGCCACGTGCCATGCTCTTATTGGGCTAAAATTAAAAGAAATTTAAAAACTCACCATTTATTAAATAAATATGCTAAAAAAAAGAAATGCAAATCATGAAAACTTCACATTAATTATTTTGACATTTTTGATGAAAATCTAGAAATAAATTGGGGAAAACAAGCAGAAATCAAGCAACTGAGATGCTTAAAAGATTAAAATCGAATGCACACAAAAGATTAACGTGAAATGGAATAACTTGGAAAGATACAACACTCGGTCAATTTTGAGAATTGACCGGGACCGATAAAAAGGCTCGTACTGGCCAATAGTGATTAAAGGTTAGTCGATAAATAAGATGAGTGCGCTAAGTCAGGTTTTAAAGAAAAGTAGGTCAAAACCTAGCGCTTGCAAGCTTAAATTTGAGACTTTTTAATCGTTGATTTTCTCGAATACTCGAGACACAATTTAGACAGTCCGTCTGCACATCCAAAAAATCATTATGGCTAATCATTTTGTGATCTGTTCACGGTAGAATGCATGCTATACTATGCAGGATTTCACACCACACCATACACATGCTTGTCTTGATAACCTAGCCCGATCCTTGATTCAATCCTGTAAGACCTGAGCTTAGACAACACCGAACAAAAGGTACAAATCCTATATGCACAACGGTAGATGACATGAATAATGGATATGATGCACAAATGATGAAAACACTATGAAACACACAAAAAGCGGTCCAGGGTCAAAATTAGGGTGTAACACATTGGATCAAGAACGAGAAAGTTATGGATGTTGCAAGATGACTAGAATTAGGGTTTTCTACACTTAGAAAATATTCACCAAAAACCTAATTTAATTAAACTCTTGATTTTATGTTTCTCCTTGACTTTTCTTGTTCCAAACACATGAAAACACTTGGGAACACATAGCATACCCTTGATTGACCTTAAAATCCAAGATTCTGACCTTTTGGAGGCACATCTGACTTTTGTTGATCATATGAAACCCTAGCACATTTTCCATTGATTAAAGCTCTTGTCATGACTTATGATGATACATACTACATATATAGAGAATCCTCAAGATGTATATTGAGCCATGAAACCATGTCTTGCCCAAATAATTAGCCACATGTGCCTTTTGACCCAAAATCCTAATCCAGTTGTTCACAAGATAGAAGGAGATGATCAATGCTTGTAACCTTGCCTCAAATGGTTTGTGAGACATGCTTTGATAATGAGAAGACCTTAGGGCTTGAGAATACCACAAGGTTGAGAGTAAATCCTTGCTTGAGCTTTTAGGATGAAGCTTTTCCTCTTGAGAATTGCACAAGATACCTTGATCATCTACCTAGAACCTATGCTATGCATAAATGAAGATGAAAATGAAATGAAACATAAGCCAAAAGATTAAGAAAAAATGTGGACAAATTTTGGGGTGCTACAATACTCTTTTCAGATTCAAGAAAATTCACCAATTATAAAAGCAATTGATATGCACACCGTTGAACTCCAACCAATTCATTCCTATAATAACATCAAGTTGACTTAGAGGCAAACAAACTAAGTTTATCCCAAAATCTCTACCATAAATTGTCAAAGGACAATTCACACATAACAATGAAGTAGTTATTGAACCATTGGTTGAGGTATCATTCAACATGTTACCATTCACAGTAGACACTTTCAAATTTAATCTTTACACACACTTAATAAATATGAACTTCGAGTATTCCTCTTCAACAAACTCAGGAAACAACACTGACATTACTACAAAAAGCACTTTTACCTTGGACGCGAAATGTATAATACCTCGGATATAGACGCGAGGTAATGAATGTTGACATGAAATCTCGCCATTTATCACCTCAGTGGTATTAAAACTGAGAGGTAAGTTAAACTCACATGGGTTTGAACCCCACCAGCAACACTTTTATTATTTCCAAAACTAACGTATATTTCATCTTGGTTTATCTTGAAAACCAAGGGATAAGATAATTTCATTTTTTTAATATAATTTTTTACCCATAATATTACATTATTTACCAATATTCTTACATCGTTTACACAAATTATTACATTGTTTAAAACAAAAGTCAAATTTCCTAGAGAAAAAGATAAAAAATCAAATTTCCCGAAGATTTATATCTTATATCTTCGAATTATTGAGTCTTTGGGAAGATCAAATGTTGGATGCAAGATTATTCTTTACGGATCTAGCATGCGTTTGTTTCTAAAGTAAAACAAAAGAAGGGTTAGATAAATAAAATAAATATTCAAATATATGATTTTATGCTCAAATAAATATTCAAGAAAACAAACCTTAAACCCAAGTAATTTTCTTCTCTTGCAATCCATCTTAGAGAACTTTTCAAAACTTCTTTATGTTTCAAACATTTCATTTTTCGTTTAGGTTAGATTTTCAATATTCAACATGATTTTATAGCGGATATCCCTTAAGTTTCACGTGGATAACTAATGACAGATTCTTGAGCATTGATAAATATTAAATGGACGATAAAGATTTGTTTAAAGACGATGCATATAGTAACGAAAAACTTTAACTATCCCGTCGGACAAGAAGAAAACCGAGGTGAATAAGCTATTTTTTTTATAAAATACATTATTTACACAAAATATTAAAAATACATTGTAATATCTATTTTCCAATGAGAAACTTTATTTTACATGTTCGGGTCCCATGCAAGATGCTAGAGATCTGTTTACCAATGATAATTTTTATTTTCTGCGCACTTGCAATTATAAGGACATTGAAGATTTTTCTGTCTTGCAATCAATCCCAAAGAATGATGCTTGGGGAAGTTTCATATTAGTAAGGATTATGGTAAAATCTGTTGAACGAGTGTTTTTTATAGTAAAATCTTATTATTTTATGCATCGGTTAAATAGAAAACTAAAAGGTTAGAACATTTTGTTTGCACTTATAAGCAAATAGAATCATAAATTGTGATTGTTGGGAATCGAAGCTTGTACTAATAATGTCTTTTTTTAATAACAAAAAATAGCGCGCTTTGACTTTATACCTTAGTTTTCCATTGTTCGAGGTGAAAGTTTTGTCATAAAAAACATTATTTGTTGTACTGTGACTTGTCAAAAAACCTGCACTCTTGCAATCAGTGGCATGATGAACCAACCTTCCACATCGGAACATCTCAAAGAAGTAGAAGCTTCTCCTCTACTTGTTTCAATCCTGCTCCTACGGACAAGCAGTTAGAAAAACAAATGAGTGCCGACAGTGTTTCACACACATGTCATATGCTATGGAATAAACAATGCTACAAAAACTTGGTCAGATGGACAGACCTGACTCTGATACCACTATGTAACACCATACTTCCCGACTCGACAAATAATTAAACAAAACATGTATAACACATATATCCTTAAAGTATGATGATACTCAAATATAAATCAAACCATATTTGAACCATACAATTAAAAATTAAATCATCTTATAAGCAACAAAATTATAAAATAATTGGCATTAAAAAGCCTCAACAAGATTATTATTTTGAAAAGTGGTTCATCGTAAAAAATCAAAGGAAAGATATGCAATATATATATATATATATATATATATATATATATATATATATATATATATATATATATATATATATATATATATATATATATATATATATATATATATATATATATATATATATATATATATATATATATATATATATATATATATATATATATATATATATATATATATATATATATATATATATATATATATATATATATATATATATATATATATATATATATATATATATATATATATATATATATATATATATATATATAAGAATACTTGTGCTACATATCAGAGCGACTCCGACTATAAGACTCGATCGACAAGTAACAAAAGTGGCACCACACCATCCTCAACATCAAGCTCCTACTTAGGTACCCGATTGTTTGTACTCTAGGGGAGCATAAATGCAACAACACAAAAGGGGATGAGAATACGTTCAAATAATGATCGATAGACAAAATAATTAGAGTAGATTCACACATCACAATCATGCATATATCAACATGCACCACAATATCACATATTCATATTTCACCCATATCACAATCAATCACCAATCGCACAAATCATACACTAGTATTCATTAATACACAAGCATCTCATTTGCACAACCATTATGTAATGCGATGCAACATCAACTCAACTCATGCTCGTCACGGTCCCCACTCTGAACTGGACTCACAACTCAACTCTATATGCATGCGGTACCAACTCAACATCTGGTTCTTCATACAAATCGATTCCATTATCTGAACCCTGAGACCCCACTCTAAGCTCCAAGCCCTCACTGTGAGCTTATGACAAGTCACCAGTCCCCTCAATGAAATCGTGACTTGCCTCTTTTACAATAATAACCATATATGATGCATGGCGTATAACAATACAATGACAACAACACAACAATGAATACAACCCACTCTGACCGTAAACAATCATACAAAACTGACAACATATCAATTATTACATCCCCACTCTAATCGTAAACAACTACACAACAACATAACAATGATTACAACCCCACCCTGACTAACAAAAATCATGCATTCAATGCATCGCTAGTAGTTTTCATTATGAACTACTCATTTCATTAATCACCAACAAATATGTACAATAAATCACGTAATTAAACTTGCATTTCTCAACAACCACACCATGTCAAATACATATCCACACACAACACTCAATCATGTTAAATCCTCTTAACATCGACCCATCATTAAGTATGTACAATAATTCACACAATTATGCATACAATTCACAACATTTATCCATACATTGAACATGCATCCACAAATTAATCAAATATATAATTTCATCTCACAAGACACTACCATAATGTAGCTCAATGCGTTAGCATTTCAACTTTCAAACGACACCTCATTTAGACTTACGAAACTAAAGTTATGATAAAGACAGTTGAAAACGAAAAAATCAACATTTCTAGAAAACACAACAGTTGTAATCGGTTAACCAAAACCAGTAACCGGTTACACTCACGAAGATTCAAAATAAAAGTTTACCAGCTTCAGTTGTAACTGATACAACAATGTATTAATCGACTACCTTTGTACAGAAACACAAAAACACGATTTTTACCATTAGAGCACTTCCAAAGCTTTGATTTCGATCCCCAAAACACCCAATTGCACAAAAATCATCATACATATAGTATATCACATTGAACATGTTAATTTCACACATATTAACACCTTAATTCACCATTAATCATATACTCAATGTTATGTTCATATCGTAAAACACTCATGTAATACCCCAAATTTTGCCCTAAGATTTGTCGTCGCATTTCATTGCATTTTTATTGCATTTAATCAATTACTAACAAATTTGTGTAGTCGTTTGACTTTTTGCAGGTAAATATCATATGGCATGCATTTTTTTTCTAAAAAGTAAAAATGACACAATTGGCAAGAGGACATGTGTAAGGAGTTGTGAGTGTGAGAGGTTCAGGGTTCGAATCTCACCTTTGTCACTTTTTGTTTTTTATTATTTTTACTCTAAATTTTTCTATCTTTCATTAAAAAATAACAAAAATAGTTTTTTATTATTATTTAATTATTATTTTCGTATTTTAATTAAATCATTTTTTAAAACATTATTTTTTTCACTTTTTTCTAAATTATTCATAAAAATATCCAAAAAATCATAAAATAAAAAATATTGAAAAAAATTTTGTTCTTTTTATAATATTTTTGATTTTAGGAATCAATAGGATTATTAGTTTTTATTTTAAGTTTATTTTAATTATTTTAAATTATTTAAATTTTATTTTTTTTCTTAACTAATTATTTAGTTTGGGCTTTAAAATGGGCTTTAGGGACATTATTGACAATTTGGTGTTAACCCTAATTTGTTCCCTATATATACATGTGTTGCTTTGTTGAAAAGGAGGAGAATGAAAAAAAACCTAAGAGGAGTGAGTGTCGTTTACCGTTATTTCTATTTCTTCATCTATTACTGTTGTTTCTTTTTCTTCATCGTTTACCGTTATTTCTTTTCCTTCATCTATTACTGTTGTTTCTTTTTCTTCATCCTTACTGTTATTTCTTTTTCTTCATCTATTACCGTTATTTCTTTTCTTCATCTATTACTGTTACGTTTATATATATAATTTTTAAATTGTTAGAGTTTATATATATATATATATATATATATATATATATATAAGATTAATTTTTGATCGAATTATGTCGATACGATGTTTGCACATTTGTGTGCATGACGCGTGACATTTGTGTTAATTCGATCTGATTGCGATGATCGCATTTTTGTGTGAGCAATAATACTGTTTTTTTGCTTAATTTCTTTTTCTTTGCGATAAATTTTGTTTCGTCCGATTTAGATCTGGTTGCGATGAGCGTATTTCTGCGTTAGCAACATTGTTGGGTTATTTGGCACATTTAAAATTTATTATTGCTTTATTATTATTATTATTATTATTATTATTATTATTATTATTATTATTAGTATTATTATTAACATTGTTTATTATTATTGTCATTATTATCATTATTATTACCATTACTATTATTATTGTTATCATTAATTTATTAAAACTTGTTATAATATAAAAATCTGTTTTTTAAAATAAATAACATTAACATCTTTTCCAAATTAATATGAAAACCTATTATTTTTAAGAAAAACTTTTTTTTTTAGATAAATTTAAAATAATAACTAAAATCTTTTTTTTAAAATAATTACTAGAACCGTTATTTATTTTATTTTATTATTGTTCAATTCAAATTTCATTATCATATTGTATCTGCTCCTCTCATGTAACCTCGCGAACTTAACAATCGCTCTTTAAATTCTGCCTTTAAATTTCTGCTTGCATGGTTTAAATTATGACATTATCTCTCTGTTTGCATGATTCAATTATCTCACGCGTTTACCATTATTTCTGTCACATTGCACACATCCGAAGGTTAGGTCTAACTGTTTGGCCGCCGCGCCAATAGTCCGTAAAACTTCACACATTCAATTTCAAATCCTCAAAACTACAAACTACAAATCCTAATTTTCACAAATGCCTCGCCGCAGGCCAAATTACAATTTTACCCCTAACATTAGGTCAAAGAGTCGCCGCGCTCATTTTAGGGTTTCCCGCCGCGGAATCCCTAACCTAACCCTAATTCACTTAACAATTCAACGTAGAGATTTGGAGTTTCTACACTCCACGTAAGCGTGTCCTTAAGATGCGTTTATTCCCCTTGAGACCTTGACCACAGTCAAGAAGTCTCTAACCTCCCTTTTGAGGGGAACTACAGTTACTCTGATTCCATTCCCGTAAGGATATGTAGGCACAAAATGCGATGTCTTGCCGAGTAAACTTAGAATTAACCCCTAGGTCTTTTTTAATTTTCAATCCTTTGTATATACCCTAAAGCAAAATAATTAATGAAATAAATAAAATAAATAAATAAAAGGTTCCCGTAGAGTACTACGGAAGTTTAGGGTGCTAATACCTTCCCTAATCTTAACCAACCCCCGAACCTTAGATCTCTCCCCTTTAGGTTTTTTCTTTCTTTAACCTTTCCTTCGGATAAATCAAAGACCGGTTGTAAATGAATTAAGATTCAAGTTAATCAATAGCTTGACATCCAAATTTCACCGCAACAGAAAATGGTGACTTCACTGGGGAGTCCTAACTATTGAGGGTTATCCCTATTTTGTTTATTTTTCTTTATATATTTGTTTTATTATATATTTTGCTCACTTGTATGTATATATTGGGGTACCTTACTTGGAGTTACTGTGTTGTGAGATAAGTCCTACACCCGGACTTGAGCGACCTTATGATAGGATGGCTGATATATTCGACGAGGCTTATAGGGAGTGAGTCCCGACTAAGCTAAATCGAGAATCACCGCTCAGTTGAGACACTTTCGAAAATGGTTCGGTTGATCGAGTGTAGTCGTGAAAACTTTTACCGTTATCGATTGGAGTCAGTGATACTGGGAACCGTAGTACCTTTACACCATCTTGACCTTATATAGGACGTAGTGCGGGAACTGTATGGGAGTAGTCCTACAATGGTTGCTACGCGATGCTACACTTAAAAGAGGTTCTCTTGAGAATATTATTGACCCTCGAGTCAGTCGGGAAGTCGATAATATCCAAAAGATGGGCTGATGACTTTGGGCACTTTTTAGAACCCTGGTTCTGCAGGTACAATTAACCTATAGTACTTACCTTTTGGGAAGGGTAGACCTTAACTCCATTCGCGGTCCTCTAACCTAGGACCTTTGTGTGTGTATTTGTGCTTTGCATCCATAAAGCATCATATCATTTCTAGTTTCAAGGAATTCAACGGTCCTTTGCAAATTCAAAAAGGTCCTACATTTTAGAGTTAAAAAAAAAGTTCTTTTTAACTTTCCTTAAAAAGCAATATTCGCAATCGACCGTTGAAATTCTTGAGACCATTGCATGGCATTAGCATCACATTTTTGCATTGCATTTATCCCCCAGTTTCTCCTTCTTGGTCCTATCGTCTTCTAGTGTACCTTTGAGTCGTCAAGCTGATTCCTCGACACAGATATCAGACCAGAAACGAAACAGGAGTCACTTTGATCCTATTCTCATGACTTACACAGAGCTATATCCTGACTTAGTCCGGCAAGGACTGATTACTACAAAGGCTTTACCACCTCATCTTAATCCTCCGGCTGGATTTAGGGCTGATCTCCATTGTGCTTCCCATGAGGGTGCCCCAGGCCATGACTTGGAGCATTGTTTTGTATTGAAGGCTAGAGTATGTGAATTGGTTAGAACTGGAATACTTGATTTTACAGACAGTCATCCGGATGTTCAGAAAAATCCCTTGCCAGTACATCAGAAATGAAGTTTTGTCACTAGGCCTTTTGTTTCTCGTTGTTTGCACTTTCCTTATTTTGTTTAAGTTGTTTGCTTTTAATTACGTTTGTACTTTCATTAATGAAATAAGCATTGCGACTTTTGATTCAATTCATTTCTGTCCATTTATTTGCTCTTTATGCTTTATTTTTCAAATGTTTACTTCTTGTCCAAAATTTTGATATGCTAAGATCGGAGGGAGGATGACGAAAATGTTATACCCATAACTGCTGTCAGTATGCTTTCAATTAAATCTTGTTGACGATGTAAGGCATTGTTTCAATTCCCAAACACTGGAGAAATAAGGAAGTTAATCCCTCGTCACCCCCTTCGAGCCTAGAAGTTGGAATTTCTTTTGTTACAAAAAAACCCACAATTTTAACCTTGAGATGGGTAGTTCTCAGTTAACTTGGTTGTGTGTTCATACGATACACCTTTCATTAACAAATTTTCCTTCGCACACGTCAAACAAGTGTCGAAGATGTTTTCTAATCAAAAGGTCGATGATGGTTCACCGTAATCATTAAAATCAAACAGTCACTTTCCTTCACACAAAAAAAAATAATATAAAAAAAAATCAAAAGAAGCCCGCTAAGTCAAAACCTATGAAGGAGACTTAGGCAAAACTGGGGCATCCCGCTGACTGTAAACTCTAAAATAAACAGTTCAGGCAAAATTTAGGGATAATACAAAGAGATTTTTAAATCCTTATCTTGAAAATCCTCAATGTCAAAACAATCAAATGTTATAGGGGAGTAGTGGCTGCCTTTTCATAGGTCCCTTTGACTTCTGAGTCATCATTGCTACGATCAATGAAATCCCTAACTTATGGGAACCTGAATGCATAGTATGAGTTAACTGAGCATAGGACTGAAGATCATCACGTAGATTGGGTGGGTACAAATAAATTTTGAGCCTTTATCTTTTGTTTCATAAACCGTGAACCAGGCCACATTACAACCCTCAAAAGACCTAATTGAAACAGGGTTATTTTGAAAGTATACTACAACAAGGTTGCGTAACCTGACTCCAAAAGATCCTTGCGAATCATTTATTTTGGCAATACACTTTTATTTTAAACTTTGAGTGTCTTGAACCGCCTTGTTCGGACTAACGACTCATGTATTTTCCATCATTCAAAAATAATTTTGATTTCAAAAGTCGCATGAACTTTGCATTACCCTGTTTGTATGAATATTTTTGTTTGCAAACTGGCTTTCCTCTAAGGAATTTTCAAACAATAAGAAACTTGGTCAAGTGATCTTATCAGGGGCAAGTTCCTTATACATCCTGTCAAAGAATTAGTTCAAGATTTGTTCAAGGCAATATCTTCTCAGATTTGGTTTATCCAGAGAATTGTTCAAGACCCAGACTGGGCAAGCCCTCCGAGGATACAGCAAAACAGTCGATTCCACGAATCAGACAGCTGAAGCAATTATCAATTCATTTGACCTGGGTAGTTTACTTGCATAATCCCCAAGCAGTTATCATCATTCCTACAGTGATTATCAACTTGATACAGTTTAACAGAATGACAGTGATCTCCGTGTTGAGGAATCAGTCCTCCAGTTTTGTCATCTCACAGAAAGAGTCGAGTCTTGTCGCCAACGTCTGCATTTGCATTTGATCATATGTCATAGCATAATTCCTATACATGTGCACATCTTGGGTGCTTTATTCCCATTTACATTCATATCTTGGGTGCTTTATTCCCCATTTACATTTCTATCTTGGGTGTTTTACTCCCCATTTACATTTCTATCTTGGGTGCTTTATTCCCCATTTACCTCTCTATCTTGGGCGCTTTACTCCCCATTTACATTTCTAGCTTGGGTGCTTTACTCCCCATTTACATTTCTATCTTGGGTGCTTTACTCCCCATTTACATTCTATCTTGGGTGCTTTACTCCCCATTTACATTTCTATCTTGGGTGCTTTACTCCCCATTTACATTTTTATCTTGGGTGCTTTACTCCCCATTTACATTTCTATCTTGGGTGCTTTACTCCCCACTTACCTTCTATCCTTGGGTGTTTTATCCCCCACGTACCTTATCCCGGGTGTTTTATTCCCCGTTTACCAAATATTCCTGGGTTTACCTAACATCATGGTGTTTTACCCCCATTTGCTTTTTTTTCTCCTGAGGTCGTGTTTTACTCGTGTCTTACCTTGTGGGCAAAATTTATTTATTTACTTGGCATCATGGGTGTTTTATCCCCATTTGCGTTTTTCTCCTGAGCTCGTGTTTTACCCGCGTCTTACCTTGCGGACAATTTCTAATTTACTTGGCACCTATCAACAATTATGTGTCGTGTCTACCCGACGTTCTTCCAGATATGACATGTCTTCTTCCCTAGTGCAATTCCTCGGTGGGTCGTCCCCTGTGACGCTGTTTCGTCTATATCAGTGCATTTGTCATTTTCATCATACGCATCATATCAGATTCATATATATTTAGCATTATAGTTCGTTTTGTTTTGTCCATATCATTGCATAGCACTGCGTCTAAAGGCAAAATTTTCGGTTATCTGTATTTAAATCCCTCCACCACGATTTCTCGAGTCTCCGTTGCTCGAATCACCCGGTGAAGTTATTTAAATAGGGGCAACTGTAATACCCCAAATTTTGCCCTAAGATTTGTCGTCGCATTTCATTGCATTTTTATTGCATTTAATCAATTACTAACAAATTTGTGTAGTCGTTTGACTTTTTGCAGGTAAATATCATATGGCATGCATTTTTTTTCTAAAAAGTAAAAATGGCACAATTGGCAAGAGGACATGTGTAAGGAGTTGTGAGTGTGAGAGGTTCAGGGTTCGAATCTCACCTTTGTCACTTTTGTTTTTTTATATTTTTACTCTAAATTTTTCTATCTTTCATTAAAAAATAACAAAAATAGTTTTTTATTATTATTTAATTATTATTTAATTATTATTTTCGTATTTTAATTAAATCATTTTTTAAAACATTATTTTTTTTCACTTTTTTCTAAATTATTCATAAAAATATCCAAAAAATCATAAATAAAAAATATTGAAAAAAATTTTGTTCTTTTTATAATATTTTTGATTTTAGGAATCAATAGGATTATTAGTTTTTATTTTAAGTTTATTTTAATTATTTTAAATTATTTAAATTTTATTTTTTTCTTAACTAATTATTTAGTTTGGGCTTTAAAATGGGCTTTAGGGACATTATTGACAATTTGGTGTTAACCCTAATTTGTTCCCTATATATACATGTGTTGCTTTGTTGAAAAGGAGGAGAATGAAAAAAAACCTAAGAGGAGTGAGTGTCGTTTACCGTTATTTCTATTTCTTCATCTATTTGTTGTTTCTTTTTCTTCATCGTTTACCGTTATTTCTTTTCCTTCATCTATTACTGTGTTTCTTTTTCTTCATCCTTACCGTTATTTCTTTTTCTTCATCTATTACCGTTATTTCTTTTCTTCATCTATTACTGTTACGTTTATATATATAATTTTTAAATTGTTAGAGTTTATATATATATATATATATATATATATATATATATATATATATATATATATATATATATATATATATATATATAAATATATATATATATATATATATATATATATATATATATATATATATATATATAAGATTAATTTTTGATCGAATTATGTCGATACGATGTTTGCACATTTGTGTGCATGACGCGTGACATTTGTGTTAATCGATCTGATTGCGATGATCGCATTTTTGTGTGAGCAATAATACTGTTTTTTTGCTTAATTTCTTTTTCTTTGCGATAAATTTTGTTTCGTCCGATTTAGATCTGGTTGCGATGAGCGATTTCTGCGTTAGCAACATTGTTGGGTTATTTGGCACATTTAAAATTTATTATTGCTTTATTATTATTATTATTATTATTATTAGTATTATTATTAACATTGTTTATTATTATTGTCATTATTATCATTATTATTACCATTACTATTATTATTGTTATCATTAATTATTAAAACTTGTTATAATATAAAAATCTGTTTTTTAAATAAATAACATTAACATCTTTTCCAAATTAATATGAAAACCTATTATTTTAAGAAAAACTTTTTTTTTTAGATAAATTTAAAATAATAACTAAATCTTTTTTTTAAAATAATTACTAGAACCATTATTTATTTTATTTTATTATTGTTCAATTCAAATTTCATTATCATATTGTATCTGCTCCTCTCATGTAACCTCGCGAACTTAACAATCGCTCTTTAAATTCTGCCTTTAAAATTTCTGCTTGCATGGTTTAAATTATGACATTATCTCTCTGTTTGCATGATTCAATTATCTCACGCGTTTACCATTATTTCTGTCACATTGCACACATCCGAAGGTTAGGTCTAACTGTTTGGCCACCGCGCCAATAGTCCGTAAAACTTCACACAATTCAATTTCAAATCCTCAAAACTAAAAACTACAAACCCTAATTTTCACAAATGCCTCGCCGCAGGCCAAATTACAATTTTACCCCTAGCATTAGGTCAAAGAGTCGCCGCGCTCATTTAGGGTTTCCCGCCGCGGAATCCCTAACCTAACCCTAATTCACTTAACAATTCAACGTAGAGATTTGGAGTTTCTACACTCCACGTAAGCGTGTCCTTAAGATGCGTTTATTCCCCTTGAGACCTTGACCACAGTCAAGAAGTCTCTAACCTCCCTTTTGAGGGGAACTACAGTTACTCTGATTCCATTCCGTAAGGATATGTAGGCACAAGATGCGATGTCTTGCCGAGTAAACTTAGAATTAACCCCTAGGTCTTTTTTAATTTTCAATCCTTTGTATATACCCTAAAGTAAAATAATTAATGAAATAAATAAAAAAAATAAATAAAAGGTTCCCGTAGAGTACTACGGAAGTTTAGGATGCTAATACCTTCCCTAATCTTAACCAACCCCCGAACCTTAGATCTCTCCCCTTTAGGTTTTTCTTTCTTTAACCTTTCCTTCGGATAAATCAAAGACCGGTTGTAAATGAATTAAGATTCAAGTTAATCAATAGCTTGACATCCAAATTTCACCGCAACAGAAAATGGCGACTTCACTGGGGAGTCCTAACTATTGAGGGTTATCCCTATTTTGTTTATTTTATTTATATATTTGTTTTATTATATATTTTGCTCACTTGTATGTATATATTGGGGTACCTTACTTGGAGTTACTGTGTTGTGAGATAAGTCCTACACCCGGACTTGAGCGACCTTATGATAGGATGGCTGATATATTCGACGAGGCTTATAGGGAGTGAGTCCGACTAAGCTAAATCGAGAATCACCGCTCAGTTGAGACACTTTTGAAAATGGTTCGGTTGATCGAGTGTAGTCGTGAAAACTTTTACCGTTATCGATTGGAGTCAGTGATACTGGGAACCGTAGTACCTTTACACCATCTTGACCTTATATAGGACGTAGTGCGGGAACTGTATGGGAGTAGTCCTACAATGGTTGCTACGCGATGCTACACTTAAAAGAGGTTCTCTTGAGAATATTATTGACCTCGAGTCAGTCGGGAAGTCGATAATATCCAAAAGATGGGCTGATGACTTTGGGCACTTTTTAGAACCCTGGTTCTGCAGGTACAATTAACCTATAGTACTTACCTTTTGGGAAGGGTAGACCTTAACTCCATTCGCGGTCCTCTAACCTAGGACCTTTGTGTGTGTATTTGTGCTTTGCATCCATAAAGCATCATATCATTTCTAGTTTCAAGGAATTCAACGGTCCTTTGCAAATTCAAAAAGGTCCTACATTTTAGAGTAAAAAAAAAAGTTCTTTTTAACTTCCTTAAAAAGCAATATTCGCAATCGACCGTTGAAATTCTTGAGACCATTGCATGGCATTAGCATCACATTTTTGCATTGCATTTATCCCCCAGTTTCTCCTTCTTGGTCCTATCGTCTTCTAGTGTACCTTTGAGTCGTCAAGCTGATTCCTCGACACAGATATCAGACCAGAAACGAAACAGGAGTCACTTTGATCCTATTCTCATGACTTACACAGAGCTATATCCTGACTTAGTCGACAAGGACTGATTACTACAAAGGCTTTACCACCTCATCTTAATCCTCCGGCTGGATTTAGGGTTGATCTCCATTGTGCTTCCCATGAGGGTGCCCCAGGCCATGACTTGGAGCATTGTTTTGTATTGAAGGCTAGAGTATGTGAATTGGTTAGAACTGGAATACTTGATTTTACAGACAGTCATCCGGATGTTCAGAAAAATCCCTTGCCAGTACATCAGAAATGAAGTTTTGTCACTAGGCCTTTTGTTTCTCGTTGTTTGCACTTTGTTTAAGTTGTTTGCTTTTAATTACGTTTGTACTTTCATTAATGAAATAAGCATTGCGACTTTTGATTCAATTCATTTCCGTCCATTTATTTGCTCTTTATGCTTTATTTTTCAAATGTTTACTTCTTGTCCAAAATTTTGATATGCTAAGATCGGAGGGAGGATGACGAAAATGTTATACCCATAACTGCTGTCAGTATGCTTTCAATTAAATCTTGTTGACGATGTAAGGCATTATTTCAATTCCCAAACACTGGAGAAATAAGGAAGTTAATCCCTCGTCACCCCCTTCGAGCCTAGAAGTTGGAATTTCTTTTGTTACAAAAAAACCCACAATTTTAACCTTGGGATGGGTAGTTCTCAGTTAACTTGGTTGTGTGTTCATACGATACACCTTTCATTAACAAATTTTCCTTCGCACACGTCAAACAAGTGTCGAAGATGTTTTCTAATCAAAAGGTCGATGATGGTTCACCGTAATCATTAAAATCAAACAGTCACTTTCCTTCACACAAAAAAAATAATATAAAAAAAAATCAAAAGAAGCCCGCTAAGTCAAAACCTATGAAGGAGACTTAGGCAAAACTGGGGCATCCCGCTGACTGTAAACTCTAAAATAAACAGTTCAGGCAAAATTTAGGGATAATACAAAGAGATTTTTAAATCCTTATCTTGAAAATCCTCAATGTCAAAACAATCAAATGTTATTGGGGAGTAGTGGCTGCCTTTTCATAGGTCCCTTTGACTTCTGAGTCATCATTGCTACGATCAATGAAATCCCTAAGTTATGGGAACCTGAATGCATAGTATGAGTTAACTGAGCATAGGACTGAAGATCATCACGTAGATTGGGTGGGTACAAATAAATTTTGAGCCTTTATCTTTTGTTTCATAAACCGTGAACCAGGCCACATTACAACCCTCAAAAGACCTAATTGAAACAGGGTTATTTTGAAAGTATACTACAACAAGGTTGCGTAACCTGACTCCAAAAGATCCTTGCGAATCATTTATTTTGGCAATACACTTTTATTTTAAACTTTGAGTGTCTTGAACCGCCTTGTTCGGACTAACGACTCATGTATTTTCCATCATTCAAAAATAATTTTGATTTCAAAAGTCGCATGAACTTTGCATTACCCTGTTTGTATGAATATTTTTGTTTGCAAACTGGCTTTCCTCTAAGGAATTTTCAAACAATAAGAAACTTGGTCAAGTGATCTTATCAGGGGCAAGTTCCTTATACATCCTGTCAAAGAATTAGTTCAAGATTTGTTCAAGGCAATATCTTCTCAGATTTGGTTTATCCAGAGAATTGTTCAAGACCCAGACTGGGGCAAGCCCTCCGAGGATACAGCAAAACAGTCGATTCCACGAATCAGACAGCTGAAGCAATTATCAATTCATTTGACCTGGGGCAGTTTACTTGCATAATCCCCAAGCAGTTATTCATCATTCCTACAGTGATTATCAACTTGATACAGTTTAACAGAATGACAATGATCTCCGTGTTGAGGAATCAGTCCTCCAGTTTTGTCATCTCACAGAAAGAGTCGAGTCTTGTCGCCAACGTCTGCATTTGCATTTGATCATATGTCATAGCATAATTCCTATACATGTGCACATCTTGGGTGCTTTATTCCCCATTTACATTCATATCTTGGGTGCTTTATTCCCCATTTACATTTCTATCTTGGGTGTTTTACTCCCCATTTACATTTCTATCTTGGGTGCTTTATTCCCCATTTACCTCTCTATCTTGGGCGCTTTACTCCCCATTTACATTTCTAGCTTGGGTGCTTTACTCCCCATTTACATTTCTATCTTGGGTGCTTTACTCCCCATTTACATTTCTATCTTGGGTGCTTTACTCCCCATTTACATTTCTATCTTGGGTGCTTTACTCCCCATTTACATTTTTATCTTGGGTGCTTTACTCCCCATTTACATTTCTATCTTGGGTGCTTTACTCCCCACTTACCTTCTATCCTTGGGTGTTTTATCCCCCACGTACCTTTATCCCGGGTGTTTTATTCCCCGTTTACCAAATATTCCTGGGTTTACCTAACATCATGGTGTTTTACCCCCATTTGCTTTTTTTTTTTCTCCCTGAGGTCGTGTTTTACTCGTGTCTTACCTTGTGGGCAAAATTTATTTATTTACTTGGCATCATGGGTGTTTTATCCCCATTTGCGTTTTTCTCCTAAGCTCGTGTTTTACCCGCGTCTTACCTTGCGGACAATTTCTAATTTACTTGGCACCTATCAACAATTATGTGTCGTGTCTACCCGACGTTCTTCCAGATATGACATGTCTTCTTCCCTAGTGCAATTCCTCGGTGGGTCGTCCCCTGTGACGCTGTTTCGTCTATATCAGTGCATTTGTCATTTTCATCATACGCATCATATCAGATTCATATTATATTTAGCATTATAGTTCGTTTTGTTTTGTCCATATCATTGCATAGCACTGCGTCTAAAGGCAAAATTTTCGGTTATCTGTATTTAAATCCCTCCACCACGATTTCTCGAGTCTCCGTTGCTCGAATCACCCGGTGAAGTTATTTAAATAGGGGCAACTGTAATACCCCAAATTTTGCCCTAAGATTTGTCGTCGCATTTCATTGCATTTTTATTGCATTTAATCAATTACTAACAAATTTGTGTAGTCGTTTGACTTTTTGCAGGTAAATATCATATGGCATGCATTTTTTTTCTAAAAAGTAAAAATGACACAATTGGCAAGAGGACATGTGTAAGGAGTTGTGAGTGTGAGAGGTTCAGGGTTCGAATCTCACCTTTGTCACTTTTTGTTTTTTATTATTTTTACTCTAAATTTTTCTATCTTTCATTAAAAAATAACAAAAATAGTTTTTTATTATTATTTAATTATTATTTTCGTATTTTAATTAAATCATTTTTTAAAACATTATTTTTTTCACTTTTTTCTAAATTATTCATAAAAATATCCAAAAAATCATAAAATAAAAAATATTGAAAAAAAATTTGTTCTTTTTATAATATTTTTGACTTTAGGAATCAATAGGATTATTAGTTTTTATTTTAAGTTTATTTTAATTATTTTAAATTATTTAAATTTTATTTTTTTTCTTAACTAATTATTTAGTTTGGGCTTTAAAATGGGCTTTAGGGACATTATTGACAATTTGGTGTTAACCCTAATTTGTTCCCTATATATACATGTGTTGCTTTGTTGAAAAGGAGGAGAATGAAAAAAAACCTAAGAGGAGTGAGTGTCGTTTACCGTTATTTCTATTTCTTCATCTATTACTGTTGTTTCTTTTTCTTCATCGTTTACCGTTATTTCTTTTCCTTCATCTATTACTGTTGTTTCTTTTTCTTCATCCTTACCGTTATTTCTTTTTCTTCATCTATTACCGTTATTTCTTTTCTTCATCTATTACTGTTACGTTTATATATATAATTTTTAAATTGTTAGAGTTTATATATATATATATATATATATATATATATATATATATATATATATATATATATATATATATATATATATATATATATATATATATATATATATATATATATATATATATATATATATATATAAGATTAATTTTTGATCGAATTATGTCGATACGATGTTTGCACATTTGTGTGCATGACGCGTGACATTTGTGTTAATTCGATCTGATTGCGATGATCGCATTTTTGTGTGAGCAATAATACTGTTTTTTTGCTTAATTTCTTTTTCTTTGCGATAAATTTTGTTTCGTCCGATTTAGATCTGGTTGCGATGAGCGTATTTCTGCGTTAGCAACATTGTTGGGTTATTTGGCACATTTAAAATTTATTATTGCTTTATTATTATTATTATTATTATTATTATTATTATTATTATTATTATTATTATTATTAACATTGTTTATTATTATTGTCATTATTATCATTATTATTACCATTACTATTATTATTGTTATCATTAATTTATTAAAACTTGTTATAATATAAAAATCTGTTTTTTAAAATAAATAACATTAACATCTTTTCCAAATTAATATGAAAACCTATTATTTTAAGAAAAACTTTTTTTTTAGATAAATTTAAAATAATAACTAAAATCTTTTTTTAAAATAATTACTAGAACCGTTATTTATTTTATTTTATTATTGTTCAATTCAAATTTCATTATCATATTGTATCTGCTCCTCTCATGTAACCTCGCGAACTTAACAATCGCTCTTTAAATTCTGCCTTTAAATTTCTGCTTGCATGGTTTAAATTATGACATTATCTCTCTGTTTGCATGATTCAATTATCTCACGCGTTTACCATTATTTCTGTCACATTGCACACATCCGAAGGTTAGGTCTAACTGTTTGGCCGCCGCGCCAATAGTCCGTAAAACTTCACACATTCAATTTCAAATCCTCAAAACTACAAACTACAAACCCTAATTTTCACAAATGCCTCGCCGCAGGCCAAATTACAATTTTACCCCTAGCATTAGGTCAAAGAGTCGCCGCGCTCATTTTAGGGTTTCCCGCCGCGGAATCCCTAACCTAACCCTAATTCACTTAACAATTCAACGTAGAGATTTGGAGTTTCTACACTCCACGTAAGCGTGTCCTTAAGATGCGTTTATTCCCCTTGAGACCTTGACCACAGTCAAGAAGTCTCTAACCTCCCTTTTGAGGGGAACTACAGTTACTCTGATTCCATTCCCGTAAGGATATGTAGGCACAAGATGCGATGTCTTGCCGAGTAAACTTAGAATTAACCCCTAGGTCTTTTTTAATTTTCAATCCTTTGTATATACCCTAAAGCAAAATAATTAATGAAATAAATAAAAAAAATAAATAAAAGGTTCCCGTAGAGTACTACGGAAGTTTAGGGTGCTAATACCTTCCCTAATCTTAACCAACCCCCGAACCTTAGATCTCTCCCCTTTAGGTTTTTTCTTTCTTTAACCTTTCCTTCGGATAAATCAAAGACCGGTTGTAAATGAATTAAGATTCAAGTTAATCAATAGCTTGACATCCAAATTTCACCGCAACAACTCAATTTCAACACAAATTTATCATTTAATCAATTGACTCATGAAACACAAAACAACACAACATCGAACACAATCATCACATAATTTCATGGTGAAAATAAAACCATAAGCATCATATATCATATTCATATCAAGCAATAGAGAAAAGAAAACCCTATTAGAGGTTAAGGAAAACCTTTATAATCTTTCATGATGAAGACATCATTAGATGAATAATCTCTCCCTTTACCTCATAATTCCAACAAAAGCAACAAGCAAACCAAAACTTTAATCGGGTGAAACGAAATACCAACAAGGAATGAAGATGAAAATGAAATTTAGGGTTTGTTTCATATGAAAGGGGAAGAACACGATGAAGCAAGGGATACTTCTATTTATATGCTTTTATTTTATAATTGGTTAATACCCATTCCCCCTTGCCATATAAGGTGAACCTAGAAAACAACCCTTTAAAAAAATACAGATTTTGTCCTTGTAATTTATAGATTTCCCTTTTACCCCTCCTTTTATTTGTTCAACACTGAGACTGAGGTGTCACGTACATGGTAATTTTTTTTCGTTTTCCCTTTACTTTTAATTCTACATGACATTACTTTATTTTAATTTTCCGTTTTCCATTTAATTATAATTTCATATGACATTACTTTGTTTTAATTTTGGTTTATATTATTTAAAAGTTAATATTTTATTTTTCTAATTCTTGACACAATTAAATAATTGTGTTACTGAATTATTTAATCACCAACATTGTTTAACAAATCATTTACCCCCTGAAAACTAGGTCCATACCTAGTTTGAATTCATAGTCTTTGTTGAGCAACTCTCCTTTGAACTTTTCATATTTGGGCATTCTTTCATTGTTACTTTCATCTGGGTTTGAGGTACCCAATTTTCCACTTTCGTAATCACCCTCTTGTTTTACAGACCCTGAACTTTCTTCTATTATTGACCTTTCATCCATTATTGACCTTCCATCCATGAGACTTTTAGGAAAACCCGACCTAACTTTTGAAGGAGACTTCACAGTGGATCCATCTTTCTTACCTTTTAACTTGTACCTATAATTCTCACCATTCATTGCAACTCTATTGCCTTCACCTGAAAGATAAACCTCTACAACCACAAAACCTTCATTATTTTCATTAACTCTTTCTTCCTCTCTACCTTCAAATGTTATCCCTCTAACTTCATCATCACTACTGTCATCACTGTCTTCACCAACATCTACAAAATTAGGAATGAACACCCTATTTGAATTGTCCCTAACATTGTGCTCTACCCATATATGTCTATCAACATTGTTAGAAATGTAATGTGTAGCAATTACTGCAGCATGAGCATCATTAGTCACATGGAATAAACCTTTATTAACCCCTTCAATCTTTTTCCACACTCTTACATAGTACTGTTCATCACTATTCACGTGTACTGTTCATGTACATAGTATTGGTCACATGACACTATTCACGCTATTGTTCATGTACGGTGTCATTATTCACCATACTATTCACCGTATTTGTAAACAATACATATAACGTAGGTGTAAAGAGGGTGTAAGGATAATATTGTTGAAAAATATTACCGAAAAACACAATACAATAAAGAAGGATCAAATAGCGTTGATATTTTTAAAAGGTACTTTTAATAAATATCGTTTTAGATGAAAATTTTTGTTTCAAAATGACCGTCGTTCTCAATTTTCAATTTAGTAATAATTATTATTTTTTCAATTGTGTCATATAATTATTACTCTGAACACTATTTCTAACACATTAATAAGACTACTTTAATAAAAGTGACAATATTTTATAACAATATTATTTCATTTCTTAATTTATACACAAAACCTTAAACCACATTCATTTTAAAACGGAGAAAATAAAAAAAATTAATATAGAATTAAAAAAATTGCATTTAAATGACACGGAGTATTATTATTTACATTTGAAACCATTGAAGTAATCAAGTAGAGACAAGTCCACAGGGTAAGAACAAATGGAACCGTAAAAGCCGTTGGATTTCATTTCAAGAGAGAGAGAAACGAAAGATGTCATAAACACTGTATTGCACTGACACATTTCAAACGTGAAAGTTCCATAAAAAATCAAACGCCTGAAACGCTCATCGAACCTTCAATTCAATTAATCACTTTTCTACCAAAATCGCTTCTCACTTACTCAACCTTCCATTCCTTTTCCACAAACTTTCCTTTTCCACATTACGCTAACTTAATTCATCAACAAAATTTTCAGATTCTCCGCCACTTTCCACATTCTCTATGTATGCATTCGCCAATTTCCTCTTTATTATTTTGTTTTAAAATTTTCCCCAATTTTATTAGCTTTTGTAATTCTAGATTTAGAGTTTACTGTTAGATTGGTGTTTTATTGTTGCGATATAATGAACCGTGATTGATTTTGTGTATGGCATTGTTGGGTTTTATCATTTGTGATGGCTGGTTTTCTCATTTTTGTTTTTGTTTGAATTTTGATTAGTTTTGCTTATTAGAAGAAGTTGGAATATAAATTTTAGCTGGGAAAATGGAGGATGATAAGAAAAGAAGAAAAAACAAGAAGAAAAAGAACAAGCAAAACAAGAATGTAGATGCCGGGGTTGGAGAAACAGCTTCTAGGGTTCAGAATCTGGTGAATAATGCTAAGGACGTGCATGCTAGTTTTTCCGAGGCTGTGGTAATTTCGATTGGGGATGGAGAAACAGACAGCAGTGATCGAAATCTGGTCAATGATGCCAAGGATAAGCCTGCTAGTCTTTCCGAGGTTGCGCCGAATTCGATTGGGGATGGGGAAACAGATACCAGTGATCAGAATCTGGTCAATGATGCTACGGGAAGGTCTGCTAGTCTTTCTGAGGCTGCGCCGCATTCGATTGGGGTTGGAGAAATAGATACAAGCGATCAAAATTTGGTGAGTAATGCAAAGGATGGGCATGCTGATCTTTCAGAGGCTGTAGTAAACTCAAATGGGGATGGAGACACTTCAATGAGGGATCAGAATCTTGTGAATAGTGGTAAGGATGAGCCCTCTCAGCTTTTGGGGACAGCTGATGAGCAAAGTGTGAGTGTGGATTGGAATGGAGATGTAGAAGTTCCAAACAGAGATCTGAATCTGGTGAGAAGCGGAGAGGACGAGCCCACTCAATCATTGGACTCTGCAGATGGGAAAAGTACTAATATGGATTCTAATGGGCATCTGCCAAATGCTAAAAAATGTGTAAGTTTTCCTTCAATCAATATAGATTTTCACTCTTTTTTTAGTGTTATAGACACAGTGTTTTATGTTCACGAGTCAGGACTAGTCCTATGTTTCAATTGTTGGTTTCTGAAACGAAATGTGTTTTTGCTAGCTATTGTTATCATTTTTCATAGAAATTGGGTAATTTAGTTTGAACTTATTATTTTCCAGTTCAGGTTCTATACAGTGTTTCTAGGTGCCTGTAACCTGTTCTGCAAGCTATATATGACCAAAAAATTTGCCCCCCTTGTTATGCAAACAAATTCATAAAAAAATGCTTCTCCCTCGTTCCCACCCGTCTCTTTTTTGAATTGAGTGTTTGTGGACATGAATGCATTGCTAAACTAAATGAAATTGCCTTTTGACAGGCCATGTCAATCTGTCAGAAGACGTAGTAAAAAAATTAGGAAATGAAAATGATATTCAGCTATTTGCCCAACAGAATTTCTTAAAGATGAAAGTTTTTTTTTCTCATTTTCTTACAAATGCATATGTTACCATGTTTAATACTTTCAAAATTTTAATGTTGGCACTTTCTTTCGACAGGACATATCAGACGAAACAATTAGAAAATTAAAAGGAGAAAATGCCGTGCTCATTCAGAGAGAGGTAATACTTTACGAAAGAAATTCATGTCCTTTATTTAAGAACGAATGCTTCAATGGTTTGTAACTTGCAAGGCATATCCCTCCACAGACCATATTAGAAGAGACTGTCCAGAAATTAAAAGACGAAAATGATAAACACATTCGTAAAGAGGTAGTATTTTGTCTAAGATACATACATGTCCTTTGTTTAATTATGCCTCAATGTTTTTATAATATGGACTGTGTACCGATACAAAGGTCATGTCAGAAGAGAGAATCAGGAAGCTGAACGAAGAAAATAATATGCACATTATGAAAGAGGTAATGTTTTACCTGAGAAATACTTATTACTTAATTTTCGGATGTAATGTTCCACTGTTCTACAGACCATATCTGAAGAGACAATCCAGAAATTGAATGAACAAAACGACATGCTTGTGCAAAAGGAGGTGATATATTTTAAATTTTATTTGGGTGACATTTGTTCTTTTTAAGTAATGTTTATACAAATTTCTTTCAACACATATAATCTATCTTTACACAGGTTGAATTAGAAGAGAATATCAGAAAAATGAAAAAAGAACTTGATATGCATTTTACGAAAGAGGTAGTGTTTTATGTAAAAATATGTCTTTTGTTTGAGCCCTTAGGTTTCAACTTTTTATAACACATACAGCCTATCATTTCACAGGTCATATTAGAAGATACAATTAGAAAAATGAATAAAGGAAATGATATTCACATGCAAGAAGCGGTAATATTTTTAAATTTATCCAAGAAATACATGTTCTTTGTTTTAAACTTTTAACATATAGCATATCTCAAAACAGGCTACTTCAAAAGAGACAATAAGAAAATTGATAGAAGAAAATGAAGGGCACACTCAGAAAGAGGTAATTTTACTTTAAACTTCATCTACCAGATTTATTTAATTTATTATTTGCATGCTTATACAACATTATCACCTATATTCTTTAGCACGAATGCATATAATCCATCTTTATGCAGGCCTTAGCAGAGGAGACAATTACAAAATTGAAAGAAGAAATTGATAAACACATTTGTAAAGAGGTAGTGTATTGTAAGTTTTATCAGAGGTATTTGTGTAACTGCTTATTTTGCAACTTTATATGTACTTTCTTAATAGCAGTCTAGAAGGAAATCATAGAAAAAAGGACTAAAATGGAGCTTTATTTCTAATAAAATCTGTTATTATAACTACTTTCATGTCTACCACTTATTTTGCCTTTCTTTTACAGGCTACCTTGGAAGAGATTATCAATAAATTAAAAACTGAAAAGGAATTTCAGAAACATACAGAGGTAATTAAATTTGAATTAAACAGTTTTGTTGAATGCGTTCATGGCTCTTACATGCATCATCATGTTTGAGGAAGATCGTTTTTGGTGAAATAAGTCTCTTTTTAAATGGAAATGATCTACTATAAGGAAGCTCCAACAAACACTAGTTATTTCCTAAATATAAGCTAATCCAAACCACTATTTGGATTATATTTTTCTTATATATATGTTTAATTACTGAATAGTATATTTAACTGGATTATCTACAGACTGATCTAGAGGTGAGAACTGCACAACTGCAGAATGAAAATCATTCCTTACTTCAAAAAGTGGTGAGTGTGTTTAACTGCTTATTTTGCAACTTATGTACTTTCTAAATAGAAGTCTTGAAAGAAATCATAGAAAAAAGATCTAAAATTGAGCTTTATTTTCTTAAAAAAATCTGTTATTATAACTATTTTCATGTCTACCACTAATTTTGCCTTTCTTTTACAGGTTACCTTGGAAGAGATTATCAATAAACTAAAAACTGAAAATGAATTGCAGAAACATACACAGGTGATTAAATTTGAATTGAACAGTTTGGTTGAACATGTTCATTGCTCTTACATCATCATGTCTGGGGAAGATCATTTATGGTGAAATAAGTCTCTTTTTAAAAGAAAATGATCTATTATAAGGAAGCTCCGAGAAACACCAGTTATTGCCTAAATATAAGCTAATCCAAACCCTTATTTGAATTATATTTTTCTTATATATGTTTAATTACCAACTAGTATATTTAATTGGATTATCTGTAGACTGATCTAGAGGTGAGAATTGCACAATTGCAGAATGAGCAAAATTCCTTACTTCAAAAAGAGGTGAGTGTGTTTTAATACATACATACATATATTATTTTAAATATTTAAGGACATTTATTTGGAGATATTGTTTAAGAATATGTTTACTATTTTATCATATGCAGGCTGGGTTGATGGAAAAAACAAATCTGTTGCTGAGTGAAAAGGTAGTTTCGAGCCTAGCTTTTTCAACTTTGCCAATTCCTTCATTCAACGTTTATATAACCTTAGCTGGTTTCCCCCTTTTAGCTGTTTATATAAGAATAATATCAAGATGTTGGATATTCAATATTATATCATATATGCAGGCTGGATTGATGGAAAAAACCAATATGTTACAGATTGAAAAGGTAGTTTTGAGCATAGCTTCATCAACTTTGCAATTTCCTTCGTTCACTGTTTAACTGTAGACTGTAGCTGATTTCGCTCCTCTTAGCTGCTTATATAATAAGCATGGTATTTATATATTTTTTTGTTAATGGGATTGTGGTTTAATTTCTAAATCTGCTATACTTTGTTCCACAGGAGGGTTTCGAGCAGAAAGTAAATACTCTGGAGAGCAAGTTGAGCTCCCTTAGTGAGAAAGAGGTAACACTTTTCTCATGTGTTATTGCATTGAGTATATTTTGTTAACTTAACTCTCAGTATAGAACATTAGGTACAGTCAGCACCTAATTTTGACGGGTGTTTAATGTATAAGCTATTTTTTTATCAAGATGTTTAATATTTATATTTATATTTTATCACGTGCAGGCTGGATTGGTGGGAAAGACAAGTCTGTTACTGCGTGAAAAGGTAGTTTTAAGCATAGATTCATCAACTTTGCAATTTCCTTCATTAAAAGTTTATTTAACCTTGGCTGATTTCATCCCTACTCGCTGTTTATATAAGAATAATATTTTGATTTATTTTTTTGTTAATGACATTCTAGTTTAAATTCTTAAATTCTGCTATATATTTGTTGCACAGGAGGGTTTAGAGCAAAAGTTAAATATTCTGGGGAGCAATTTGAGTTCCTTTAGTGAGAAAGAGGTAATAAGTTGTCAATTCCCTCACGTGTTATTGCATTGAGTATATTTTGTTTGTTGAAATTGTGATCTTAACTTTTTGTATCAAGTATACCAAGCACCCAATTTTGACCGGTCACTTTTTTATAAAATAAGTAATTGGATTTTAATAAATCTGTTTTTGATGAATGTGTTGATGTCTCTTGCGCATTATTAATATTTATGACCGGCAACGGGACAGTGTTGGGCTTTAAAGAATCATCACAAAAATTAATTAAGTGTAGTTGAGATGAGGATGTTGCATTGAATGTGTGGTAAGACTAGATGAGATACATTTAGAAATGTCAATATTTGAGAGTGTTGGGGTAACACAAATAGTAGAAAAGATGGTGGAAACTAGACTTAGTTAATGCATGTAGAGAGAAGACTTGAAGATCATGTAAAGAGAGTAGATTAGATGGAGGGTAGGTAAACCGTTAGAGGTAGACGAAGACTTAGAAAGACTATAAGGCAAGCTATTAAGAAAAATCTCGAGATTAATAAGCTAGATAGAAGCATGGTATTTGATAGAACATTATGACATTGTTTGATCCACGTGGCCCACCCCACTTAGGGGGGTAAGACTTGGTTGTTGTTGTATATACATTTTTCTACTTGTATATTTAACTCGATTAACTACAGGATGGCCTGGAAATGAGAATAGCACAATTGCAGAGTGAGAATAATTCATTAATTCAAAAAGAGGTGCGTAACTTAATTTCCCCCCCTTTTCATGATTTTCATGATTTAGGAGCGTTGAGTTAGATAAATTATTTATCAAGATTTTTCATATTCAATACTATAATCTTATGCAGACTGGAATTATTGAAAAAAACAATCAGTTGCTGAATGAAAAAACCATTTTGAGCCTAAAAGTGGTTAGAACTACTTCTCCAACTCATTTATTACATTTAGTGTTTTTATTTAACCTTACTTATCCACTACTCTGACAGTGTCTCTTAATTTTCTGTTTTTCTGGGTTAGTGAAAGTTTAGTTGAAATTCTAAATCCAATATACATTATTTTACAGGAAAGTTTAGAGCGAAAAATAAATCTTCTGGAGAGTGATTTGAGTTTTTCTGTAGAGGAAGAGGTAATATGTACCTTGTCTATTCTCTATCAGATTATTGTATTGAATATGTTGCTCGTTTAATCAACAACCTTAACTTTCGTCAATAGGTTAACAATTGTCAGCATCCAATCCATAGTGTCTAAAGCGTAAATAAAAAGTTTAATGAAATGCATTCTTTTGAAATCAGTAAAAAAATAACTCTAGCTCAATTTTCAAAACACTCCACAAGGCACAATACATATTGTTGTCATGATTTGTGTCAAGAGTCCCACATTGGACAACATGTGGCCTGAACATATGCTTATAAGTGAGGGTGATTATCATCTTACAAGTCGGTTTCATAAGGTTTAGGTCCAACCACAATTCTAAGATGGTATTAGTTATATTATTGTTGTTGAAGTTGTGTAGAGTCCTGCATTGTTTAGGTTCACGGGCTGTTGAATGTTTTTCCTTGCATGGCATATACATCAATGTTTATTCCTTCTTCAACATCTTAACCTTTTAGCAACGAGGGCAATAAACATTCTTCCACGGGGCTTTTCTTCAAATACAATCTATTTTGATATCTTTCTTTTGAATGGTAATTAGGAATTTGATTTGAAAATAAAAAAAGATTGATTGATTGAGAAAATAAAGGTGGTTGTAAAATGAGGTTTGCCAAGAAGAATCTCTCTAGGCTGGTTAACGGACCAAAAAACTTGAGAGAAATTAAAAGGAATATGTAGAGAGGAGGGTGCAGAGCAGTCTGAGGCTTTCTTGGTATCCCATTCTTTGAACTTCCAGTTTAGTATTTTCCCTCCCTCAATTTACTTTTTTTATTCTACTCAATACTAATCATGGCTGTCAACCTCTCGAGTTCACTCATAAATCTGAGTTTATAACTCTAGTTATCAAAAGTGAGTTACTAACTTGCAAAATTATTTATGTAAATTCGAGTAGACTCACCTAGACTTATATACATTATACCTTCATAAACTCACATAGAATCATGAGTTTTAGCACAACTAAACAAGGCTAACAAACAATCTTCACCTTAAAAAACATGAGAACCCTTTGTTATAAGTTTGCAATGAACCTAACAGGCCAATGAGGTGAATGAATCCAACTTTGATGAGCTTAAACATAGTTCTAGCAAGCTGGTTCACACATCAGTGAGGGGAACCCAATTGCACCATCCTTATCTCTAGTAATTTACTGATTTTGAACCTTGTAACTTTTTAGTTCTGTTCATTGATTTTTATTTGTCATACTTCGTCAACCTATCTTGTGGTTCTGTCCATCAGTTTATTGTGATTTTATATGCGTGTATTCAGGTGTGTGGATTTAGGCTCTGGGCTGGTCACATAATGGTCAATTGTTTTTAGTTACCGTTGTGAATAATGTATTTTTATTAACATTAGTAATAATTTGTATTCGCTTCATCAGTCAGGCCTATTAGATTAGAATAGCTTATACAAACAGATTAATGCTTGTACATTATTCATAACTTGAATATGTTATTCAGTTTTCACAGTTACTATATGTGATAGATGTTTCAAACATTATTTTGTATGAAGTAAACTCTTACGACTTTAAGCGTCAAAGTCCACAAAGATTTCATGAATTTTTATTAACTCTTGAGTTTGACAAGCTTGACTTTACTGCAGACCAAGCCATTGCATAATCTCCATAGTATTAACAATCCATTGTCTCGTGAACCTCCCTTGGCTTCCATAGCCAGCACACTTTACTGGTTCAGAAGAGATATGCTTATCTCATATTTATAAAAGGGCATATTAGTTCTGTACTCAGAATAGGATTACAATTCCACGATTTACGATTTTACTTCACCTTTTCAATTTTGCGTAAAATCTCGATTTTAGCAACCTTATAAGTTATACATGTCCATTTCTTGTGATTTCGTACCTTACAAGAGATTGTATGTTTAATTTACAGAACTCAGCTAAAGAAGTTATTTCAAATCTGAAAGAAAACACCAGCATGCTACAAGTGCAGGTATGTACCTACCGGATATGCAATTAAAAATACATGAATATTTTATCCTGAAAAACTTAAGAAAGTGTTAGGATTACTATTTTCAGGTATCATTGTCCTTCGTTTCCTTATTATCTTTGAAACACTATTATATAGTGTTCAGTTCTGGAATCAGGTTCCTATCAATATAGAATGGATTCTTATTGCAAGTGTGAGCCATAACTTGTATGAGTAGAATTTTATGAGCACCAGAGAGGGTTCCCCTGTGTTGGCGAATGAGAAACATAAATAATTCCTAAATTTTTCTTAATTAGACATTCTGGCTAAGTTCTGTAACAATTCAGGCTATAGTTTTAGTTGTTTTGGTCTGAATATGGATTCATTAATACCTTCGCTTTGGCTTAATTAATGTTACGTTGGCTATCTTGATTGCCTTCTAACATAAATGTTTTTCTTCTTTAGTTAAATCTTCTTTTCTCCAACTTCCATTATTGATAAAAATTGTCTGGATGAATTACCCTCGCATATTGTTATTTGGTCAATTCCATTTTGTAACAAACCTGTGTTAATTCTGATATGGAAATTAAAAACAAAGCTTGGCAGGTGGCAGAGTTGGAAGAGTCCAAGAATAATCTTTTGCTAGAAAATCAGCAATTGAGGGAAAATGTGTCAGGTCTTCATTCAACAGTCCAGAATCTTGAAAACAGTATCTCTTTTTCCGCTTCACAGGGTGCATCTGCAAAGGTTTGTTTTTATAAGGAAATCATTGATAGTTTTATATGATTGGTAATGGATTTTTTATTGTTACTTGTCAAGTGTGTTCATGACTCGAAGCCGGAAGGAAGAAGAACCTTTCTTTCCTGGCATTTTATGTTGCCTCTGACAGTATTTTGCTTAATGATGGACAGGATGGCGCTACTGAAAATCAAGAGTTTAAATCTCAAATTGAAGAGGCTTATATGCTAGTGGAAAAATTGATGGCAGAAAATGCTGAACTTGTTGAGAAGGTAAATAAATATGCATGGCTCTTGATGATTTTGTTTATGACTTACTAAAAGATTTGATTTTTTTCTTATTTGTATTAGTAGATTTAGATTGATTGGTTAGATTTTTTAGACGGCGTTATGTGTTCTTAAGTCATTTATATCATCAGGTTCACAAACTATGTGTTGAGCTGGATCAACAAGACACAGGTATTTCACTTTCTGAAGTTACTGGCTCTGATGGTTTGACTGAATTTGTTAAGCCTGAATCATCTGAGGCTATGTCTATATCTGCGCCGGAGTCGGATTCATTAGAAAAGACCTCGGTGGTGAATGATAGTAGCGACTCTTTTCACGCAAGACACGCTGTTGGAGTAATTTCAAACTCTTCACTACCGGATGATGATACTGATGAAATTGTTCAAATTCCACTGGATGATAATGATGTAAGAGATCTACAGCTACAGAATGCCAAGAATGTGGAAAATAATGATGCCGTGCCAATAACAGATGCTCCTCTTATTGGTGCTCCATTTCGTCTGATATCATTTTTTGCTAAGTATGTCAGTGGTGCTGATTTGATTGACCAAAAGTCCTCAAACACCAGTAATTGATTCTTAATAGTGGATTAAAAATGCGGTCATCATTTTTATTTGGCCGTCCATAACATACAATAAACCTCACTCACATTAGTCAAAATATCAATGTAGGTTGGGCCAATTTGGGCCATTTATATATCTGATGCCAATTCTTTGAATATTAGGAAATATTTCATCAGGAAGAAATATAGAGTTTTATATTGTATGTTCTATACTTCTCATTGCTTTCAAAGTTGGAAATGTTACCTTTAAAATTTTGCATCACGAGTAAGGATCTCGAGTGCATTTGGTTGGAATCTAGGGTGTGTTTGGCTAAACAATTTAATTGAGCTCTTTTCGTATAAATGTTTATCATAATATATAAGTTAGTTATTCTTTTAAAGAGAGATGTTGTTGAGCTGTTTTTATATAAGGTATAATTCATTTTTATAAATTTGAATAACTTGCAAATAAACTCTCTTTTTGTGTGGTCGAAATAAGCTCTTCCATACACATTTGATAGATGGTGACTAGCTTGTGCCATGTACTATGACTTAATCATTCATTTTTTTGGGTGAATAAACCCCAACCCATACTCCTAAATCCTTTAATTAAGGGTCTCTTATATATTTTTTGATTTTATTTTTATTTTTACAGAATGATATACAATATTTTTAATTTTTGAAATACTATAGCATCTTAAATTATATTTAAACAATTTATCTAATCCCTTCAAAATTTTCTGAACCCTTTATCTAATTCAATTTTTTAGTTTCTCTAAATTAGGGGAATTTTGATTTTTGAATAAATATGAATCCTCTAAAGCCCTTCTTATCTAAATTCTTTTATTCTTTTCACTCAATTTTTCCTTTATTTCAAAATCTTTCCCTCTCTTCCTCTTTTATTCTTCTCACTCAATTTTTCCTTTATTTCAAAATCTTTCCCTCCCTTCCTCTTCAAATTCAAACAAAACCTAAATGTCCATAATTTTGGTGAGTTTAAGGAAAATTACTTTAGCATGAGTTTCTTTCCCCCTCAAATATGTGAGCTGGGTCTGTATAAAGGTGAATGTTAATTGCACCCTATGTACTACTACTCTTAAACTCTAGAAATTCAAGAATACTTTTTTGCGCCGTCTAAATAATACAATAAATTTCTTCATCGGGGAATGGGGAGGAAAAGTCTGTCCATGCCACGCCACTTAAATGAGTGTGTCTGAATTTCAATATGCGTAAAGTGCACTCAATTTTGTAATTCGGACATATTTTTTTCTTCCATTTGGCATGGTTTTAAGATTGAGTTTGTTGCGTTGTAGTGTGTCAAACTCTGGACCGTACGGAAGGTGTATTTTTGATTTTTCACAGGAGTTAGTGACTAATACTAATGATGTATTGAACAATTCCCATGTATAAATTGACAACTGCAACATAGAAGTCGTGTATATAACTGAGTTAAAAAAAAAGAAGTCTGTTTCTCCATTAAAATTTATTATCATGAAAATCAGATTACTTTTGCTTTTGAAAATTTGATCTACTAGTAGTTACTATTATAGTTTCAAATGTTAAGTTAAAGCTATCATGTAAAGGTAAAAGAAAATAGCAAGATGCTTAAACACAACCGATTCTCTTTTGATGCAAAGACCTCAAATTTTCAAACATGGCAATGGAACACTTTGAATTTGTCCTATGTGAATGGTGACCAGTGCTAATAAGTGGATACTCTGATATCTTCAATCATCCTAACAACTTCCTCCATGGATGGTCTTGAATCAGGTATCACTGCTACACATGCCATAGCAAGTTGCAACATCTGAACCAATTCTTCTTCAATATCTGAATATCTCATTAGCTCAAGATCAAACACTTCAGCAGTCCATTCCTCTCTAACAACAGATTGGACCCATTTTGGAAGATCAACCACATCATCATCACTCCCCGGATGCTGAACCGGTGTTTTCCCAGTCAGCATCTCAAGGAGAAGAACACCAAAGCTGTATACATCAGATTTTTGAGTGTGTTTTCTGCTTTCGTTCACCTCCGGTGCTTGGTAGCCGGAAGGACTTTTAGGGGAGACACATAAACTTGTTAGAGATGTTAGGCCGAAATCTGATATGCAGCCTTGAAGATCTGTTGAGAGAAGCACATTGGATGATTTTATGTTGCCATGAACAAGTTTCCTTCCATTGGATGAGTGGATATAGGCAATGCCCTTAGCAGCTCCAGCCATTATCTTCAATCTGGAATCCCAATCTAGTCGAGTTCGTCCGGTTTCACTTTTTCCTATCATCATGTTTCATGTGATGTGATATAGTAAGAAAATGAAACAGTTGATAAAAAAAAGTTCAAAAAGACAGTAGTTACCATGCAATAACTTGGAGAAGCTTCCAGATGTGAAGTAATCATAAACAACAAGCTTTTCATTCTTCGAATAATAGTAAGCACGAGGCGAAACCACATTCGGATAACGATCAAGCCTTTGAACAATCTCAATTTGCTGCTCAAATTCTTTTTTCCCCATTGCCACTTCTTTTAGCCTCTTCACAACCACTATTGTTCCCTCTTCCAAGATAGCTTTGTAAGTTGTTCCATAACTTCCCTTGCCGAGCACTTCCGCCGAGGCTCTCAGCAAATCATCAAGATTAAAACTATAAGAACATCCCTCAAAAAATATTAGCCTATTTCTCTCATTTTCTTGCACACCACTTCCAAATTCCTTCATAAGCTTCTCTCCTTTCTCTTTATGTTTTACATTTTGTTCGCCTACTCTCTTTTCGAAACAGCAGAACACTACTATGAGAACCGGAAGAAGCATTACTGCAAAAACAAAAACACTCAAAGCAATAGCAATTTTTTCCCATGTATTAAGCTTCTTGTTTGAGATATCACTAGGCACTTTTGGTGAAACTATTAATGGAGACAAAATTGTAGTAGGGGAAGAAGCTAAATAGCATTGTTTCAAAGGTGCACCACATAACCTTAAGTTTCCTTTAAATGAAGATGCATGAAACTTATGAAACCCTGAAGGAATTGAACCATTAAGATGATTGAAGCTCAAATCCAAATTCTTAAGATTGGGTAGCTCAACAACAACATTAGGAATAGGTCCTATGAGAGAGTTGTTTTGAAGGTTTAGTTCTATTAGACAAGTCATGTTTTGGATTATATTTGGAATTTTTCCGGTGAAAGAGTTATAGGACAAATCAAGAAGCCTAAGACGAGGTGGTAAATAATCAGGAATATAACCTGAAAAGTTGTTATGTTGAAGATATATAAATCTTAGAGAATGAATGGAAAAAATGTCACTTGGAAGGTTCCCAAACAAGGTGTTAGACCTAAGACTAAGACTGCTGAGACCATGTAGCTTACCAAGCGTGTTTTCCGGGAGAGTTCCGCGCAATCCAACGCCCGGAAGCCTTACGGATCGAACATGTGAGCCATTAGGATTGCATTTAACTCCCACCCAAGAAGTGCATATTGAGATATTAGAGCTCCAATTGAGTTTTCCACCATGATGTATTGAAGCAACAAAATCTAGAAGTGCTTGCTTTTCTGAGTTTAGATCAGATTTAATTTGTGGAAACACAAGTAAGAGTAGCAAGAAAATTTGTGTAGTGGCAAAGTAGGATAGTAGCATCATCAAGTTTTTTTTATATGAATCAAGGTTTTTTCTTTTGGAAGTAATGGAAATGAGTATATGTAACTGTGAGAAAGAAAAGGTTTTTTCTTTTGTTGTTGTCAAAGCAGTGATGGTTTGGTGATTGGTGGGGGAAGCAACGGCCATGAGGAAGCAAGGAGAAGCTTTAACGGCATATCTTGAGGAACACACAACACAAATATAGAGAAAGTAAAGAAAAGCTACTTAGTTAAAACCACCATACTATATATACAAGTTACTATCCTTAACATAAGTTTCTTTACCAAAAAATTGTATATTTGTTTTTCTCTTGTTGTTTAGGAATTAGGAGGCAGAAATTCAACGTTGAAGTGAGGTTAGTACTTAGCTTAAACTACACGTCGTCTTCCTCATCGATCAGGCCAACCTATAGGAAAAGGACTAGTTAGGAATTATGAGTTTAAATTTTGTCTTAGATCTTGCATATAAAAGTAGAAGGTCTCGAATAGATAACTTAACAATTGAGCATATAATTTTAAAAATACAACTACATGATAAGAGGCCCAATAATTTTTTTTAAAGACTATGATACAATATATAAGGTGGTGCTCACTCACTACCCCCTATATAGTAATAATTTATTTTGTGGAAATTCGAAAATGCTTTTCTTAGTGTCAAAGATTGGAATCCGAACATACTCACTTTATAACAAAATCGCTTCATCAAAAAGGCACTCTCGTTTTTATTAAAAAGTGTCTGAATTTCAATCTCTATTACTATCACCGTTCGAAGATTGAAATCCTGAAACATCAAACAAAACAAATGAATTTTGCCTAACCTTACATATATGAGTATCTTCATATGATCTTAACTCCAATATTAAAAAATCCAATCAAAATCTCCTATTCTCATTCAAGGTTTTTACTTGCAAACAACATTCTCCTATATTTTGACATCAAAAAACGTAAAAGAAGTTGATATTACAAGTAGTGTACTTGTATTCCATTGATCATTTATGAAAAAAGGTGACTTAGTTTTGTGTGAAATATGAACATTGTGTCTATATTTTGAAATCCGAATACTTGTACGAATGTTTCAGAAATTGAGTAATGTTGCCATTAAAGCTACTGCAATTAAGGATGTTAAACTGAGTAAAATGTTTAGTTTGATAGTGGAAAATTATTTACCAATAAACAAGAGTTTTCTATACGTGAACATATGATTCAAAGAGTCAACACAAAGGACGCCAAATTAGGGTTCAACATTGTTATCAGGAGTCCAAATTTTGATTTTGATAGAAGACATACATTTGTTACGATGAAATGCGAAAGAAATGGCAAGTATAAAGAAATAATCTATAAGTTGAAGCACGATGACACTGGATCGAAGAAATGTGAATGTCCTGTTAAGTTGTACGGGTAACATAAGGAGAATAATACATGAATATTTAATGTGATTTGTAGTATACATAATCATATTTTGTGTGACAAGTTAGTTATTCAACCAATTGTATGTCGTCTGGATTTGAAGAGAAGAAACTTGTTTCTGACATGACATTGAACACGGTTCATCTTAAAAACATACTACCCACTTAAGAAAACCCAAAATTTACTCAAATACTAATCAAGCATACAATTTTCGCACAAAAAAAAGCGATAAAAGGTCCAAAATCTGAAATACAATAATTGTTGAAGCTATTGAATGATGATCATTATGTATCTAGATACAAAGTCTTTGAGGATGAAAAAATTATTCGAGATATATTTTAAACTCATCATGATGTCATCAAGTTGTTCAAAATATTTCCCACAGTGTTGATAATTGATTCAACATATAAGACCAACAAGTACAGACTTTCACTTTTGGAGATTATTGGTGTTACTTCTACAGAGATGACTTTTTCAGTAGGATTTGCATTTTTGGAAAGTGGAAAAGAGGATAATGTCACGTGGGCTTTAGAGGTATGTCAGACTAAGTTGAAAAACCAAGAAAACATGATAAGGTGACTATCACCGATCGTGATACTGCAATGATGAGTTCACTTGCAAAGGTATTTTCAACATCATATGCGTTATTGTGTAAGGTATCATATAACATAAAATGTGAGAGGTAGATTTAAGCTTGCGGTATGGACCAAACAAATCATAATGGATGTTTGGAATAGTATAATAAATTCTTATCGTGAGTGTTGTATTCTGAATCTGTCATACATTTCATAAGGGTGTGTGTATGGTATCCAAATTTATTTAAATATGTCGAAAGCAAAATTTTAGACTACGTGAAGGAGAGTAAACTCTTACATTTGTCCACCGACATCTTATCAAAGAGTTGATGGTCTATAAGGAATCATACAAAATGCTATACGAAAAAATAGAACAATATGATGAAACTCATAAATCTCTTATTCCTTGTGTCAGTGGTGCAACGCCAGAGAAAAATGGACGTGTTTCCTTGAAATGGGTAATCCTATAGTAAGTGCATATAATAGGGTGTGTATCAATTTGACAAGATATGTATTTTCGGAAACATTTTTCACTTCGAAGTTTTCCACCTCAATCCAATAGGATGCAAAATGTGTATTGAGTGGATTTCAAAATCACAACATTTTGTTCAACTTATTTTGAAACTAATATGTCCTATACCAAAAACATCCTCAAAGTGGACATATCATTCCATAAAAGAAGATGAAACTTGGCCAAATAATTTTTTGGATATGATGGAAGAGTTTACCAAGTGGAGTCATATTGAAAGACAATCAAATCAAGAAAATTTAAGACTGAAACCACCCATAGATATAGATTTAGACGGTGATACATCTTTTGATACATTTTAGGTTTATCTTACAATACATATAGGCGATGACATAATTTTTGTATGTAGTCTTATTTTGTTATTTTCACCGATGTAATTTGGATACATTTTAATGTGTTTTTATAATGAATATCTAATATTACTTTTATAAATATTGAATTTAAAATTTTGTATGTAGTAAAACTAGTTCTGTTGTTTGTTAAAACATGTTCTATAAATTGGCCTCTGTAAGAGTGAATATGGGTTACGAACTACCGAGAAATCACGTATGTGTTACTTTTACAGAGACAGTTTTTTTCAGTTGGGTTTGCATTTTTGGAAAGTGGAAAAGATGATAATGTTACGTGAGCTTTTGAAGTATGTCAGATTATGTTGAAAGACCAAGAAAACATGGCAAAAGTGATTATCATCCAATATGATACCACACTGATGAATTAAGTTGCAAAGTTATTTCCTATATCATAGACTTCATTTCGTAGATATCATATAACAAAAAATGTGAGAGGTAGACTTAAATCCGTGGTAGGACCAAACAAATCATAATGGATGTTTGGAATGTATAATAAATTCTTCTAGTGGTGAGTTATATGTTGAATCTGTCATACATTTTATAAGGGTGTGTGTGGCATATCTGGATTTCTTAAAAAATATTGAAATCATAATTTTAGGCTAGGTGAAAGGGATGAAACTGATACGCTTGTCCACAACATATTTTCAAAGAGTTGAAGGCCTATAAGGAATCATACACACAACTATATGGAAAAATAGAACAATAGGATGTAATTCATGAATCTCTTATTCATTGTTTTAGCGGTGCAACAACAGAGAAAAATGGACGTGTTTCCACGAAATGGGTTATCATATAGTAAGTGCATATAATAAGGTGTGTATCAATATTACAAGATATGGTTTTTTGGAATCATTTTTTCTCCTCGTAGTTTTCAACCCCAAAATTCAATAGGACGCATTATGTGTGTTGGTATTTCAAAATCACAACATTTTGTTCAGTTTTTTTTTTGAAATCAAGATGTCCTATGCAAGAAACACCCCCCTAAGTGGACATCTCATTCCATCAAAGAAAATGAAACTTGGCCGAATAATTTTTTGGATATGATGGAAGAGTTTACCAAGTGGAATTATATTGAAATACAATCAAATCAGAAAAATTCAAAGGCGGAACCACCCATAGATATGGATTTAGGTGGTGATACATATTTTGATACATTTTAGTTTTATCTTACAATACATATAGGCAAAAATATAATTTTTGTATGTGATTATAATTTGTTATTTCACCGATGTAATATGGATACATTTTGATGTGTTTTATTATGTATATCTAACATTACTTGTATAAATATTGAAATTAACATTTGTATGTCATAAAACTAATTTTGTTATTTGTTAAAAATTGTTCTATGAGTTGGCCTCAGTAAGGGTGAATCTGGGTTCCAAACTCCAGAGAAACCACATATTTGTTACTTCTACAAAGATGAATTTTTAAGTTGGGTTTGCATTTTGGAAAGTGGAAAAGAGAATAATGTTACACGGGTTTTGGAAGTATGTCAAATTATGTTAAAAGACCAAGAAAACATGCCAAAGGTGATTATCATCCATTGTGATACCACATTGATGAATTTAGTTACAAAGTCATTTTCTTCATCATATGCTTTATAGTGTAAGCATCATATAACAAAAAATGTGAGAGGTAGAATTAAGCTTGTGGTAGGGAACAAATAAATCATAATGGATGTTTGGAATGGTATAATAAAGTCTTATAGTGAAGAGTTATATGCTGAATTTGTCATACATTTCATAAAGGTGTGTGTCACATATTTGGATTTCTTGAAATATATCGAAAGAAATTTTTTAGACTAGGTGAAAGGGAGGAAACTAATACATTTGTCCACCAACATCTTATCAAAGAGTTGAATGCCTATAAATAATAATACACACAACTAATGGGAAAATAAAACAATAGGATGTAATTCATGAATCTCTTATTCCTTGTGTTAGCCGTGCAACACCGGAGAAAAATGGATGTTTTCCCATAAATGAGTTACCTTATAGTAAGTGCATATAACATGGTGTGTATCGATCTGACAAGATATGGTTTCTCGAAAAGATTTTTCCACTTCGAAGTTGTTCACCTCAAAATCCAATAGGACTCATTATGTGTATTGGGTAGATTTCAAAATCAGAATATTTTGTTCATATTTTTTGAAACAAAATGTCCTATACCACCGACATCCCCAAGTGGACATCTCATTCCATAAAAGAAGATGAAATTTGGCCGTATAATTTTTTGGATATGACAAATGAGTTTATCAAGTTGAGCGATATTAAAAGACAATCAAATTAGGAAAATTCAAAGTCGGAACCACCCATAGATAAAGATTTAGGTGTTGACACATATTTTAATGCATTTTTGTTTTATTTTACCATACATATAGGCGGTGACATAATTTTTATATATAATCCTAGTTTGTTATTTTCACCTATGTAGTTCGGATACATTTTGATGTGTTTTATAATGTATATATAAAATTACTTATATACATATTGGTTGTAACAATTTTGTATGTCGTAAAACTAGTTTTGCTGTTTGTTAAACCATGTTATGTAAGTTGGCCTATGTAAGGGTGAATATAGGTTTCAAACATCAAAGAAACCACATATGTGTTACTTTTACATAGATGAAGTTTTCAGTTGTGTTTGCATTTTTAGAAAGTGGAAAAGAGAATAATGTTACATGGACTTTGGAAGCGTGTCAGATTATGTTGAAAGACCAAGAAAAATTGCCAAAAGTGATTATCATCGATCATGATACCGAACTGATGAATTCAGTTTCAAAGGTATTTCCTACATCATATGCTTTATTGTGTAGGTATCATATAACCAAAAATGTGAGAGGTAGACTTAGGCTAGTGTTAGGGACCAAAAAAATCATAATAGATGTTTGGAATGGTATAATAAACTCTTCTAGTGAGGAGTATGCTCAATCTATCATAAGGTGTGTGTAACATATCCAATTTTTTTGAAATATGTTGAAAACACAATTTTAACTAGGTGAAGGGGAAGAGAATCAAACATTTGTCCGCTAACATCTTTGCCAAGAGTTGAAGGCCTATAAGGAATCATACACAAAGCTATATGGGAAAACAGAACAATAGGATGAAATCCATGAATCTCTTATTCCTTGTGTTAGTGGTGCAACATCAGAGAAAAATGGACGTGTTTCCCTTGCAATGGGTCATCTTATAGTAAGTGTATAACATAGTGTGTATCAATTTAATAATATATGGTTCCTTAGAAATATTTTTCCACTTCGAAGTTATCAATCTCAAAATCGAACAGGACTTATTATCTGTATTGGGTGGATTTCAAAATCGAGACATATTGTTCAGGTTTTTTGAAATCAAGATGTCTTATACCATAAACATCTCCCAAGCGGACACTCATTTAATAAAAGAAGATGAAACTTGGCTGACAATTTTTTTGGATATGATGGAAGAGTTTACCGGGTTGAGCAATATTGAAAGACAACCAAATCAGGAATATTCAAAGGTGGAACTACCTATAGATATAGATTTAGGTGGTGACACATCTTTTGATACATTTTAGTTTTATCTTAAAATACATTTAGGCAGTGACACTATTTTTGTATGTAACCTTAGTTTGTTATTTTCACCTATGTAATTCGGATACATTTTGATGTGTTTTATAATGTATATCTAAAATTACTTGTATACATATTGCTCGTAACAATTTTGTATGTCGTAAAACTAGTTTTGCTGTTTGTTAAACCATGTTATATAAGTTGGCCAATGTAAGGGTGAATATAGGTTTCAAACATCAAAGAAACCACATATGTGTTACTTCTACGTAGATGAAGTTTTCAGTTGTGTTTGCATTTTTAGAAAGTGGAAAAGAGAATAATGTTACATGGACTTTGGAAGTGTGTCAGATTATGTTGAAAGACCAAGAAAAATTGCCAAAGGTGATTATCATCGACCATAATACCGAACTGATGAATTCAGTTCCAAAGGTATTTCCTACATCATATGCTTTATCGTGTAGGTATTACATAACTAAAAATGTGAGAGGTAGACTTAAGCCAGTGTTAGGGACTAAAAAAATCATAATAGATGTTTGAAATGGTATAATAAATTCTTCTAGTGAGGAGTTATATGCTGAATCTGTCATAAAGGTGTGTGTATCATATCCGAATTTTTTGAAATATGTTGAAAACACAATTTTAACTAGGTGAAGGGGAAGAGAATCAAACATTTGTCCGCTAACATCTTTGCCAAGAGTTGAAGGCCTATAAGGAATCATACACAAAGCTATATGGGAAAACAGAACAATAGGATGAAATCTATGAATCTCTTATTCCTTGTGTTAGTGGTGCAACATCAGAGAAAAATGGACGTGTTTCCCTTGCAATGGGTCATCTTATAGTAAGTGTATAACATAGTGTGTATCAATTTAATAATATATGGTTCCTTAGAAATATTTTTCCACTTCGAAGTTATCAATCTCAAAATCGAACAGGACTTATTATCTGTATTGGGTGGATTTCAAAATCGAGACATATTGTTCAGGTTTTTTGAAATCAAGATGTCTTATACCATAAACATCTCCCAAGCGGACACTTATTTAATAAAAGAAGATGAAACTTGGCTGACAATTTTTTTGGATATGATGGAAGAGTTTACCGGGTTGAGCAATATTGAAAGACAACCAAATCAGGAATATTCAAAGGTGGAACTACCTATAGATATAGATTTAGGTGGTGACACATCTTTTGATACATTTTAGTTTTATCTTAAAATACATTTAGGCAGTGACACTATTTTTGTATGTAACCTTAGTTTGTTATTTTCACCTATGTAATTCGGATACATTTTGATGTGTTTTATAATGTATATCTAAAATTACTTGTATACATATTGCTCGTAACAATTTTGTATGTCGTAAAACTAGTTTTGCTGTTTGTTAAACCATGTTATGTAAGTTGGCCAATGTAAGGGTGAATATAGGTTTCAAACATCAAAGAAACCACATATGTGTTACTTCTACGTAGATGAAGTTTTCAGTTGTGTTTGCATTTTTAGAAAGTGGAAAAGAGAATAATGTTACATGGACTTTGGAAGTGTGTCAGATTATGTTGAAAGACCAAGAAAAATTGCCAAAGGTGATTATCATCGACCATAATACCGAACTGATGAATTCAGTTCCAAAGGTATTTCCTACATCATATGCTTTATCGTGTAGGTATTACATAACTAAAAATGTGAGAGGTAGACTTAAGCCAGTGTTAGGGACTAAAAAAATCATAATAGATGTTTGAAATGGTATAATAAATTCTTCTAGTGAGGAGTTATATGCTGAATCTGTCATAAAGGTGTGTGTATCATATCCGAATTTTTTGAAATATGTTGAAAACACAATTTTAACCATGTGAAGGGGAGGAGAATCAAACATTTGTCCGCCAACATCTTTGCCAAGAGTTGAAGGCCTATAAGGAATCATACACAAAGCTATATGGGAAAACAGAACAATAGGATGAAATCCATGAATCTCTTATTCCTTGTGTTAGTGGTGCAACATCAGAGAAAAATGGACGTGTTTCCCTTGCAATGGGTCATCTTATAGTAAGTGTATAACATAGTGTGTATCAATTTAATAATATATGGTTCCTTAGAAATATTTTTCCACTTCGAAGTTATCAATCTCAAAATCGAACAGGACTTATTATCTGTATTGGGTGGATTTCAAAATCGAGACATATTGTTCAGGTTTTTTGAAATCAATATGTCTTATACCATAAACATACCCAAGTGGACACTCATTCCATAAAAGAAGATGAAACTTAGCTGACAATTTTTTTGGATATGATGGAAGAGTTTACCAGGTTGAGCGATATTGAAAGACAATCAAATCAGGAAAATTCAAAGGTGGAACCACCCATAGATATAGATTTAGGTGGTGACACATCTTTTGATACATTTTAGTTTTATCTTACAATACATTTAGGCAGTGACACTATTTTTGTATGTAATCTTAGTTTGTTATTTTCACCAATGTAATTCGGATGCATTTTAATGTGTTTTATAATGTTTATCTAAAATTACCTTTATGAATATTGGACTTAAAATTTTGTATGTTGTAAAATTAGTTCTGTTGTTTGTTAAAACATATTCTATATGCCGGCCTCTGCAAGGGTGAATATGAGTTTCAAACTCTAGAGAAACCAAACATGTGTTCTGAAAACAGGGTGAATCAAAATTTCAATATTCAGATGAGCCCACATTGTGTTATTTTGTGACAAGATTTCTTTTGTATGACCCATATTCATCTAAAATTCTATAAATATGTCTCATTTGTTTACTTTAACGACGTGAGATTTCCTTTTGAATTTAGGGTCACATATGATATCCCTATTGTAGATTTGAAATCAAAATTAGAAAATTTATTGCAATATTCAGACAATCGAAAAGTGGTTAAGAACGAGTATCGTTCACACTTGATTAATAACAAAGGGAAGAAGTTCAGTAAAACTGAGCTGATAACAAATGCAGATCCAAGTGTTATGTGGAGTACATTTCATCGTTATACAACTAATGTTCAATCAAAGTGAATACAATAATTACAAGATTGACCAATAATATTTTAAAGATGTTAAAAGATCACGAACCAACTTATTTTAGTCTTGTAGTCTAATGGCTAAAATTTTACTTTTGTAAAGTGAATAAATGACATATTGCAAACTGTCTTTGCAATCGAATATCTTACAAACCGAGTTGGTTTTACGGGACCAATGCTCCTAATTATTTTAATTGCCTATAACTTCTGTTATAATTTTTATACTTTGTTAATTGAATTAGAATATAAAGACACTAAATTGAAGATTTATTTCTGAATGTTTGACTATAAAATAAGTGGAAATAATGAGTTTTAAGTAACACATAAAAGAGATAAAACAAACTATTAAAAGTATGCAAATGTTGTTGACGAGTTCCGTAAAAAAAAGTGGTAGTTTAGATTAAATTTAAATAATGATAGAGATGGTACCTAGTTAGATGACTGAATGTGCCACAATCAGTTTCAAAATTATTCCCTATGTTGCCATTTTAAATAGAACTAGCGGGATATCACATGCTATGGTTTGAAAATCACGTGTCAATATTTCCAAAATTTTTTTCAGGCTATAAAATTATAACTGTAAATCTAATTTAACAAATTTATAAATAAATAAAAAATGTCCATATATAATATAAAATATTAGAACTTTAAGAAATAATAATAATTATTACATATATTTCTAAAACTAAAATTTCAAATTTAATAACTTATAATATATTACAATTATATGAATGCAAAATAAATGAAAACATGAAATTAAATATAACAAATGATGAATAATAATTAATAAAATATATTATAATAATTAATAAAAAATATCATTTAAATATTTAGAGATAAATTTTTCATTGCAATTTAGGACCATTTACAAAAATAAGCCCACTATGAGAAATAAAGTATCCGTAAACCACTCGGTCATCCTTTTACAATGTAGGTCCAAAACAAAATCATAAATCTCGGTCATCCTTTTACATAGTGTCTCTAGAGTAAGTTAGAAAGTTTTATTTTTCACTTTCTAAACATTGCATGTTTCATCAAGAATTGGTGAAGAACAATGGAGGGTTCGACGCAGTTGATTTTTGGAAGAGAGCATGAAAACAGAATGGAACCAATCAGGTAAATGTTCGATTTTTAGTGTCGTTCTAAAATCAAAAGTTTGTGGTACGCTTTATATGATTTGTTATTCTTACTGGTTTATTCTAGTTTCATCTTTTAATCTCAATAAATTTGTTTTAAAAGCACCGAGTTTTATTGACTATAGGTATATATTTTGTTATGGGTTTTAAAAAACAAATTTAGATACTTAGGGTTTGTCAACAAATCACATATGACATTGTATTATGATAATTAGTTATGATACAGATAAATAATAGTGTTTATTAATTTTTGTAAGCTATAAATTTGCAATGGAGGTTGTTGCACCCCAAAATTTGACCAATAATTATTTATTCAGTGAGTGTTTGAAAGTGGATACTTTCATCAGAAAGTTCAAGAGATCCTCAGAAGAAGTGGTTTGAAACCAGGGTTGTGTGCTTCATAGTTTGAAAGTTATTGGTGCCCCTCAGATGGTTCTGAGACTTTGAGAATGAATTTGATGTTTTGGGAAAGCCTATGAGATGTCTTGATAGCCTTCATGAAGCCCAGAGAAGTCATTATGCAAGAATTCAGGAGATTCAACCATGAATGATAGAATTAGGGTTTTGACTGGGTCAACCCTAGGTCAACTGATGATTTGGAGAAGGTTGAGACCAATCCAAGGGCCATGAGATCATGGAATGATGCATAGAGATGATATAAAGATGATTCCTAGGCCAACTCATCATGAGTGAGGAGTTTGAGAAGTTTCAAGTCAGGGTCTCCAAGGATTGTCAGTGAAAAACCCTAATTTGATCCCTATCTTCCAGGCAGTTTTAGCTCAAGATGTGATTGATATCTCATCTTCCCCACAACATGAATGTTGTAGAGATTGTCCTAAGATTTAATTTGAGTGGTGGAAGTCCTTGATAGGAGTTACAGAGCCCAAGTTATGGTTTTGACAAATTACAGGTCAGCAGAGGTGTGTGAATCTGGGTCCTTGAAAGTCACCCAACTTGCAGACAACTTTTGCCCTAGTAGGAGGATTCCTATGACTTCTTGGTCAACATGAATGTTGAAGAGAATCTTCTTAGCTTTAATTTGAGTGGTAGAAGTCCTTGATTGGATTTGTGGAACTCAACTTATGGTTTGAACAAGACAGGGGTATTTTGGTCATTTGTCAGTTATAGGTCATTTTATCCAATGCCTAAAACTCCTATTTCCAAGCCTCAAATGGAAAAACTCAAAACATGAAAGTTGTTCAAAATGTGATTTTAAGTCTAGAAAGAAGGTCACAAATTTTTGGAAAAGCTCATAGCATGAGATTACATGATTGGTCAAAAATGAACTAAAAGTGGCATATAAGTTTGAAAAGTTGAATTTGGAAATTGATTTGGAAGATCCACAAATCCAAAATAGGTCATCCAATATATCATTTTGATTGGAAAAATCATTTTGAGAACATTGGTTTAGCTAGAATTTTGATTTGAAGCTTTAAAATGGGTGATGCTTTGAAAAGTTGTTACTTGAAAAAGAAGGCAATGTTGAAAAACCTTACACAAGCCAAAGATGAGCTTGTTTTTCACTCATCCACAATCAATATCTCTCATAAGGAGATTTTGGCACCAAATGGTAAAGCATGAAGCATGGAATGTGAGATTTTCAACATGTCCCCACATGAGATTTTCAAGAAACTTCCACCATATTCTAGATGAATCTAGAAGCATCTAATGATCATTATAAGAAGAAGGCCATGAAGAGAGTTCAAGGTTGGTGATAGAGAGAGATTTCAAGAGAGAGAGAGAGAGAAGCATCCATTGAAGCACTTTCTTCAACTTCAAGCAACTCTGAATTTCATCCACTACAAGCATTCTCCTTCCATACAAGTGCATACAGAAGATCTTCCACCATTAGAAGGGCATTGTTGAGAAGTTACAAGCTCTGAATCGTGCTCAACATCATCTCATCTCATCTTCTTGACAGGTTTCTTCTTCACCCTCTATCTCCTAAATTATTGAGCTTTAACTAGTTTCTTAGGCATAGAAAGGTTAGGCTAGGGTAGAGGACTAAATTCTGATAGTTGCAGCCCATGCCATGAAGTTCCATAGCAGGACCATGAATCTTTGATTTGCAAGAATTGTTTGAATTAGGAGTTTTAATCATCAAGAACTAGTGTAGAATAGCTAGGGTATCTTGTAGAACATCTGGATATCATTAGAATCAAGATTGAGGAAGGTTAGTAACAGGTGGTATTAGGTGGATTTCATTTGGACCACGATCTTGCAAGCTTCTGTTAGAGCAGTCTAGGTTGAATCAATAAAAATGGCACGTGTGATCTTGTTCTCCTCTGTGAATAGTTCATTTTTCGTTTTGGAAGTTTGGAATTTCATGGAGTCTAGAGGAAGAACGAGGAGAAGGAACTTGTGTGCATGGAATAGGGTTTTCTGAAAACCCTAGCTTTCAATTGAAGAAGAAAGCCACGAACCGTTGGATTAATCCCTGAGCCTTGACTTCTTCAATCCATCTGACGGACCATATTCAAATTAAAACGCGGAGGGAAAAATAAATGAAACGCAGCGTTGAGTTGAATCCAAGGTAATGGGCTTCAGACTCAATTGCTACGTGAACCCCCTCCAAGCCAGCCCAATCACTCCACACGTGTATCCCCCTTCTATTTCCACCTCCCTGCGTTTTTTTAATTTTTGTTTGTTTCTGGGTTTAAATGGGCCTTGCGCCACTTACTAAACGCACCCCCACCCTCATGGCCCATCAGTATTATGAACTGGCGCGTATTGCTTGTCACACCCCCCTCCCTCTTATTTGATTTATATTCTTTTATATTCTTTTAATATTTTTCTGTTTTTGAAAATTCATTAAAAATTGAAAAATAATTCTTTTTTGTCCATTCTTTTTTCCATGATGAGATAATTTTGTGTAGAAAAATATAAAAATAAAAATGGAATTTTATTTTTAATGTAGAATTTTTAGTGGTATTTTCTTTAATATAGTGTATTTTCTTTCTTTTAGTTGTATCATGATTTTGCAAGAATTGTTTTAGGACCTTCCCTTAGGTTTTTTTATCCATTCTTCTTTGTGCAATTAGATGATGAATCATAGTTCCCCATAGGATTTATTCTAGAATTTTAGAATTAATTTTTGATTAGTTTAATTAGAATAGATGTAGGGTATCCTAATTAGGGTTTAGTTTGTGCTTAGGTGAAGAATTCCCTTTCTTTGATAAGTTTTGTCTTGATTTTTAGGTAGAGGCCTATGTAGATGTTATGAATAGACTTTGTAGACCCTTGTGAATAATTGTCAGATTTTTCCCCCTTGATTTAGTATTTTTTAGGTATTTTCTGAAGTTGCCTATTGATTTTGTCTCCCCTGTGGTTCTGTTCATCTTTGGGGTTCATTGTGGGGAATTTGTTGAGGGGCTTGTGTTGCCTTGAAGACCTTGATGGAGAGCATCATGAAGAGAAGATTGTAGATCAAGATTCAGAGACCCAGAGCTTGGCTTGTCCCCTGTCTGTGAGGTTTGAGATCCTGAAGTTTGAAGGAAGTTCATGGTACTTTCCTGAGGAAGGCACTATGAATGACTTTCATTCCTTCTTCTCACCTCTTTCTCAAGTATCCAATGATGTTGGAGCCAACTTGTGAGTTTAATTTCTCCTGAGGAGGAATGTAGACTGATCACATGTTGTTGAGCCACATGGGATACAATTCCTAAGTGGAAGCCTCCTAGTACTTTCCTGAGGAAAGTCCTATGGGTCTATTCACTTAGTTCCATTAGTTTATCTAGGATTTCTCAAGTATCCAATGATGTTGGAGCCAACTTGTGAGTTTAATTTCTCCTGAGGAGGAATGTAAACTGATCACATGTTGTTGAGCCACATAGGATACAACTCCTAAGTGGAAGCCTCCTAGTACTTTCCTGAGGAAGGTCCTATGAGTCTGTTCATTTAGTTCCACTAGTTCAGATAGGACTTCCTAAATATCCAGTGATGTTGGAGCCTGCTTGTGAGTTTAATTTCTCCTGAGGAGGAATATAAACTGATCACAGTGGTTGAGCCACATAGGGTATGACTCCTGAGTATACGCCTCCTAGTGTTCTCCTGAGGAAGACACTATGAGTCTGCTTGCTTAGCTCCCTTTCTTTGGTAAGCTTGTTCTGAAGCTTGAAGACTGGGATTGAATTCTCTTGTTTAGGGTCTTGTTTTAGTGCTTAGATTTGATTCAGATTCTGTGATTAGGGTTAGGATTAGAGAGTAGATTCTTTCTTTCTCAAGCATGTGTGTTTGTTTGCCTGTTGGCACTTCATCCTTTTTATCTTGTTCATTGCTTGATAGTATGTGGTTTATTCTCAGTATGATTATTGTTATTTCATGACTGGCTTGAGGTCGAGACGAGCTTGTGGAGGCTGACACCCCACACACATTTCCTCCCTCACTTGCATTGCATGCATTTTACTGTTAAAGTTGATGTTTTTGTCTGTTTTGGTGTATCCCTGACATGATCCCTTAGGACTCTCATTTCCTTTGATGAGGATTTGATGATAGACTTTTAGGTTGAAGCCTATGCATGACAACTTCTAGGAGTTCCCTGTTCAAACCTCAACCATAGGATGAATCCATGGCATGATAACAGTAGGACTCGATAGTCTCCCTCCTAGTTGAGCCATTTTTCCCGTAGTTAGCCGAACTACGTTTGCTCTGATCTTTCATACCAAATGAAAGTACGTAGGCATAGGATGCGATATCCTAGCGAGCAACCTTCCCCCGTAACCCCGTAGTTAGCCGAACTACGTTGACTCTGATTTCTCATTCTCTGATGGGAGTACGTAGGCATAAAGTGCGACGCTTTGCCGAGTCATTTTTCTTTTCTTTTTCAGCCAGCCTTGATAGGTAGATAGATTATAACCAACCCGTCCAAGTAAACACACAAGCGAGGATCCCGTCGAGTACGACGGACGTGAGGGGTGCTAATACCTTCCCCTTGCGTAACCGACTCCCGAACCCAGACAATGGTTGCGACGACCTTGTCTTACCCTTATTCGTCAGGTTTTTCCGATCGTTTCCTTTCCCGCTCTGAGGGATAAATAACGAAAGGTGGCGACTCTTCTGTCATGCCGGCACCTTATTTTCGCGCAAGCGACAGCTGGCGACTCTGCTGGGGACGTAGCATCTAGGGACGTTTCCCATCCCTTATGCTGGGACCGTTTCCCATCCCCTACGCGAGTCAATCCTATCGTTTGTGTGTTTGCTTGTTGGGTTGCGTTTATTTATCGCATTTTTACTTCCCGCATTTTATTTCCTGCATTTTATTTCCAGTTTGATATGATTATCTGTGCTGCTGTGGGAGAGGGATGTTACTGTGAGTGAAAGGCCGGACCTGGGCTTTGAGTACACACCTAGATATAGTTGCGGAGAAGTAGTAGACGAACCTGTCTGCTGAGCAGGCACAGTTCCCTACGAAAATCTGCGCTCAGACGAGATTCTTGCAGAGGTGCTCCTTTCCGGTCCTGAGGATCTGAGGGGAGTCCAGACGTGAGGATTGTCGACTCTGGGGACCGATCATTTGGAAGTCAGTTAAGAGAGGCCTCTTCATGACCTGACGATGCCACTCCTTCTGGGAATCGTATTGTCACTCATGAAAGTCTGTGACGCTGACAACCGCATAGGATGCCGTACCTTTGTCCGTGGATTAGGTCCATCATACCTGTGAGTGGGGGTGGGATATTGCAGGAAACTTTGACCTCCAGACTACCTGGTTTTCTCGACAGTGAATCAGTTATGTTGGGTTCTCAGTTGCAGAGATGTTCTTGATAGAGCAAGGGTTTGATCAGAGGATTTTATCATCGGGTGTTTGTCTGTTCCTGATAGAGCAGGTTCCGATCAGAGTATTGTTATCAGAGGTTTGTTCTGGACGGAGCAGATTTTTGAGTGGGGTCTGAGGATCTCGTCAGCGGTTGATATTTTGTTCTTGATAGGGCAGATTTTGAGTGGGGTTTGAAGATCTCATCAGCAGCTGTGTATTTGTGCTCGACAGGGCAGATTTTTGATTTGGGGTCTGAAGACTTCATCAACAGATAGTCCTTGATCTTGCATCCGGGGTCTTTATTATCAGGCCTTCGTTCTTGTCAGAGTAGAATCTTGATCTCGATCCTACCAGATGGTTATTCACAGCAGATCAGATCAGTGGTTTTACACCGGGGTTTCCTTCTCACCAGCGACTGTTGACATCGAATCCCCACGGCAGCCACCTGGATATATTGTTGCATACCTGCATTTTGCATTAGCTTGCATAATCATTCCATTAGCGTGTGTCTGTGACAGGTACCGTTTCCCCGATCCAGGATCTCTCGCCTTTTATTGTGTCACTGCAGCCTTTCTCAGGAAGACTGATGCGTATGAGTTCTCGGTCCTTGATGTGTCGAATCTGACTATTGCTATGTGAGGTTACTGTTTCCATGATTGGGCCCAGATTCCTCTCCTTATTATCACCAGCAGGTGCCAGGATCGGGGGATAATCTCTCAAGCACACAGACACACTCATGCATTTGCATGAAGCATTCTTGCATGACATACATTCTGTTACCTTTTCCTAACCTTTGATGTTGACAGGTTTTTCAGGTACTCAGGTTCCGAGCTGTTTTCGATCTCCAGGATTGATCAAAGATTCATCCACCGCTACTCAACTCGCGCTAATCAGACGAGAATCATGGACCAGGTACAGTCATATGTTCAAGAGCTTCGTGAACGGATGGATCGTTTTATGGAGTTGATGCAAGTAGTTGCGAATGGGCAAGACCAGCTTCGTACTTTGGTTCAACCTCTCATCTCCAGGGTTGATAGTAATGGAATACTTCACGGCGGGGCCGTGCCCACTCCTCCTCAAGGGGATACTCCACAGAACGTTGTTCCTGCTGCCGGGGGCAACGGTAGTGCTAACAGCAATCTTATGACTAATCTCGGACTTAACGCGGCGGGCGCCGTCAATGGTGGTTTGGGAGCCAATGTTAACATGGGGCCGATCAACGGCAATGTTGGTGCAGGAAATATGGTGGTGCCTCAACCGTGGCTGGAGGACCATCAGGATGACATTTTCTCTCAGAGAGGTGTAGAGGCTGAGTTGACTGCTGAGGCTCGACTCAGGTTCAAGGCGCTGGAAGACAAAATGAGAGACATAGAAAATCAGAACACATTGGGCGTTGACATGGCCAAACTCGGGTTGATTGCTGACTTTAAAGTACCTCACAAGTTCAAGGTGCCTATCTTTGAGAAGTATAGGGGCACTACTTGTCCCCGTGTTCACCTCCGATCTTATTATAGAAAGATGTCCGCTTGTTCTGACGATGAGAAGTTGCTGATGCACTTCTTTCAGGATAGTCTTTCTGGTCCATCGCTCGAATGGTATATGGGTTTGGAACCCGCTGCTGTGCGCACCTGGAAAGATCTTGCAGAAGCGTTTGTTCTCCACTATCAATATAATAGCGACTTGGCTCCCAACCGAGTTCAGCTTCAGAATCTCTCGCAGCGGAGCAATGAAAGCTTCAAGGAGTACGCCCAGCGGTGGCGTGAATTGGCTGCTCGGGTCCAACCACCGATGGTTGAGCGTGAGTTGGTACAAATGTTCGTGGCTACCCTTCCTGGAGTCTATTATGAGAAGCTGATCAGTGGCATGTCTGGAACATTCTCGGCCCTCATCACTTTGGGCGAGCATGTTGAAAATGGTATAAAGATCGGAAAAATTCAGGGCGAATCATCTTCAGCTGGAGGAGCTAGCAAGAAGCCCTATACTGGCAAGCGTCGAGAGGGAGATGCCAGTGCTGTCACTAATGCTAGGAGAAGGGGCAAGGGCCCTCAACAGCAGATTGCTAGCATAAACATCCCAGCTGCTCCCCCGCAGCCGCAGCAGCAGCCCCAGCAACAGAATAATCCGGGATATAAGAGATATCAGAATCGGGGTCCCCTGGCAAACCGTCATTTGGAAACTCCTCCTATGCCGTATGCACAGCTTCTGCAGACGTTGCTTCAGCTCCAATTAGTTCATAAAAGGACAATG